>CM035783.1:50007324-50149824 GCA_020466265.1 Siphamia tubifer
AAACGCTGAAACAGTCTCTACATTTAAAATTAGGCTTAAAACATTCCTGTTTGAGAAAGCCTATGGTCAGGTTAGTTAAAAATTATGTGACTCATATATCATGTATACATGATGTATGAGTCACAGTTCACTCTAGGCTGCCCTAGGAGTTAGAATGCTGGGGGAAGTACAGACACTGAGTTCTTTCTTCTCTTTCTCTTCCTCACATCTGTTTCTGTAATTTTTATAACATATCTTTCTTACCAAGTCTGTTCATGACTAGTCACCTGGTGTCCCCTTTCCCCCCTCCCCCCCTGGGGGGAGTGGTGGCTCCCCTGACAGTGTCTGCACGGGAGCCATGGACGACAGGATCTGGAGTATCTCGCCTGTGCTGACCTGTGACCCCGGACCACCGCCCCTGCCTGTCTGGACCAGCCCCCCTTCCTGCATTTATATATGGACGTTCATCTATAGCCTGTCCGTCCATGGGAGTGGATCTCTCCTTCAATGTGGTTCTCCTCAAGATTTCTTCTTTTTCCCACTGGGTTTGGAAGTTTTTTCTTGCCGAGAAGGAGGGTCTAAGGACAGGGGATGCCTGGGACTTTTCATGTATTTCTGTAGTTGATTATGTTTTTGTAAAGCCCTCTGAGACGACTTTGTTGTGATTTAGGGCTTTATAAATAAAATTGAATTGGAATTGAATTGAATTGTTACAGTAATACTACAGTATTACTACAGTGTTACAGTAATACTACAGTATTACTACAGTATTACTATAGTCAGTGTTGGGAAAGTTCACCTTAATTAGGAACTAGTTCAAAGTTCAGTTCAAGTTACTCAATATAAATTAGTTCAGTTCATCGTTCATTCTTCCAAATTATGAACTAGAAGTTCATGGATCCCAAAATGAACTTTTTCGTTCTTTATTTGGCCCCCCCCCCCGAATAATAAAATTACATCTCTGATAATGCTGTGTTTTGATCCCATTTTATTCCTTATAGGACTCAATAATTACAACGTGATGAGAACGAAATGTGAACTACATAAGAGCACAGTTCAATAAATGCCAGAATAACCACGTTCACAACTTCCCGTTCATTTGGCAAAAGTGAACGAGTCGTTCACATTCGTCAAAAATATGATATAGTTCATGAACGATCGTTCAATGAACGCATTCAGGTACAACACTGACTATAGTATTGCAGTAATATTACAATATTACTACAGTATTGCAGTATTACTACAGTAACAGTGTCAGTCACTGATCCAGTATTTGACAGATTATATTTGAAATAGTGATGATTGTAAAATCAGCTGCTAAAGAGTGTGTGTGTGTGTGTGTGTGTGTGTGTGTTTGTGTGTGCTTACGTGTGTGTGCGTGCGTTTTTGTGTTTGTGTGGGTGCATGTGTGTGTGTTTGTGTGGGTGCGTGTGTGTTTGTGTATGTGTTTGTGTGTGCTTACGTGTGTGTGCGTGCATGTGGGTGCGTGTGTTTTTGTGTTTGTGTGGGTGCATGTGTGTGAGTGTGTGTGTGTGTTCATCATCACTCAGATTCCTGCTGTTTGTCTCCTCACTTCATTCTTGCTGCTATTGCTCAGTCAGGCCTTGAAAACACTAATTTCCCATGAGCCTTTGTGTTTTCTTAGACATCCAACTTTTTATTTTTTTTCTAACTCTGACAGCCCCCCCTTCTAACACACACACACACAAAGGCGTCCCCAGATAGTATCAGATGCAAATATATGTAATTGAACGAGAAGACATGGAGACACAGAGCCGCCTCATCATTATGACTGTACAGTATGGATGGACACGGTGGAGGTGGGGGGGGGCACATCAGTATATGCCCCCCATACCCACACACCCACCCCCCCCAGACCATCACCATATCTAAAGAGGATGGGGCTAACATCAGCTAAGCCACACCCCTTACACGCATCAATAACCTGTAAAACATTATGCCATCATGCTTGTCATGGATACCAGTGGTTGGTATCTGTCTGCATTGTCATGGATATCGGTGGTTGGTATCTGTCTGCGTTGTCATTGATACCGGTGGTTGGTATCTGTCTGCGTTGTCATGGATATCGGTGGTTGGTATCTGTCTGTGTTGTCATGGATACCAGTGGTTGGTATCTGTCTGCATTGTCATGGATATCGGTGGTTGGTATCTGTCTGCGTTGTCATGGATACCGGTGGTTGGTATCTGTCTGCGTTGTCATTGATACCGGTGGTTGGTATCTGTCTGCGTTGTCATGGATATCGGTGGTTGGTATCTGTCTGTGTTGTCATGGATACCGGTGGTTGGTATCTGTCTGCGTTGTCATGGATATCGGTGGTTGGTATCTGTCTGCGTTGTCATTGATACCGGTGGTTGGTATCTGTCTGCGTTGTCATGGATATCGGTGGTTAGTATCTGTCTGCGTTGTCATGGATATCGCTGGTTGGTATCTGTCTGCGTTGTCATGGATACCGGTGGTTGGTATCTGTCTGCGTTGTCATGGATATCGGTGGTTGGTATCTGTCTGTGTTGTCATGGATACCAGTGGTTGGTATCTGTCTGCGTTGTCATTGATACCGGTGGTTGGTATCTGTCTGCGTTGTGATGGATACAGGTGGTTGGTATCTGTCTGCGTTGTCATTGATACCGGTGGTTGGTATCTGTCTGCGTTGTCATGGATACCGGTGGTTGGTATCTGTCTGCGTTGTCATGGATATCGGTGGTTGGTATCTGTCTGCGTTGTCATTGATACCAATGGTTGGTATCTGTCTGCGTTGTCATGGATACCGCTGGTTGGTATCTGTCTGCGTTGTCATGGATACCGGTGGTTGGTATCTGTCTGCGTTGTCATGGATACCGGTGGTTGGTATCTGTCTGCGTTGTCATGGATACCGGTGGTTGGTATCTGTCTGCGTTGTCATGGATACCGGTGGTTGGTATCTGTCTGCGTTGTCATGGATACCGGTGGTTGGTATCTGTCTGCGTTGTCATGGATACCGGTGGTTGGTATCTGTCTGTGATTGATACTTTATTAATCCCTAAGGAAATTCTGCGACCTCCATTGCTCTCATACATCAGACCAGTAGTAAAATTTAAATTAATTAAAATTAATTAGTAAAATAACCTCTTTGATCTTCCACTGCTCCTTTATCATTCGACAGAGTTTTCGGACTCCATGGAGAAATTTTCCCCTAGAACAGGCATGGGCAAACTACGGCCCGGGGCCCATATGCGTCCCATTAAGCTTTTCAATCCGGCCCACCAAACTTGAAGAACATTTAATTTTTATATTGTATATTTTATATGAAAATAAACCTTGTTTTATTATACCTGCAATACTGGTATTTTACCCCTAGATGGCGAATTCTAGAACCAGGTGTGGCGTATTCCTTCACTTTTGCGCTTTACTCTTTGACCCCTCAGCACTTCTGTAAAGATGAATGGAGTTCAGAAGAGTTGATAGTAATGCCCAGTCTTTAAAATGAGGACTAGACAACTATATATATATATATATATATATATATATATATAAACACTACTGTATGACTGCTGCCAAGAGACTGTAGTGGTTTTTAAAGAATATAATATCAGCCGTCACTTTGCCACAAAGCATGCTAACTATGCTAGCAAGCAGTCAATGTAAGAATGGGAGGCTACGGAATCTGTGTATCATTGGTTCTTTTGTTTTTCAATTGCCAATCAAAAACAAAAAAATAAAAAGAAGATGGATTATTTTCTTTTTCGTTTTCTTAATCCAAGACGAAAATCTAATATATACCTGGGTTAGGGTTATTAATCATTAAAAAACAAAATATATAAATAAAAGAAATTATAATAAAAAAAAATATAAATATAATAAAGTAAAATACATAAATAATTAAAATAATACATAAAAATAAATACTACTTTTTTTAAGTAACACATCTTCAACCTTACATGTTTCATTTTGCACCTGTTTCACTCATGCTTTATGGGGACTTCTGGAGGAAAACAAATTAATTTATTTATAGGGACACATTTCTGTTTTGCTAGTGGGGAACTTTATTTATGTTTAACCTTCGTGGGGACCTGAATTTTGGTCCCCATAGTGTCAGAGGTCCCCATGGTGCGACTGTGTAAACGTGTCAATGTCCCCATAAAGATAGGAATACACACACATATCTCCATGACATGCAAAGCTCTGACTACCTTAACATTTCCACCTTATATTTAAGGTCAGCCGTCATCAATGTCAACAGTGACATTTACAGACTGACTCCCTCCTGACACACCGTCAGTGTGGGGACAGGCTCACACACATGCAGGAAACTGTGGCACTAACATGAGTTTTACCTGGATCTGACCTGTTCAACACAGTTTTTAATTAAACTGATGCAGGACACTTTCACAGTTGGTCCTAAATTCAATACGTATCTGATAATTAATCTTGCCCAATATTGGTTGGGAGAGATTATTGTAATCACCTTGGGTGTGTGTGTGTGTGTGTGTGTGTGTGTGTCCGCAGAGACATATCATACTATAACTCAATGAATACTTGAGATATCAGCATGAAATTACATGGGCATATACATATAGCTAATGCACATCAGATGCAATGATCCATTTGAGTAAAGGTCAAAGGTTAAGGTCACAATTAACTAAAAGGTCAAAACAAGTATTCAGAGAATACCTAATCTTGCCCCTTTTTTCTGCCCATTCATCATTTTGTACCAATCTGAAAGTTCTGTGACCCTCCGTTCTTTAGTTATAACTGATAATGTGATTTTGACCTTTTAGTTAATCACATTATTGGTTATAACTCAAGAACAGAGGGTCACAAAACTTTTTTTTTTTTACATTTTCCCTTTATATTTTAACATTTTACAATATGAATAAATCATTATTTGAACGCCCCTGGTTATTATCTTCAGTGTTCATTGAGTGGTTTTCTTCATATTGTTGAACTGACTGCAGGCCTGTCACACACTGGCTTTATTGTTTGATGGGGGGTGGGGGGCTGCAGGACTGGGCTCCCAGTGTGACTCCCACTCTTCATCTGGAACATTCCTGTCAATGCTCCCCCCTCTTCACTATTTATTTCCATCCCTGCTCAGTTCCTGTAATGGTGGACTCCATTTACTCTAATGTGTGTGATGGATCCTCTCATGCCCACCTCCCTAACCCCCCAAGCCCTCAAACCCCCCAAAACAGAATGGATAGAATGGTACTGTTTACTACACAGCCCCCCATCTCATATCTACTGTCTGTCTCATATCTGCTCCGTACCCTCCCTCCCCCTACCCCAGCCACAGAGGCCTGATTTACTGAATAGAAGGTTTTTGTTCTGACCCCCCCCCCCCCCCCAGCAGAGGTCAAAAGTGACAATACTGCAACCTCTGCATATGTCTGTGTGTGTGTGTGTGTTTGTATTCATATTTTTCTGGGGACATGGATATGTTTACAATCACACCATGGGGACCTCTGACACTATGAGGACCAAAATTCAGGTCCCCACAAGGGTTAAATATGAATAAAAATCCCCACTAGTAAAATACTAATGATGTGGCCCTATAAATACATTAATTTGTGTTTTTCCAGAAGTCCCCATAAAACATGAGGGAAATGGGTGCAAAGCCAAACTTGTATTTTTCAAACATTTGAAGATTTGTATTATTTTTTTTTTCTTTTTTTTGTTTTTTTTTTAGTTTTTCATCTGTTTATTTATTCTATTTATTTGTTTAAATAATTAATTTAAATTTTGAAATTATACTTTTTTATTAATTATTTTTTTCTAATATTTATTATTATTTTATTAAATTTTATTTTAAAAAAAGATGTCTTTACACTCACTAGCCAATGGTTACTTGAGTACAAACTTGGTCCTCATGAGACATAGAAATGAGTGTATGTGTGTGTGTGTGAGACAGAGGACAGACAGACAGATGTCAAGGCCACACAGTGTGGAAACTTGAATCATATGAAATCTGTGATCTTGTCCAATCACAAACATCATTATCAGTCATTATGTTAAATCACAAATATTAAAAAAAAAAGATTTTTCTTTTTCCACCTCACAGGGACTATTATAATATAAAACAGATTTTTTTTACTGCCTCTAAATTTAACTAAAGTATGAAACATTACTCCTTCACCAATCTTACCAACATAATTTGTGACTTGGTTCAAATTAGATGTATTAACTCTTTGTGTTTGTATCATTAGGGATTAGCTTTAGCAATTAGCATTAGCATTTTATGACCCTTTACTATCATCTCTACCATTTGGTTGAGCGTGTGTTAAAAAAATTTGTACATGAATACCAAAGAATTTCTGAAACATGAGGATTATTTATGTAAAATTGAGTCTGTAAAAAATAATAAAATGAAAAAAAAAAAGTAACTTGCCTGCAATTTTGTCCAAAAGAAAAGATCATAGCACAGGTGTTGTTATCTGAATATATCATTGACTTCCCAAGACGTTTGGTGTCATAGGACTTAAATTTAGATTAGATATCAGGGTGAAAAATTACCTCTACCAAACGGTTGAGCTGAACAACAAAGGGTTAAAACTATACATTTCTGCTGTGACCTTTACGCAAAAATTCAATATGGCATTGGCATGTCGATTGGGCTGAAATTTGGTCTGCTTCATCCTTATACTCGTCTCATTCTACATGCCAAATTTCTGAACAATTTATTTCAATTCAATTCAATTCAATTCAATTTTATTTATAAAGCCCTAAATCACAACAAAGTCGTCTCACAGGGCTTTACAAAAACACAATCAACTACAGAGATATATGAAAAGTCCCAAGCATCCCCTGTCCTTAGACCCTCCTTCTCGGCAAGAATTTATCAAGAATTGGCGACGCTAGAGTACGACAAGAGGAAATGTACACGCAGACAGACAAACTGTTAAACCAACGTAACTTTGCAAATCTCTGAAGTTAACAGAGGAGAGACAGACAGACAGTACCTTCCTCTTGTTGTTGGGGCTGACATACAGGTAGCTGAGGATGGTTTTCACCCCCACTTTGTCGTTGAGTTTCTGGTACGTGGCTCCGTAGTCTGTGGATCTGCAACAGAAGAAGAAGAAGCTAAAACACCACTGACATCAACCACATGCTGAATGTGAAAGAGTTCACCTGGAAACAAAGGAAGTAAAACACACATTTAAACACGTTCAGCAAGGGATGAACCATACGGCTGAAAAAAAAAAAAAAACTAGGCTAGTTATATTAGTAATATTAGGATGTGAATTTCAGCAGAAAACTGTTTAGTCACCGATATAAGCTAAAGGAAATGTAACATTTGTATGATAGATATGAACTGGAACTGGGGTACTACTGAGGAAGAAGAGAGGTGGGGTGAGGAAGAGGAGGAAGAGTGGGATGAAGAAGAAGAGCAGGAAGGGGGAGAAGAAGAAGGGGACAAAGAAGAGGAGCGGTACAAAGAAGAAGAAGACCACCACCACCCTGGGCTGAATTCTTCAAATACTGGTCCAGATCATCTCCAGTACGTGTCGGGCTCAAACGTCGGCTCTAATTGACTTTGAAAAACCTGAGGCTCAATCAGGAAGCTCCTCTAATTTCACACCAAGATAAAGAAAAGGCCTGAAGTGTGCAAATGTAAATGCCAGTGCCGTGGAAACGCCCCGGAGACTTCAAAAGAACCAATCACAGCCATAGACTGATGGCTGTTCTGCTCATGCACATCTAAGCTCAGCTACCGGCAACAACCAAGAAGCGAAAATACAAAGATTTAACTGAAGTTTAAGCACAAATCTGACAATCCAATTATTGACTGATGGTTAGTTCCACTGGAGGACACAAGGGGGGGCTACACACCCTCTGCTCTGCTGACACAAAGGACAGTTTGGACTGACATTAAGCTACATTATTTAGAAAGTGAGAAAAAAAACATCTTGAATTGAGCAAAAAAAATGTAATTAAGAAAAAAAATGTTGAATGAAGCAAAAAAATTAAGAAATCTTGAGTAAAGTAAAGAAATCTTGGATTAAGAAAAAAAATCTCGAGTTGAGCAAAAAATGTAAATCTTGAGTTAGAAAAAAGTCTTAAATTAAGCAAAACAAAAATAACTCCTGAATTAAGCAACACTAAAGATCTTGGAACAGGAAAATAATAGATAAATATTGAATTAATTTCTAAAATCCTGAATTGGTCGGAAAAATATTCAATAACAAAAACAAAAGAAATGTTGAATTAAGCAAAAACTCTTAAATAGACAGACAGATGCTAAGCCCCTCCCCTTCAGGTGTGATAAACTCACCTCCATAATGAACTCTCAGTCGCGCTGTTCAGGTTAAAGTCGAAGAGTTTGGTCAACATCAGAATGACCTGTGGAGACAGAAGGTACTGACGTGAATATACACTAGACCTTTGACCTTTGACCAAAAATCATATTCAAATTTATTTGGAAATGAATGTAGATATTCAAATTTGAATATTTAGTAATTATATTACTCTGAAAATGCCTCAAAACACCTCGGCATCAAAATTAAAAAATTATATTTGGCAGTATTCAGCCAAATATGTCAAATATGCTGGCGTGTTTCCAAACATTACTGATGAAACATGCAGTGTGGCAGTAATGAGCATTATTCGCGGCTGACACTTTTAACGTCACAAAATCCACAAACATCATCTTTTATCCGTTGCCTTGTTGTGTGAAACCCTGCTCCTTGGTTTTCCTGGTTGCCTGTATTGATGGAAGCCTCTAAACTGTTAGCTAAACTGTTAGCCTCATTGACAATCAAAAGGGAATGTTTACAAAATGAGCAGGTACAAAAATGAACATGATATGTAAAAGGGTCAGAGATTAGTTTTACCTGCTTAATTTGTTAATTTATGACACATATACATTTTCCGGAGTGTGAATCTCCTGTGCGTCTACCTCAGCTATTGTTGATGAATATGCAGGACTGACCAGTGACCACTTTGCCATCAGTTACGTACCTGCTGGACGCTAACGTCCAGAGTGGCCCAAATAAACCCAAAAATAATGAACTTTGTGTTCACGATATTTAGGTGAATTCAATCTGAAGTGGATAAGACTAGTAAAATACCATCGAAATAATAAACCTAATATCAAATGTTTCTTTTTATTTAAATGTAAAATAAAGTTAAAAAAATAAAAAAAAAGACTCGCCTTTTACACAAAAAAGGGAATAACTTGAAATGTCTGTGGAATTTTACCAATATTCAACCTGTTATTAAATGTTGTGTGTATTTGGAGATCCACTGTGATCATTAAGTTGTGATGCACATGTATAAAAAAATCAACTAACATTGACAATATTGCACTTATTTTTCTTAAGAATTTCGAGGTTGTTCATATTTGTTCATGTTTTGTTCAAGTACAGTTTGTAGATTTCAATATTTTTATTGTGAAATGTAGCTTTTTTTTTACTCAATAACACAGAGAAAACTTTGGTGTTGACATTTATTTATACATTTTTATCCTATTGTATCATTTTACTGGTGCGGCCCACTTTATATCATACTAGGCTGTATGTGGCCCTAGAACTAAAATGAGTTGACACCCTTTTTTTTAAAGAATCAATATGCAGTAGTTTCAACAAACACAGCTGAAATTGCGGAATTGAAGCAGAGTTCAGTCTCCTCCATGCTAGCCGCCATGTTTTTCAAAGCTACTGTGTGGAGAGTCTTCCTGTATTCTCCCTGGCCGCGCTATGATTACATCATAACTGTTCAAATCACACCCAGTGATTCTGATTGGTCCACCCACGATTTTGCTTGAACAACAGAATGTCTATGATGGTTTACCAGACCCTTATATGAGGTCACAAAGCTGAGCGGAAACACACAAGGGTCGGTGAAAGCCAGGCTAACATAGGGTGACCATATGTCTGGATTTTGTCTGGACAGACGGCTCTAAAACCGTAGTGGCCGGACGTCTGTCAAGCGTCCTCACATTCCATCCTAAGGACTTGAGGACAAAATGTAAACAGTGAGGACCTTTGACAGACGTCCAGCCAGTCTGGCTTTAGAGCCGCCGTCCGGACATAATCTGGACATATGGTTGCCCTACACTAGCAGCTCTAGTAAATATACAGGAGTTGTTTCAGCTATTGGGCAGACATGACACACACACACCATAGCCGCACAAAGATGGATGGACAATTACATACGTCAAAGACAGAAAAGGACATGTCAGCGGTCTATCACAGTACCACCTAGCGGCCTGAAATGACTAGCCAATCATGTTTTTCCTACTGTTGCATCTTCGTATAAACAAGGATTTCCTCCTGAATACGCTCGTCTAAATGCAGATGAAAAACTGAAGACGAGACGCCACCTTTGCATCTTCTGTTTTCATCATCTCCATATAAACATAGCCTTAGTCTCCCAGTAGGACTGACAGAACCATAGAAATCTACTAGTGTATGAGTGTGTGTGAATGGGTGAATGTGAGGCTAATGTAAAGCACTTTGAGCAACATGAAGGTGGAAAAGTGCATTTACTATTTACTCTGCTCCAAATATGGGCTTAGAAATATCGGCGGTGTGTATTGATCATTGGCTAAGGCTGATGTTAAAAAAAAAAATCAATCAATCAATATCGTCCCCAAAAAATCTTTGTCCATCACTAGTACAATATTTGACAGAACAAAGATGGGAGCACTGCAGAAAAACCTCGGATTTGACCATCCCAAAATTGCGATTTTCAGTCCAAAATGATAGATTGTTCAGCTCTAAGCGCAACCCCCCCCCCGCCGCGGCTCTAAAGTCATTACTTAATCATATGTTCGGGTTCTAAACACCTGACTGTAAATATTCTTTATTTGGTGAAGTGCCTGGAGGAGCAGGGGATGATGGGAAAGTGGGTCAAAGCCCGTCTGGAGGGAAAAACAGACGCAGGAACATCATATAGAGCTGCGAGCAAAGAACAAGAAGCAGCAGCAGCAGCTCGCAAACTCCCAAACTATTTACTTTATGACTGCAGGTGGATCTGCAGCAGAACACCAGAGAACACAACAGAACACTGCAGAACTTTGACTGGAACTAAAGCTGTTCTTCATAAACTCTCTTCTTCACAAACTCTGTTCTTCATAAACTGTTCTTCACTTCCTCTTCTGCGTCACATTTTTCATTTGGTTCAAAGTGAAAACCACATAGGATGGTCATCTGCTCAACCCTAGGCATTATGGGTAATCTACAGGAGGCCAGTGGTCAGCAGACCACATGATCAGATGGCCAGCACGTCAGATGGTCAAAAGGTCAAATGGTCAGCAGGCCAGATGGTCAAAAGGTCAGCAGGTCAGATGGTCATCAAGTGAGATAGTCATCAGGTCAGATGGTCAAAAGGTCAGATGGTCAAAAGGTCAGATGGTCAGCAGATCAAATGGCCAAAAGGTCAGCAGGTCAGATGTTCAAAAGGTCAGATAGTCAGCAGGTCAGATGGTCAAAAGGTCAGATGGTCAGCAGGTCAGATGGCCAAAAGGTCAGCAGGTCAGATGGTCAAAAAGTGATATGGTCAGCAGGTCAGAAGGTCAATTAGTCAGATGGTCAAGAGGTCAGCAGGTCAGATGGTCAGCTGTGTATTGTGGACAGAGGAGACACTACTATTCTGCAGTTCTTCCTGTATATGCGTTTCTATGTTGTGGTTCTACTTCACGGTTCTACGCTGCAGTTCTCTCAGATCCTCCGCTGCCTGTTCTGCTGAATGACTTATGTGACTTTGTGAAACATTTGCAACAGCATGGGGTTCCAGTGAGTACAAGCAGAACAGATGCATCTTGGGTAGTGGAATTACATTGCGAGGTTGGAGCTCCTGTGATCAGGGTAATTAAGTATGCACTAACATCTGCACCCCCCACCCCACCCCACCCCCCAACACAGAGTGCACTGGTCCAACAGGACAAAACCAACCAACAGAAGAAAAGACACTGATTAAGAAGAAGATACATGTTTTCATTTAGCAACACCTGTGTGTGTGTGTGTGTGTGTGTGTGTGTGTGTGTGTGTGTGTGTGTGTGTTAGAGATGAAACAATTACAGGAATTCAAATAGGTACAAAAAATCTTGGAGGCAGAGTGGAGTAAAAATATTCAATAGTTGCAGTACTAGTATATCTGTACATGTGTATATATCAGTGATGCCCCGGCTGACCCAAACTTGAGTGGGTGGCCGTGATCACCCGCAGTTGCAGGTCATTGAAATATATTTTTAATAATATTCGGGTTGCGGTTGGTCATATCATTTAAGATAAACATTAAAATAACCTGGTAAATCATTGTAATTTAAAAATGAGGTACAAATTTCTATTATTAATACATACACTTTATTAACTGCATTTGCGTGAAGGTGACGTACAACATCGTCAGTATCCTACGGTATGGAGGGAGCAAGAGAGACAATAAAGTTAGGAGAGTGGAAGCAGTGGAAACATTAAAACAAAAACATTGGCTGAGATTTTTAAAGATGATGCGGGGCTCCCAGTGTTTTCGTTTACGTGGAAACCATGTTCAAATGTCTCTTTGGGTGTTACAGGTTGTCAACCCCTGGTTTAGATACTGCGTTAGCGCTTTTGAATGATGAAGCAGGACAAACATATTTTCTCAACATATTAACTAACAAACAAAGGCATGGAATTTTAATACATAAATAAATGCAGGTATGTGAGTAAGGTCATGTGATGTTCATAAAGACCATTGACTACGTTTTAAAAATGCAGGTCCAGAAGCAGGGTCTGTCCTTTTCAAATAGATTTGTTGTGGTCCGAGTCGCGGTGGGTTGTGGGTCATTTAGACACACACACACACACACACACACACACACACACACACACACATATATATACAGTATTCTGTATTGACAGAGAAGAACTTTGTTTTGCACATACTGTTTGCACTTGAAAAAAGGAGAAGTACATAATTGTATTTGTTTTATTTTAACTTTATAACATTTTATTTTAGTTTCAATTTGTAGAGGAAGTTCATAAAGAAGTTCATTAAAAATTAACGCTTACAGCTTGCTGGAGTTTTGAGCCCCGAACCAAGCCTCCAAGGCAGCTACTGTATGCTGGAAGGCACCCCCCGCCCCCCAGCAGCTCTAGTCAATCACAGCATTTAAGGAGGCTATATATATATATATATATATATATATATATATATATATATATATATATATATTGTATATGTGTGTGTGTGTGTGTGTATGTGTACTGGTCTGGTTGGAGGTGAAGGTGAGGTGGTGTTCCAGCTTTTTTCTGTCATGGTTCTTTCATGCCCCATATGGTCACCACATACAGTGTGTGTGTGTGTATGTGTGTGTGTGTGTGTGTGTGTGTGTGTGTGTTAATCCTGTAAAAGGCCAGAATAGAAGGTGGTGACTTGGCTTCATTAGCTGAAGGACAGTGAGCGTCCAGACCCTTCTGTTGGCCACATATGGACCCTGTGTGGGGGGGGGCACCATCAGCCACTGGTCCTGTCTGTCGGATGCGTACCCTCCATCACTGACCACACCAATCAGGCCTTGGGTGGGTGGGTGGGTGGGTGGTGGTGGTGGTGGGTGCTACTGTAAATGCTATGATGAGGCTGGGGTCTCTGAGCACAGAGCACTTCTGACAGTTTGGAAATGAATGATGACCATGAAGGCATCACAAACAGAGGACCTGAAGGCATCACAGACAGAAGAGTATGAAGGCATCCGCCCACACAGCAAGACTAAACAAAGTTTAGTTACAAACACTCAACAAAGTTTAGTTTTGTACCGAACACAAAAGATATGGCGTCCACACTGGGAACATTGGACCTTAACCTGTGGTTCTAGCTTCAGTTCCTGTACGAGTGCTAATTTAATTAGCCTAACTGTACTAGTGTTAATTTAACTATTCTAGCTTTAGCTTCATATCCTATACTAGAGAAAAAACTGAAAAAATCATAAATTGATTTTTTTTATGAAAAAATGGGAGATCATATTTTTAGGTCATATTGCTCAGCCTTAGACAGAATACACGATGACAAAACTATTGTGTAGTGTCAGCCATTGATGTTGGAGGACAATGTCAAATATCTGCACTTTATTTGCTTTTAATCCAAACTCTGCCTTTGCTGCTAGCAAACATTGTTATCTATTCTACTGTTGGGTAATTGTCCTTGGATAGAGGAGAAAAAATATCATGGTGGATCAAAATTCCCAAAGTTGCATATACAAACAACAATTACCATTTCCAGGGGCGTAAGAAAGCAAAATAAACAAATATGAAAGAGTATTTGCCTGATATGAGACTCATTCACCCAGTTCACGCTCTGCAGGGCATTAGCAACTATTTGTTTTTTCTCACATCTCATTTTTGTAATCACGTGAGAGCAGATTTCTCCAGGGGACAGATCCTTTTACACTTTTTCATTACTGAAAAATAAAATTAAAAAAGAAAAAAATCAACCAGAAATTAAAAATGAACACAGAAGACAAAAGTAAATCCCTCTGATATTCCAACGTCCCACATACGGGCCAGAAGCAGTTATTCAAAAACATTGAAATAAACCACGGCTTCCACCTCACGGCCTACACCAGGGGTCTCAAACATGTGGCCTGAGGGCCAAATGCTGCCCACCAAAGTTTCCAATGCGGTCCATGGGATGAATTTGCAAAGTGCAAAAATACCACAGTAAAGGCTGTGGAACTGATAAATCTCGAACATTGGTTAGGAGAGATCATTGTTATCACTGTGTGTGTGTGTGTGTGTGTGTGTGTGTGTGTGTGTGTGTGTGTGTGTGTCCGCAGAGGCATATCATGCTATAACTCTGAATATTTGAGATATCACCATGAAATTACATGGGCATATACATATAGTAGCTAATGCACATCAAATGCAGTGATCCATTTGATTAAAGGTCAAAGGTCAAGGTCACACTTAACTAAACATTATAATTTATAACTCAAGAACAGACCCTAACCCTAACTTTCAAATTGGTACCAAACCATACAGAATGAAGATTTCTACAATTCTCATGATTAGTGTTATCACCTACGACCAACAGTTTTTCAGATCTCTGGAGGTCAAAGGTGACATGGGTGACATGTCGCAAAATTAACTTCTGTGACACTGTTGGTGTGTCAAGCATAGAAATATCACACTATAACTTAATCAATACTAGAAATATTATCATAATATTACATGCACTGACACATATATACATATAACGAAATTATCACTATCACTATGTTGATTCAGCTGAAATTCGGCCTGCTTCATCCTCATATCCGTCTCCTTGTACATTCCAAATTCCAGAACAATCTGTTAAGAATTGGCGATGCTAGAGTGAGAAAAGAGGAAATGTGTACACAGACAAACTGTTAAAGCAACATAACTTCACAACTCTTTGATTCGCAAAGTTAACAAACCCGAATGTAATATGGCCTCTGCGGAGGTAGTAATTACACCACATGCCCACCAACACAACCATGTATACTAGAAGTAAAGGGGAATATAAACTGCACACCCCAGCTTTTTATCAATAATATTTTGAAAAAAACAAAAATTATTTTGAATTGCTAGTGTGCACTCATAGTAACAATGAAGAGAAGAGGGTCGCTGATAACTTGTGAGGTCCCAAAGCATGTCTGACATTCAGCGGCCCACCGGGAAAATGCCCATAATCACAGATTACCAGTCCCAGTCTTTCAGAGCCTCGAGGTGGTCTGTTCTGAACCCTAGGTGGTCTGTTCTGAACCCTAGGTGGTCTGATCTGAACCCTAGGTGGTCTGTTCTGAACCTAGGTGGTCTGTTCTGAAACCTAGGGGGTCTGTTCTGAACCTAGGTGGTCTGTTCTGAACCCTAGGTGGTCTGATCTGAACCCTAGGTAGTCTGGTCCGAACCCTAGGTGGTCTGCTCTAAACCCTAGGTGGTCTGGTCTGAACTGTGAACCAAATAGAATGGAAAATGGAGAATAGTCTGATGCAAAGTAAGGCAGTGACTGGTGAAATACTGGGTCTGAATGTGTCTGTTGTAACTGTCATGGTGAGTGGGACTGATTGTTTTAATGTTTTTATTGTACAATCCTTAGTCACTGTGCTTTTTAAATGTATTTATTGTGTTGTCAGGGACGACAGATGGAAACCAGCTATTTAGCTCTAATCTGGTCCAGTACATCTGTGTCTCTTGTGTCTCTGTGAGCTTAAGGTTCTCTGTACATTGTCCCTTAAATAAAAGTAAAGAAGACAAAGGTTTGTTCGGCTCAGTTGGCGGAGTGGGCTGTCAAGTAACCAAAGGGTTGGTGGGTCAAATCCCACTTTGTCCTTGGGCAAAGACACTTTGCCCTCCTTGTCTCCAGTGTCACTCACACTGGTATATGAATGTTTGTCAGAGGGACCGAAGGCACAAAATGGCTGCGACGCTTCTGTCAGTCTGCCCCAGGGCAACTGTGGCTACATATGTAGTTTACCACCCCCAAAGGGAGCATGTGAGAGTGACTGAATAATGGGTCACTTTGTTAGCTACATAGTTTATTTTCAGTTACAATTTAATTCTGTGCATTCAGATATATATATATATATATATATATACAGTATATATATATATATATATATATATATATATATATATATATATATATATATATATATATAGACACACAGACACATCTTTTTTTTAACTAGTTCTGTAACTGAAAAAGGCATAGGTACGAAGGTAACAAATATAACGAAGGTAAATTCAGAGTGACTGAAACCAGCAGAAGACGTTAAAACACAAAAAGAGAAAAGTCTCACAGATCATTTTTAATCTGTACGTTGACTGTGTAGCGAAGACTCCTGCAGGAAATCGCACACCTATAACGATGTAAACAAGTTGTAGCTGCCAACGCTGGGAACGTGTGCGACTGTCAGAGTGAGGAAGGGGATGTCAGTGTGGGTCTCTGAGGATTGGACTGTCAACTCTGCTTTGGGAATGTTTCCACCGCTGTCTGTTTCTAATGCAACAGTCAGACGTGGATGGAAGAGGATTTACTGCCACGCGTCACATCAAGACACAAAACATCTGCACCGGGATCAGGCCCAGGCTCCACCGTTTAAAGGAAAAATGGATTCGCAAGTTCAATTTCATTCACAATTTTCTTCAAATTGAGTTTCAGTGGTTCAGCGACATTTGCCAACATCACAGAAACTGACAGAATAAACGATAAAATAAAAGTCAAGAAGTGGTTTCAAATGTAAATGTATTTAACAATAATTATTCTGTACACAGTCTACACTGAGTCTGTACATCAGCTACATTCTATATTCAGTTTAATTCAGACCTATAATTTCCAACTGGAATTAGGTGTGTTCATGGTTCACCTGAAAGAGGAATTAACCTTTATTCTGAATGAAATTAAAAAAACCTGTCCTGTAAACAGGAATAAAACCTCTCCTGTAAACAGGAATAAAATCTGTCCTGTAAACAGGAATAAAACCTCTCCTGTAAACAGGAATAAAATCTGTCCTGTAAACAGGAATAAAACCTCTCCTGTAAACAGGGCTGGTACTTAAAGCTGGTTCCATCCGTACATAGGTGTTTCTTTTCCGTGCCGCTGCAGAGCTTTATTTTGGGAGTGTAGATGCTGCTGAGCTCGTCTCCCTTCAAGGCTTTTGTCAGCGTGTGTTTGATGTGGTTTGTGTTTGATGGCTGCGCACACGTCACCTTTGTGTTTGTGTTTGTTTGTGGCTTTTTGGATTCACAGCCACGCGTCGCTTTCCTTGAACTCAAACACGTCTCTGACTCTAATTGGTCGTTAACCTACTTTAGAACTCAGAGACTTTTCCCTCCGCAGCCTCGTCTACGGATTCTCATCAGAAAAGACAACTTCGCACAAGATGGTTATTGGGAAGGTTTTTAATTTATATATATATATATATATATATATATATATATATATATATATATATAGCTGTGGAATTCCTCTTAGTTCTGGTTCTGCGTGGGTCGATGTAAAAACAACCCATAACCGATTGTTTTTTTAACTAACCCGCCCACGACTTGCACTCAGAAGAAATATATTTGAAAAGGACGGACCCGGCCCGCTACTGAACCCACATTTTTAAAAAGTAGTCAATGGTCATCACATGACCTTACTCACATACCTGCATTTTTTTCTGTGTTAAAATTCCATGTCATTGTTTGTAAGTTAATATGTTGAGAAAATATTTCATCCTGCTTCATCATTCAAAAGTTATCAACGCTAACGCAGCACCTAAACCAGGGGTCGACAACCTGTAACACCCAAAGAGACATTTGAACCCGGTTTCCACGGAAACAAAAACACTGGGAGCCACTCATCATCTTTAGAAATTTCAGCAAACGTGTCCAAAACCTTACTTTTTTTGTTTGTGTGTCTGGAGCTTCCACTCTCCGAACTCTTTTCTCTCTTGCTCCCTCCCTACTGTAGGATACTGACGTCACCTTCACGCCAATTCGGTTAATTAAGTGAAGTTACCAGGTTATTTTAATGTTTATCTCAAAAGCCAAACACTCCGACCGACCACAACCCCAGCATCATCAAAAATATTTTCCAATGATCCGCAACTGCGGGTGACCAAGGGCATCCGCTCACTTCGGGTCAACCCGCGCATCACTGATACAGACCAATATGTTTTACAGTCAAGAAAAGAACCTTTAATCACTCTGTTTTCTTCTCAGTTTAGTGTGAAAAAAAAGGTCCACATCCACCTAAAGGTTCCAATCCCGACCACCAAAGGGTACAATCCTGTCCACCAAAGGGTCCAGTCCCGCCTATTAAAAGTTCCAATCCAATCCACTAAAGGGTCCAACCCCGCCCACTTCGGGGCCCAACCCCACCCACTTAGGGATCCAACCCCTCCCACTTAGGGGTCCAACCCCTCCCACTCAGGGGTCCAACCCCTCCCACTCAAGACTGCAGTCGTCCCTCAGATATGGGATGTTTGTTAATCTCTGTTAATGCAGGTGTAAACTCAGGACGATGCTTTGGCTGCAGTGGGTCAGCACCAACGTCCGTCTGATGAAAGGCTGTGGTTTCAGTTGTGAACGTTGGAACTGAATGGAATGGAACAATCTGGATTCCAGCTCAGACGTGTGTCGTTGTCATTTGTTCTGAAATATGCATAAGTGGAAAAACGTGGGGTACACGTTAATGTGGGTAAAGTGCATCACATCTTCTGATGAATATGCACCAATAACAGGAAGGCATTTGTGGAATCAGAGCGAGCGTTCCGACATGTGAGTCTGAGTGGAATGTGTAGTCGACTCATAAATCAGCCTTTAGTGCTTTGTCATAAGGAGATAAGGTTTGACATAATTATTGAAAAGAAATCCACAGACGCTGTCCAACAGATAAGACGCACAAGTGAACCACATACCAAAAAGTCCACAAGTACCCACATTAACTTCACTATATATATATATATATATATATATATATATATATATATATATATATATATATATATATGAGCAGAAAACAGAGAATTCATGAAGGTCAATCAAACAGATCAGATCAATTACTGTCAACGGTCTGGGAGTAATCATAATATCATAACAATCATAGTAATAATAAAGAAAAGGACAGATGGTTTAGAGGACACCAATGAATGTACCACTGACTGAGGACACTGCTTCAGTGCTTCAGAGACAGACGAAAGTATCCCAGAAGAATGTGTCCCTGAAGTAGACTACTGTGTCCCTCAGACAGACTACTGTGTCCCTGAAGTAGACTGTGTCTCTCAGACTAATGTGTCCCTGAAGTAGACTGTGTCCCTCAGACTAATGTGTCCCTCAGACTAATGTGTCCCTCAGACTAATGTGTTCCTGAAGTAGACTGTGTCCCTCAGACTAATGTGTCTGTGAAGTAGACTGTGTCCCTCAGACTAATGTGTTCCTGAAGTAGACTGTGTCCCTCAGACTAATGTGTTCCTGAAGTAAACTGTGTCCCTTAAACTAATGTGTCCCTCAGACAGACTAATGTTTCCCTGAAGTAGACTGTGTCCCTCAGATAGACTAATGTGTTCCTTAGTCTGACTACTGTGTCCCTGAAATAGACTGTGTCCCTCATCTATTCATTCAATTTATTATATTACTTATTCCATCCACCAAGGAGTTTATGTTTTTGCCGGAGTTTGTTTGTCTGTCTGTCTGTTCGCAAGATAACTCAAAAAGTTAGGCCTGTATCTGTCATTGGCTAAGGCTGATGTAAAATAAATAAATAAAAAATCTGTGTAGTTGATAAAGCAAAGTTAGGAGCACTGCAAAAAACAACGCAGCTTTAACGATCCCAAAATAGTGTCGTCTGAAATTGCGATTTTTGGTCCAAAACGATAGACTGTTCAGCCAACATGCTTCTGAAGCAACATAAGGGTTTTTTTTTTAAATGCATTAGACCCGGGTATCTGCTGCCTGAAGGTAAAGCCAGATTAAAAGATGCCCCCGTAGGCGTCGCTCAGAGATCAAACCCACGGCTGTAATGAAGGCGCTCCTGCGTTTGTTCCCTTTTCCCCCTTTGTCCTCATTACTCTGTATTAAACACAGCACATTTGCATCATTTGCATGTGATTAGACAAAGCAGTGATGAAAAAGTGCCTCCTGTTCCCTCAAACATCCACTAATAACACTGACATTCTGTTACCCACAAACCCCTGTTCCACTACAGCGCCGGTACTGGTCCCATACAGGTCATCCATAGGGTTTACGGATGATCGACACAAGACAGATAGATGAAATGTATGACAAATGCACCTCAAATGTACAATGTATTTAAATCAGAGGTGGGCAGTGCTGGTCCTGGAGGGCCAGTAACCTGCATGTTTTAGATATTTCCCTCTTCCATCACATCTGGAAACCATTACAGACTTCTACAGAGCCTGGTGAAGAGCTGATCATTAATTGAATCAGGTCTGATGGAAGAGGGAAATAACAAAAATGTGCAGGATCCTGGCCCTGCAGGACCATGATGGCCCACCTCTGATGTAAATGGTAAATGTTCTGCATTTCTTTAGTTCTTTTCCACCTTCATGGTGTTCAAAGCTCTTTACATTAGCCTCACATTCACCCATTCACACACACTCATACACCAGTAGCTTTCTAAGGTTCTGTCAGTCCTACTGGGAGACTAAGTCAGGGTTTAGTGTCTTGCCCAAGGACACTTCGACATGTGGACAGCCAGAGCCAGGACGTGAACTGCGGACCCTTCAGTCATTGGACGACCCCCTCTACCAAGTGAGCCACAGCCGCCCTGTCTATGGACAACACATGAACACCGGATGTATGACGAATGTATAACAAAAGTCTGATATATGTACGATGAACACACTATAAACATACAATGAATGTATCAGAAGTAGGGATGTTAACCAACAACCGTTTGACGGATTATTGACAGGGCTCTAGAGTGCAACGAATTTGGTTGCACATGCAACCAAATTTCTCAAAAGTGCGAAAAAAAAATTTTAAGGTTGCACCGGTGCGACCAGCCTTTGGGAAGAGATTGTCTGCAACTCTACAATTCTCTGGGTGATTGAGACAGGACTCACTTTGCATGTCAGTTCATGCAAATGGGCGTGGTTGTGTATGTAGTTGTGCATAATAACATTCTAATTAATTGTCAAAACACACTTGCATCAGCTAATCACTGATTATCCATTTGATGGTGTACTTCAACCAAAACACATCAGGACTTTCTGTGCAGAGGAGTGGTGACCAGGTTCTAATAACGTTCTAATTAGCTGCTATATGCTAACAGCTCTGCAGCTGTCATTTGCAGCGCTGACACACACACATCACACACACTCATACTGAATGATGTAAGATGCAAGTACATCTGAGGGTTATGTGATTGTAATGGAGGATAGTCCATAAGATATGGAGCTGTTCAGATTTTCAGATATTGAGATGTTCAGTTTGGAGCCTTTGAGACACTTGCATTTTTAATATAGATTTTTTAAATATATCTTGAGATGTTTTAATATGAAATTTCTTCTCTGCGAAACACTTTAAGCAACATCACTTTTCAGTTCAGTTCTAATCTTGTAGAGCTGTTGAATAATCATTTACAAAGTTGGCGAGTTGCGATCATGAACTCCAGAAGTACAGTGGATGACTTCTGTTATCGATCTGACAGGTCTACTTAAAATAACGTGACGGGTGGGCTACGGCAAAAGAAGTTTGTGCAGTACTGACGCAAGCTGGTGGCGGTCGCTAAGGTGTTTTTTTTTTACACCATATTTAGCAGCAGAATTTACTGGAACATCCAATGTTTTCCCTATGTGTGATGAATGAGCTTTTAACATAACATCGGTCAACCTTGCAAGGACTTGTGTTTAAAAAGTATTCAGAGAATGCCTAATCTCGGCCCTATTTTGTGCCAATCTAAAGTGTCTATGACAACCCATTCCTGAACTCGACAATAATGTGATTTTGACCTTTCTGCTAAATGTGACCTAGACCTTTGACGTTTGGCAATATTGATAATTTTGTTATATGTATATATGCATATAATATTATGATAATATATCCAGTATTGATTCAGTTATAGTGTGATATGTCTATGTTTGAGACACAAACAGCGTTACAGAAGTACATTTTGCAATATGTCCTCCAGAGATCTAAAAAACTATTGGTCGTAGGTGATAACACCAATTATGATTGTAGAAATTGGAGAAATCTTCATTTCACATTGTTTGGTACCATTCTGAACGTTGTGCGACCGTTCGTTCTGGAATTATAACTGATAATGTGGTTTTGACCTTTTAGCTAATTATGACCTTGACCTTTGACCTTTACTCAAATGGATCATTGCATCTGATGTGCATTAGCGATATGTATATGCCCATGTAATTTCATGGTGATATCTCAAGTATTCATTAAGTTATAGCATGATATGTCTCTGCGGACGCGGACACACACTCACACACACACACACACACACACACACACACACACACACACTGATTACAATAATCTCTCCCAACCGAAGTTAGGTGAGATTAAAAAGTGAAATGATTGATGGGCCATGGTGCATAAATGCCTGTATGCATGTGTGAGCCGACAAAGCAAGTGTTTTCTTTTCTCTGCGACCGACTTCAATCGGTTAATGAGGCTCAATGATCGGCCAAGATTTTTTATAAATTTCGACATCTCTAATCAGATTGAATCAGTCAGAGGCTGCTCATCCGGTTAATTAATTAATTTTAAAGCTGTGCCATTTCTGCTCTGAAATATGTACAAATCCTCCTGAATGTCTTGGTAAACTCCCATTTGTGAAACTGTTGCACATCAGTCACACGTTCTTCCATCAGTTCTACAAAGTTTTTTAGAAACATTTGCAGAACACTCTTCTACAGACTGATTTGAGCAGAACAGGGTTATTGGTGTGTTTTAGCACATTTTATTAAAGTTTATGTGTTAAAGTTACACTGAGGTCAACTGGACTAAAGCTGCAGTTTGACAGAATCCCAATGGGAGGGGTTTTAGTGGTGTGGGTGGGAAGTGTGTAAATAAACATATAACCAAGGTCAAAGTCAAACTGTCTGAGCTAAGGGTGACTTCTCCTCATGAGTCCTGTCCACCCACACAGGAAGTGGCTGAAGGCCGGTGGCTCGGTCTTGGCTCGGCGTCCAGGCAGAAGGCACCTCGGCCCACCTACCAGTGGAGCGCATTCAAGGACAAACAAGGAAACCTGGCAATGGTGACGGTCAAAGGAAAGAGGAAAACAGGCCAATGAGTGAAGCCCAGGCACGAGCCCAGGTAGGAAGGACCTGAAGACGATGGTAGTCTGTTTACAGACCACCAAAAACCCTTAAGCTAGTCTGTTTACTTTTATTTTTTTTGTCTGCATTTTGTTCTCATTATTTAACTCCACAGAGGGGGAGTCAACATTGTTTGAGATCAATGCATATTTTAGTCTTGGAGCCAAATATTTTAATATTAAGTGCATGTGTGTGACCATCATCGGTCCTCCCTGAAAGCTGAGCAGACATCCTTTATTAGAACTCTCTATTATAAGCCAGGGAGGGCAGTGCTACACCTCAGTGATGTGTGGGGGAAACAAAGACTGGACAGGACGGACAGGGATAGAAATTAACAGGCGGTGCTATTGCAATTAAAGATTGCAAGGTGGTGTGTTATTCTCAACTACTAACTGTCCATCAATAAAAATAAATAAATAAATAAATCGAAAAAAAAGAGGAGAAAACCAAACCAGCACAAAAGAAAAAGAGATTCAATAAATAAATAATTAAACAATCGGTACTGAGCACCATAATTGTGGATGTCTTGATAGTATGAAATAGAATGCAATAGAATAGAATAGAATAGGCCAGAAGAGGACACTAGTGCAAAAGAGAATGAGTTTAGGGTAGAGATTGTGGAGAGATTCTCAGCACATTCTGGCAGGTCCCATCATTCACTGAAATGAGACTCGGCAGTAGCCGGCGAGATCCGATCAAACATGCAAGTGTGACAGACCCCGAAGCCCAGAACAGCAATCACGGCAAGGCAGGGCCAAGCCAACAGGGCACCCCTCAAACCCGGGCCGTAGGAGCCACAGGGCGCCACCCCCAGAGAGCCACTGGGGCCACCGTGAACGACGCAAACCCGGAGAACAAGAGGGAGCAGCTATAGACCCCCCGAGCGCACCAAGACCGACCCAGGCGGCCCGGGGCACGAGGAACCACCCGCCAGTCTAACCCCAACCACGCCCACCCCAGCCCCCACCAAACCCCCCACCCCACCACCCGACCAACGGCCCCACGCAGCCAGGAAGCCAGACACAGGGGGCGAGTGGCCCACCAAAGGGGCGGCAACCGGCCATCGGGAACCGGTCAGAGGACATCGGAGCCGGGACCCAATGCGAGTTCAGAGGGTACAAATGGACAGTGTGTTGGGGCCCGGCAACGCCAACAGGGAGGCATCCCGCACATCCCCCGCACCCGTCCACAGGCGAACGCAGTACACCCAGGGCCCCCTGGGTGTAAACAAGCTAGTCTGTTTACAGACCACCAAAAACCCTTAAGCTAGTCTGTTTACATACCACCATAAACCCTTAAGCTAGTCCGTTTACAGACCACGAAAAACCCTTAAGCTAGTCTGTGTACAGACCACCATAAACCCTAAAGCTAGTCTGTTTACAGACCACGAACAAACCTTAAGCATGTCTGTTTACAGACCACGAAAAACACATAAACTATTCTGTTTACAGACCACCATAAACCCTTAAGCTAGTTTGTTTACAGACCACCAAAGACCCTTAAGCTAGTCTGTTTACAGACCACCAAAAACCCTTAAGCTAGTCTGTTTACAGACCACCAAAAACCCTTAAGCTAGTCTGTTTACAGACCACCATAAACCCTTAATTTAGTCTGTTTGCAGACCATGAAAAACCCTTAAGCTAGTTTGTTTACAGTCCACGAAAATCCCTTAAGATAGTCTGTTGACAGACCACCATAAACCCTTAACCTAACTGAATGAAACTAACACTATGTGGAAGAATTAGCAATAAATGGGAGGGGCATACTGGGAACAGTGGGGGTAAACTAACACTAACTGGTGCCCCACCAGTGTTGAGCTGAAGCCTAGTGTGTCTAAAGCTGCAGTGATTGATGACTGACCTGCTTCTTGGAGCCACTTGATAGTTTTTAATGGTATTCCTAACACCATCCAATTACTTCCTGTGGTATCATCTGAGGCTGCACACACAACTAGATGCCATTGGAGGGTTAGCGCTGGAGCCGTTCCAACTTAATGCATAAATTATGAAGGGTCTGAACTCTAAATACAGCTCTGCCATACAAAGCAATAAAGCTCAGAGTTATTGGTAAACCATAACTTTTCCCTCTGTTACGTGGAAGCAGATTTATTGCTTTCTGGATTTCTATAGCCACAAAATAAAGCAGCGGTGGCGGCTGCACACTAGAGCAGCAGAGTGAACCACACGCACTGACTGTGGTGGTCAGCGAAAACCACAGGGGGAGGGGAAAGTCCTCAGGGATCCCAGATGACAGGTGTGGGCGCAGCTTTCACTTCTGTTCCATGACACCTTATTGGCCAAAGTCCAGAACCAGAGTTAGAAGCAGAAGTTCCAGTGGGTTCCGTGCCTCCTTCTGACACAGAAGGTTTAAAGGTGGACGTTCTGAGCAGAACCCAGTCTGTGCACAGTCATTAGAACAAGGATGTTTCACTGTGTTCTCAATTTAAATTCACAATTTCATCATTACTAAACTACAGTATTTTCCATACTATAAAGCACAATGGACTATAAGATGCTGTGAATGAATGGTGTTTCATATATAAGGTGCACTGAACTAGAAGGCACATTAAGGGAAGTCAAAATCTTTAGATAAAAAGTGAAAATTATTCACTAAAAAGACAAAATTATGAGATGAAAACACAGACTTATGTGATAAAAAAACAAAAATTATGTGATTAAAAGCCAAAATTATGTGATAAAAAACCAAAATGTATGTGATAAAATGTCAAATTTATGAGGTAAAAAGCCAAAATTCCAAGTCACTAAGCGCAACCACAGTTAATCCATATATAAGTTGCACTGTGTTTTTGGGAGAAAATTTAAGTATTTTAAGCAAACTACTTTCATCAGTTGTTGTCCAGTGTGAAGGCACTCAGCTGTTAGCAATGACAACACGCAATGATCGCTATTGAGAGATTTTTGTTCCGTGACAATTTTGTTATGCAAATAAATCACTCATTACAACACATACTGTTTTGAGAAGAGACACGTTTTACTTTGTTGACCCCAGGAAACCTGCTGGGACTACTTTCACTTTGACTAAAACCATACCAGAACTGGGCATACAGGACACTGTCGGGCGTAAGTCACTGTGGGTGCACCAGAGTAAAGGCATTGATGACGTGAAAAATACTGAACTATCCCTTTAATGAAAAAAATCTAACTAATCTCTAGTTACTTTATTTTTCAGTACAGATGCATTAAAATTGGCAGTTTAAAAACAATATATAAAACAAAATCATGATAATAATCAAGATCGGATAATATAAGAAAATTAATTGTGATCTTTTTTTTGGCATATCGCTCAGCCCTAGTCTTCAGTGTACTTTTGTGTTTGATTGGAGGAATGGGACCTTATGAGGCCCCGGTTCGGCCCTCAGGCTGTATGCTGGACAGCCCTAGTTATTAGGGAACTGGTCCTGACATACAGAAGTGTTTAGAGGAGGATGTTCTCAGCGCAGCCGCAGGCATCATTAGTGGAACAGGCAGAACCTTCAGACTAATGCAGACTGGACTGAACCTGTCGGAGTAGACCCGTCACTTTCACTGCACACTTGATGAACTTCAGCTTCTCCAGGCTACGATCAAATCTGAAAGGGAATCTGTGAAAGGTCACTGCCTCATTTGTCAAAGTGTTCCGTGTGGATTGATTTGTGAGCTTTGACAATCCCTGCTAAATCTTCACGGTTCTGCTGACTAAATGACATTTTCAAATGTTCTCTGCGCTTAGAGGGAAAATGAAGGAAGGGGGCTTTATTGTACTTCAGCTTCAGTGTATTCAGCAAAATGTAATTACTGTTGTGTGTTCAGGAGATACTGCGATTATCAGGGGATGTATGAGTGGAACAGGAAGGGCCCGGCTCCTTTCACTAAATCTGCCAAATCAGCACTTCTCTATAATTTGCCTGATCAATTTTACTGTCGTCATATTTACAATCTGTAATTAAAAATGTCTCCCCCCTGGGAGATTCAACTGTTATTCAAGAGCAAGATGACATAGCAAAAGATAAGTTAGGACGGAATGCAAATTTCACATTTGTGTTCTTGGAGGGTTTTTAAAGTGTTCATTAGTTTCTTCTGGAAAGTGTTGAAGAAAAGCCACTTTGAGTTGAATGGATCCAAATGGACGCGCCAGGCCGTCGGCGCTCGTCTGTGAGCATTAGTGCATCATTCAAGGACAATAATGGGTCCAAACACAGGCTTTTCTTCCCAATCACAGCTGCAATCATGACCTCAGACAGACTGGAGATCATAAAGTCTTGGTCTGCTTCCACATCTGACGTCTACGTTCGGATTTGATTGAACTTCACTTAACTCTGCTGTTGAGTCTGTGGACAGATGTTCCCCTGACGCACAACAAAAAGACCCGAGGCTTTGAAAGGAGACACATTGTTCTGAGTCACAACCAGGAAAAATGTCACAAATGGCTGACGACAGCAGTGGTGATTATCGTAACGATGACGATGACAACAGTGACGACGGCGGTGGTGATTATCGTAATGATGACGGTGACAACAATGACGATGGCGGTGGTGATGACAGCAGCGACGAAGGTCACGGAAAAATGACAAGTATTCAGAGAATGCCTAATCTCGCCCCTTTTTTATGCCAATCTCAAGTTTCTATGACAACCCTTTCTTGAATTTCAGCCAATAATGTGATTTTGACCTTTCTGCTGAATTCTTAATTCTTAATTACTTAATTCAGAATAAATAATTCGGAATTAAAAAGCACCATATAAACATACTGACTCTTTGTACTGGAGTTTGTGCCACTGTTTTAGGTGGTGAAAAGTTAAAAGTACTTTATTTGTTATTATGCATCTGTACAATGGAATGTGTCCTCTGCATTTAAACCATCCTTTCTTTGATACCGTTGGGGAAACCGGTAAGGAGCAGTGGGCAGCCATGGGTGGCACCCGGGGACCCATCTCCAGCTGTAGAGCCAGGCTAATGGTCAGAATCAGCTGGCTGGAGGATTTGACCCTAACCCTAACGAGCTGCAGATTTATCAGCAGAGCCATTTTCAAGATGGACTTTATCAAGAAAAGCTGGACATTGTTAAGAAAGGTCGGACAATTTTGAAGCTAGCAAGTCTGTAACAAATGTGTAACCTGGCTTTTGATAGTCAGGTTTAATATGTCTGTGACAAGCTCAGACCAAATCTGCACTGTTTTCGTTTCATTAGAAGGAACCTGTTAATGCAAGCTACAAAGCTACTTTGGAACTGTCAACCCACTGAGTTAAAAGTAGAAACCAATAGAAATGGTTTTTTTTTACAAAGGACTCAAACACTGGCTAAAATCTAAACAATAGTGCACACATGAAGTATCTGAGGCTACATTTATACAGAGACGATGACAACAGAAGACGCAAAAGTGGCGTATCGTCTTAAGTTTTTCATCTGCATTTAGATGAGCGTGTTCAGGATGAAATCCTTATTTATACGAAGACGCAACAGTAGGTGAAATGCGATTGGATATGCATGCCAGGCTGGCTATGTCCTTTTCTGTTTTTGACGTATGTAATTGTCCACCTGTCTCTATTCAGTTATGGTATGTGTGTAATGTCTGTACAATAGCGGAAACGACTCCTGTACATTTACGAGTGCTAATGCTAATGCTAATGCTAGAGCAAATGGAAGATCTGTGAGATCCAGGTTGTCTGGCATGTTTGTTGCTTTACCTGCTCAATGTATGAACGTAACGTGAAAGTATATGTGACGTGAATATATGTGACGTAAAGACGCACGCAATGTGAACATGTGTTTCTTGCCGTTTAGACGGACATGCGACCCAGCGTGTCTTCAATACGCTCCACTCTGGAAGAAGTCTTCACATTTGTGCGTATTCACACCCTGACGGCGTCGGCTTTGTGTAAATGAAAGATACTTCTGTTAAAATATGCTGTCATTTTTAGCCGCAATCGTCCTGGTGAAAACAGCCCTTTAGCTGACTGACTGCTTGAACAAACTGCCTTTGCTGTTTGTTATTATTTATCTATTTATTTATTTTTGGTTTGTTTGTTTGCTTTTTCTTCCCATTTATTTTCACTATACATTTTTTTTTCTTGTTGGTTTCCTATTTTCCTGTTTCATATTTTACAAAAACCCTCCTGTGGACTAGTGTTGTAAATTAGCACTCATGCTAAAACACTCAAACAATGCATCTGGTTTGTCCAATGTAATTGTTACCTTCACATTAAATAAACAGTTAGATAAATAAACCAGGAAATGGATTTGACTGTCACTTACAGTCCACTAAGTATGAGCGTTAATGATCTGTATGACAGAGGAATTTAATTATTGAGGAAAGAAAGGAGGATGTATTTTGTGTACGAAGAATCAGAATATTTGTTGAGTAAAATGTTGCTGTTTTAAATAATATTACACATTTCTGAGGTTATTATTGATGCTTTATGTGTGTCACAGCTGTAGCTGCAGTAGATGGAGACTTGTGGTTTGTTTAAGGCATTTATTGCAGCTATAGGAGTTATCTGTCTGCCATGCAACAGCTCTTTATACTGCATTTCTGCATATGATGGCTTTTATAGCCATAAAATAGTTATTGAGGGGGTGGATTGATTCAGACGAAGCACCACTGAAGGCCTCAGTGTGAAATGCACGGCCCACCACCAATATAATATATATATATATATATATATATATATATATGGCTGTCAAATGACTGCAATTTTTTATCAGATTAACCAGATTAATCAGAACATTTTATGTCAGTCGACTGTTATGTCTGTTTAGATTTATGTTTGTTTTTGTTTTTTGTTTTTGTTTTGGTTTTTTTTTTTTGGGGGGGTGTACTTATATTCTCCACAAAATACACAAAAATAAACTAAAACATGAAAAATACAGAGGAGAAATATATAAATCAATATATAAATCAACTAAAATTCACCAAACTCATACTCTGTTTGTCAGACTTGCTTGTTTTATTTAACTTATGTCTTTTTAATGTATTATTCTTTGAAATAATCTTGTCTGAACCTGCTTTATCCTGACTAGCAGAGGTGTTCAAAGTACTCACATCTACAGCTACTGGTGTGAAAAAATACTGTGGTAAAAGTGGAAGTACTGATTCAACTACTTTACTTAAGTAAAAGTAAAGTACAATTTCAAAATTACAAAAGTAAAGTAAAAAGTAAAACTGCATTTTGTTTCCCTACATGAATGCAACAATACTTATTTAACCAGGAAAAATTTGAAAAGCTTCAAAAGTATCTAAACTAAAGCATTTAAAAGTGAGTTATTGTATAGAAATTGTGTTTGATAGGGTCACTATACAGGAAATTTAGGAAAAATCTGGAAAAAAGTCACAATTGAGATAAAAAGTCTCGTCTCATCATCTGAACCTGCTTTATCCTCACTAGGGGAGACAAAAAATCATGAGATTAAAAAAAAAATTACAAATTAGATTTTAAAAAATGCATAATTTTCAGAGAAAAAGTCAAAATTGTGAGATAAAATGTTAAAATTGTGAGATAATAGTCATATAACTATATAATATAAAGTCACAGTTCCTCTCCTCCACTTATTTTCCCTCTAAAGCCACTTCATTTTCATACTGTCACATCTGTTTAGTTTGAAGAAGTAACAACTCTTTTCTGAGAATGTAATTAGTACAAAGTACAGATATTTATATGAAAATGTAGGGAGTAAAATTAAAAAGTTTCCAGAAAAATGAAAACACAGGTACAGTACAGATACCTAAAAAATCTACTTAAGTACAGTAACAGTACTTAGTTACTTTCCACCTCTGGTCACTAGGGTCACAGGGGTCACTGGGGGCCTAACCCAGCTACAATGGGTGAAGGCGGGGTCAGAGGTCACCCTGTATGAGTCTCCAGTTCATCTCAGGGCTGAACATATATAGACAAACACTCACTGTCACATTCACACCTATGGACAATTTAGATTAACCAGTTAACCTATTAACCAGTTAACCTATTAACCAGTTAACCTATTAACCAGTTAACCTATCAGTGCATGTGTTTGGATGGTGGGAGGAAACTGGAGTAACTGGAGAAAACCCACGCAGACACGAGGAGAACATGTAAACTCCACACAGAAAGGTCTGGTGTGGGATTATTTTAATTCATTTATTTTTTTTAGCTGATTGAATGTGGTGATTTATTTATTGCCTGTTTTTTACACTACTTTTAACCTGAGAGTAGACTATTTCATTTATTTTGTATTTTGTTACTGAGAAATGAAAAATAAATCCAAGGCAAAAACAAACAAACAAACAGCTAAACAAGCAAACACAAACAAGCAATGAAATATTCAACATATACAAAAAGGTCTTCTAAAATATAGAAAAAAACACCAACAAATGTGATTAAAATATCTAAAACATGTGCAAAAATAGCAAAATATATGCAGTTAACACGTTTATTCAACAAATGTCAACAACTGCATTTAATTGTGTTAAAAATTGTAACCAGATTTATCACAATAATGGAATAATGAGTTAATTTTGACAGTCCTAGTGTGTGTGTGTGTGTGTGTGCGCTCGTGCTTGCATTCACATCTTTATGGGGACATTGATATGTTTACAGTCACACCATGGGGACCCCTGATGACACTATGGGGACCAAAATTCAGGTCCCCACCAGGGTTAAATATAAATAAAAGTCCCCACGAGTAAAATATAAATAATGGGGCCCTATAAATATATTAATTTGTTTTTCCCAGAAGTCCCCATAAAGCATGAGGAGAAAATGTGCAAAGTGAAAGTTGAAGATGTTTACTTTAAAAAAAAGAATTACTTTTTGTCTTCTTTTAAATGTATGAGGGTTTTTTTATTATTATTATTTGTTCATTATACATATTTTAAAATATTATCATGTATTGTATTTATTATTTATTCAATTAATTTTTATTTATATACAGTCATACCTCAATTTATGAAAGACCCAGCTAACGAATAATAAAAGTTACAAAAAACCTTTCTGTCCATTTTACCTTAATAATAATCAGGCCTTTTACATGTAAAATGCGACTCTATTTATGAAAAATTCACGGTACGAAAACACTTCTGTTGAGGTACGACTGTACTCTTTAATGTAATTTTAATATTTTTATCGTTATTTTTATTTTATTAAAAAAAAAAATCACCTACTACCCAATGTCTACTTGATTATGACAAACTTGGTCCTCATGAGACATATAAACAAATATGTGTGTGTCCTGAACATGGGTTCTTGTGTCCTCAGATGGACTTGTCAGCTCTGAATGCATATGTAGCATAAATTGCTCTTTAGCATATTAGCAGAGGGACATTTATCTGGGAGGGGTGGATTATTTCCCAAAGCCCAGCATGCATCTGTCGTGGTCTATAAATAGAATATTGGCCGTCCCACAGAGGGAGTGCATTTGCAGGTAAAGGGTCCAGCATTTAATATATATATGTAATATAGTATGTGGGCGGTTTTATGGGGGTCTGGGGAGGCGGTGTCCCAGAGCCAAAGCTGTGGGTGTCAGCAGAACACACTCATCTACATGTTTGTGTTGATGCTAATCACAAAAACACCCCAGAACATGGCTGTTTTTGGACTAAGTGCATGTAATATAAAGCAGCAAATGAATTAAAATGCATGAGCCTGAACGCCACGATTAGACTAATGTCTTATTTCTAAGCGGCGTAATGCATCCTTCCATTTGATCATGAAAATAATCGGAAAGTAAAGAAATTCAGAAGCGACTAAAGCGGGTTTAAAAGTTGAGCGGCGTTGGTTTGCAGAAGAGTTGGAGGCCCTTTTTCTTTTACATTTGGATTTATTACCTGCATATTATAGCTCATGAATTAAACATTACAGTGCATTTGGAGGCAATTTTATCAATTTAAGGATTACTGCTTAGTTAAAATTCTCTAAGTGATCTCATAAAAACAGCCACTTTAGATGCATCGTATGACGCTGAGGCGGAGTTCTGTCACTTTGCAGATTTCGGGTAAATATATAATAAAGACGAATGGTTTGAATAAAAGGGAACTAATGTGAGTTAAAGGGTGATTTGATAATATCCCCGTCCAGACGGGACAGGGAACACAGCCCCAGTGGATCTGTTCTATGCGGGTCAGAACCAGCTGAATGTGTTCCACGTTCTAGTCCAGGGGTCGGCAACCTGTGGCTCTTTCATCCTTATCCTGTGGCTCCAAGTGGCTTGGGAAATAAATTAGTAAAAAAAATATATATATGTTTTAGTTTTTTTTTAAGTGAAGTGTATTTTATTTGTGTTATTTTTACCTCCGCCAAGGAAGTTATGTTTTTTCCACCGTTTATCTGTTTGTCTGTTTGACTGTGTTGTGTTGAATGTGTGGGGGGGGTCTACCTTGGCGGAGAGTGCTTGTCTAGTTAAAATTATTTTAGTTCTAAATTGGATTATTGTGATCTTGAAATATTAAAATAATGAAATAAGTATATTTTATTGTTTTTCATCGCTCAAAATAAATGTCATAAGTAAGAATAGGAGAAAAAAAATAACTTCTTAAAAATTTTATAAAAAATGTCGAAACAAAACAATCGCCCAGTCCTACGTACAGCTGACCCTAAAACTACCCTTAATCATAATCCTAACTTTGATTGGATAGTCAGTATATGTATGGAACCAGGGCAAACATTAACGGTAGTAACCAGATCGAAATCTAACACGAATTATGATACCACACATATATGCGGCTGTTGTTTTACTACGCCCTCTGTCCACATGTCAAAGGCAAAAACGTGGAACATGCACCATTTGCTACATGTGTTAAAGACATTTACACGTAAAGGCTGGAATACGACTGAAGCACCTGGTGACACAGTGTTTACTAAAGCCTCTGTGAAGAGCTAAGTTGCCTAGCATTATGCTAATAGCACTAGCATATCACTGTGCTAATAGCACATTAGAAATGAAAATACTCAGTGTGTTAATGACCGAACCAAGTGATAAATGTTCAGACCAGTTACTGCAGATACTGGACCATGACACTGACAGAGGGAGTCATTTTAATAATGACTACAAATAATTAACTGGTGTTTGTGAATTCCTCAACTGATGACATGAGATGTGGTGCTAGCTTAATAATAATAATAGAGTAGTAAGTGTGGATTTCTCAGACACACTGGTTCAGTAAGTCTTCAGTTAAATATTGATGTGACAGTTCAATCACACATATATACATATATATATATATATATATATATATATATATATATATATATATATATATATATATATATATATATATATATATATATATATATATTGGATTGTAATTTTTTAAAGTACCAATTTAAATAATGTTTAGGAACTGATAATGTTTTGAAAGTACGATTTGGTTTCTGTATCGAATGAGACCCTTTCAGCACCCAACCTTAATCCTAACGTTGACTAATCCTCACCTTAAACCAAACCTAACCCAACCCCTAACCTAAAGCCTCGCCCTGAACTCGACCCTAGCCCTACCCCTAACCCTAACCCCACCCTAACCCTAAGTGCAAACAGATGTACTTATGATACTCCTGTGCATCATAAACATTAATTTGAAGAGAAATGTGTAATTAGGGCTGAGCAGCGCAGCTCATGATCTCCATAGACCAGCTGTCTGTAGGGGGGGAGGGGGGAGGGTGTAACGACATAACGGGGACGCCACAGCTGATGCTCCTCACATTAATGTTGATCTTGTGGCTCTTCACCTTCAACAGCAGAACTGAAGGTCATATCTGATGGAAACATGATGAAGCAGCACTTTATCTGTTCACCCCCCACCCCCCTCCCACCATCCCTCTCTCCCTCTCTCTCAGCCACCCCCCCTTCCTGGCACAAAGTTATTGAACAGTGGGGGAAGCACTAAGTTTTAATTATAAGACGATCCGTGGAGTTAATTGAACATAGCGCAGGCCCTAATTTCACTTTACAGCAAATCAAGATGTTACTTATGTAAATGGTGTTCAGTCCCAGCGGGGGCCCGGGGACTTCTGCCAGACACCAAAGTCACCCCCCCTCCCCCTCCCCCCAACCCACCCCCACTGGCACTGAGCTGCTGTCTCTGCAACTATTACCTGAAGGACTTTTTTATTAGAATACACTGCAAAAAAAAAAAAAAAACGTTTAGAGAAATGCCAGAAATCACCAATATTCCTGAATCTGGTCTAATTGTCTTATATTTAATAAAAACATCAGAATGCACTGAATATGACACTGTTCACCATCCAGCTTGTAAGTTGCTATATCATCCTTCTACGTATATTCGGGTCCAAGCCACAGCTGAGCTGAATTTGTCCCTATTGGTCTACATGTAAAAATGCCACAGTGTTGTGTACGCTGCTGTTTAACCCTTTAAACGTCTAAGGGTCCACATATAGGCCGGAAGTAGTCGCTCAAAAATGTTAAGCAAACCACCCACACTTGTCCCAGATGTCACATGACCTAATGTAGTTTGACAACGGAGATTCTCACACGTTGGAAGATATAAACCAATTACCACAAAGAGCAGATCTGAACATTTACGTCTCATAATTATCCACAGAGGAACCATGTTCTAACAAACGCAGTTATAGTCCAACAAAAATATCCAAAGCAAACCAAAAAAATTGTCCAAATATAGTCTATTATGACGTCCAAAACATCAATAAATATCCACACATGGCTTTAACAGGACCTGCCTCCAATATCACACTGTTCATCTTAATATTTTCATTTATAATTTAATCAAACACCAACTGCATGTTATTAAAATCAACAAAAGAACAGCATTCAATGTACTTAATTAAGAAATTTGGGCGAAATTGAGTGGAAGGTTAAAGGGTTAAACAGATCAAAAACCAATACAAATGCCAAGAAGAAACTGTCATTCTTTTGTTTTCCAGTTCATGAGAAAAACAAGAGGAGATGGCTGAAATCAATAAGGTAATAGGTTTTTATTTTCTTATTTATAAGGTGAGCAGCAGCCGCCCAGAGGAGCCTGCTGGCTAGCTAGCTGTCAAAAACAAACCAGCTGTTGAATACTTAATATCATTAATGAGTGTTGATGAGTCTGTGAATGAATGAGTAACGTGAATGAGAGGGACTGGTTTAGTGAAATAGTCTATAGTGGACTGTAGTCAGATAAGTTAAACCACCATTAATATTTCGCGGACCATTAACAAGACGAGAATGAACAAACATTGTCCTCCTCCTGTCTAGTGTGTCCACACAGTTACTGTTTGTTAACAGTAAAACAAGAGCGTGTTCAATGTTCACTATTACACTGAATAAGACACTGTTCACTATTACACTGAGTAAGACACTGTTCACTATTACACTGAATAAAACACTGTTCACTATTACACTGAATAAAACACTGTTCACTATTACACTGAATAAGACACTGTTCACTATTACACTGAATAAGACACTGTTCAATATTACACTGAATAAGACACTGTTCACTATTACACTGAATAAGACACTGTTCACTATTACACTGAATAAAACACTGTTCACTATTACACTGAATAAGACACTGTTCACTATTACACTGAATAAGACACTGTTCACTATTACACTGAATAAGACACTGTTCACTATTACACTGAATAAGACACTGTTCACTATTACACTGAATAAGACTCTGTTCACTATTACACTGAATAAGACACTGTTCACTATTACACTGAATAAGACGCTGTTCACTATTACACTGAATAAGACACTGTTCACTATTACACTGAATAAGACACTGTTCACTATTACACTGAATAAGACACTGTTCACTATTACACTGAATAAAACACTGTTCACTATTACACTGAGTAAGACACTGTTCACTATTACACTGAATAAGACACTGTTCACTATTACACTGAATAAGACTCTGTTCACTATTACACTGAATAAGACACTGTTCACTATTACACTGAGTAAGACACTGTTCACTATTACACTGAGTAAGACACTGTTCACTATTACACTGAGTAAGACACTGTTCACTATTACACTGAATAAAACACTGTTCACTATTACACTGAATAAGACTCTGTTCACTATTACACTGAATAAGACACTGTTCACTATTACACTGAATAAAACACTGTTCACTATTACACTGAATAAGACTCTGTTCACTATTACACTGAATAAGACACTGTTCACTATTACACTGAATAAGACTCTGTTCACTATTACACTGAATAACACACTGTTCACTATTACACTGAATAAAACACTGTTCACTATTACACTGAATAAGACACTGTTCACTATTACACTGAGTAAGACACTGTTCACTATTACACTGAATAAAACACTGTTCACTATTACACTGAGTAAGACACTGTTCACTATTACACTGAGTAAGACACTGTTCACTATTACAATGAGTAAGACACTGTTCACTATTACACTCAATAAAACACTGTTCACTATTACACTGAATAAAACACTGTTCACTATTACACTGAATAAGACTCTGTTCACTATTACACTGAATAAGACACTGTTCACTATTACACTGAATAAAACACTGTTCACTATTACACTGAATAAGACACTGTTCACTATTACACTGAATAAGACACTGTTCACTATTACACTGAATAAGACACTGTTCACTATTACACTGAATAAAACACTGTTCACTATTACACTGAGTAAGACACTGTTCACTATTACACTGAATAAGACACTGTTCACTATTACACTGAATAAGACTCTGTTCACTATTACACTGAATAAGACACTGTTCACTATTACACTGAGTAAGACACTGTTCACTATTACACTGAATAAAACACTGTTCACTATTACACTGAGTAAGACACTGTTCACTATTACACTGAGTAAGACACTGTTCACTATTACACTGAGTAAGACACTGTTCACTATTACACTGAATAAAACACTGTTCACTATTACACTGAATAAGACTCTGTTCACTATTACACTGAATAAGACACTGTTCACTATTACACTGAATAAAACACTGTTCACTATTACACTGAATAAGACTCTGTTCACTATTACACTGAATAAGACACTGTTCACTATTACACTGAATAAGACTCTGTTCACTATTACACTGAATAAGACACTGTTCACTATTACACTGAATAAAACACTGTTCACTATTACACTGAATAAGACACTGTTCACTATTACACTGAGTAAGACACTGTTCACTATTACACTGAATAAAACACTGTTCACTATTACACTGAGTAAGACACTGTTCACTATTACACTGAGTAAGACACTGTTCACTATTACACTGAGTAAGACACTGTTCACTATTACACTGAATAAAACACTGTTCACTATTACACTGAATAAAACACTGTTCACTATTACACTGAATAAGACTCTGTTCACTATTACACTGAATAAGACACTGTTCACTATTACACTGAGTAAGACACTGTTCACTATTACACTGAATAAAACACTGTTCACTATTACACTGAGTAAGACACTGTTCACTATTACACTGAGTAAGACACTGTTCACTATTACACTGAGTAAGACACTGTTCACTATTACACTGAATAAAACACTGTTCACTATTACACTGAATAAAACACTGTTCACTATTACACTGAATAAGACTCTGTTCACTATTACACTGAATAAGACACTGTTCACTATTACACTGAATAAGACACTGTTCACTATTACACTGAATAAAACACTGTTCACTATTACACTGAATACAGCACCACACAGTCCTGGACCAGGTCTGGTATCCAACTGGCTAAACTGCATAAACGTGTGGATGGATAAAAAAAAATAAATTCAGGGGTACAGGCACAGGTAAAGTTAAAGGAAGTGTGGGCAGGTAGCAGAACAGGAAGTGACAAAATAAAAGCAGATTAATGGATGAAGCTGTTTTTTTTTTTTTTTGTTTTTTTTTAATGGATGAAGCTGTGCATCCGTAGTTGAGCCACACAGCTTTTGTTTTATTTTGAAGGAGCTTTATTTGCAACCACAGATGAGCAGAACTGATGGTGTGTGTTTTAGCCAAAAATAAAGCCCTTAAACATGACTTAATAAGTAGACGCTGTGTTTAATGACATGTCTGGTTACGGTTCTAATGTACGTGGGTCCCAGTGGGTTTGTAAAGTGGACCGTACAAGACTCTATCAGCGGTAATTTCATTTCATTTCATTTATTTGTTTATTCAAACAAGTAAAACAAAATAAGTAAAACATGCAAAGTATTTAAGCAGAAATTAAAACGCCTCTTTAGTATACTAGATAATTATACCTTGTTCGAAAGGGTGTAGGATGAAGTTAACAAAACTTATCCAGTCCTACCCCTTTGTATTACTCAGTCAGAGCATGTATATATACAACAAAAAAAGAAAGAAAGCGCATCAGAAAAAGGGAAACCTGCTCCTTGCTAGAAATTCACATTTCCATTTCTTTCCTTTATCCACTTAGAATGTAGTTTATAAAAACCTGTTTAAACTTTTGAACTGATTAGCAGGTTTTCAGTTTTTCACTACAGTTGGAACACAATGCATTTTTACGTTAGTACATACAGGCGTTTTTTTTTAAACATATAAATTCCCCTCAGATTGTGTTTATTTTCCCTCACTTGAAACGATGCCTGGACACTTTGTGCTAACTGGTTTTGATTTGCTTTGTGCATTATTTGAATTGTTTTCAGGTCAACCCAATCCTTAAATTTTAATGCCTTTAATTTGATGAACAGTGGGTTTGATGGTTCTCTATAGGTGCTTTTTTGGTTACAATCCTTATTTCTCTTTTTTCAAGTCTGAATATTATTTCTATGTTTGTTTTGTAGGTGTTCCCCCACACTTCCACACAGTAGGTCGTGTATGGGAGAATGAAGGAACCGTACAATGTGATGACTGATTTAAAAGATATTTGACTTTATTTAATAATGAAATTGATTTTTGCCATTTTGGATATGATGTACTGCATGTGTGACTTCCAAGATAATTTACTGTCAATAATGACTCCAAGAAACTTTATTTCTTATGTTATGTTATTTATCATTAATTTCTCTTCTGTCACATGACTCCATCAGTCCACCTGTAGTAGAGCTGAACATTAGTCACTATCAACTCTTGTTTAGTTGTTTCATTGACTTTAGCTTAAATGAGATGCTACTTTGCTAGCGCTAAATGTCAAAGAAACAGAGTCTCATTAGTTTTTTTCAAAAGTTCAGTAAATGTGATGAACTGATAAACAGTGAAAAAAGATGAGGATTACCAATCAGCAGGAAGTACAGTTACTGCATCACTGAGATGTGTTTCAACATAAAATATGATTAAATATGACTCATTAAAAATGTAATTTGAAATGACGGATAATAATGTGTTATTTTACGAACCTGTCCGTCAAAATGATGGACAATAAAAGTGTGTGGCAGGGGACAGGATAATTAAAATGATGTGGTTTCCCAGTGTGTCCACACATGACTGTTTCTATTCAAACTCTTGTTATGTCCGTCAACATCCATTTTTAATCTCTCCCTACATTGGTTGAGAGAGGTAACAGAGACATATCATTCTATAATACTTGAGATATCACCATAAAATTACATCGACATATCCATATAGCTAATGCGCATCAGATGCAATGATCCATTTGGGTAAAGGTCAAAGGTCAAGATCACAATGAACTAAAAAGTCAAAATCACTTTATCAGTTATAACTCAAGAATGGAGGGTCGCACAACTTTCAGATTAGGACCAAAGGAGGTCAAAGGTGACATGTTGCAAAATGTACTGTGTGTGTCAAGCATAGACATATCACGCTATAACTTAATCAATACTGGATATATTGTCATAATATTACACACACTGATGCATATATACGTCTAACAAAATTATCAATATTGCAAAAGGTCAAGGTCGTATTTAGCAGAAAGGTCAAAATCACAATATTGTCTCTAATAACGAGCGAGATTAGGCATTCTCTGAATACTTTTTTTTTAATTCGCCTGACTGTAGTTATAAAAAAACGCTCCTGTTTGGTCAGTTTTGCGTAATATACCATTTCAGCTATCTGGCAGATAATGACCTCTTGCCAGCACAAAACCCTTTTGTTTTGTCGAAATTGTGTTTTTTCCATTTGGTACATTTTAATGTACAAGTTATATTTGCATAATTTGAGGGTCAATGGAAAAGCTACGGTACTTATGAACGTATGGATGTCGAATCTGTGTCCAAATATCTGAAGTGAATCAGCAGAGATTGTGTGAAGGTGGAGTTAGTCCAACATGTTCTTGAGCGACATAATGAACATAGGCGAGAATGAAGACAAACTGATGGTGATGAAGATGATGATGAAGACAATGACAACGATGACAACCAAGATTGAGGAAAATGACAACAGCAATGCGATGACTATGTCGACAAAGACGTTGGTGATGAAGATGAAGACCGTGGTGGACAAAATCCAAATCTGACCAAGATCATTTTCATTTGTTCCTTTGGCACATTTTTATACTTGAACTAAGTGGAAAAAGTCAAAATGATCTTGTTCAGATTAGTTCCAGATCTATTGTCTATGAATCAGTTCTTTTATGTGACTGAAAAGTTCATCTTAATCTTTACCAGATTTATATTTAGATGTTTGTAACTACATGTATTGACTGAATACTGTTCTCTGATTGGTTGATGATCTATATGTGTTAACTGAATGCTGTTATCAGATTGGCTGACAGTTGACAAGTTAACTGAATGCTGCTCTCTGATTGGCTGACAGTCCACATTTTGACTAAATATTTTTCTCTGATTGGCCGATGGTCTACATGTCTTGGCTGAATGCTGCTCTGTGATTGGCTGCCTGGAGCAGTGCATCCTCCCAGTATTTTATTTAACGTCCCCTGATACCAGAGCACAAAGGGCTGCGTTGACTATTTTCCCAATAAGCTCTGTTTGCTCCGTTCACAGCCTCCTGGGAAATTCCCCAGACATGGTAGATAACAAAAGGAAGTGTTCTGTCAGCCCCCCCCCAACCCCCCTGTCTCCATCTCCACTCAGACCTTATCTCCAACACCTTGAAGTGGAGGCTCTGGAAGCAGCGACTGCACCGAGGGGAAGCTGCGATAGGACGAGACGGTATCGTCCGCATCACACTGTGGGAAGGAAGTGCTGAATGTGCCTTCGACAAGGACTACGACTCCAATCCTATAAATATGGAAAGACGCCTAAAGAAACCACAGCGGGACTGAAAAATAATGTTAATCCCCCCCAAAGTGGAGACACCAGAGTGAAACGAGAGGGAAACACAGACTCCAGAAGTTCACAGACAACTCATCTGTGGCCTTGTAATACATCTGTTGGCTCCAGTTCTGTTACTTCTGTTCTCTGAGACTGGACCGTAAACTGCAGTTCTAGCTTTCAACTCCACAGGATCCGTCTAAAAGCCCAGAGAACTCAATGAAACAGCGGGTTCGACACAAGAAGTGCCTTTAGAAATATTAACTGACATGATGTCCGTTTCTGGACTGAAGGCTATTCTGTGCTTAAAAGTGAAAATAGAGAAACTCTGCAGGATTGATCATCAGAACCCTGATGGGGGGGGGGGGGGGGGGGTCGTACAGGAGCTAAACGGGCTAAAGATGAAGCCATGACACCAAGTCATACTGTTTGGTTTGTTTTTCTTTTTACTTTGTTTTCATTGCTTTTTAAATAAGCAAAGACAATCAAAAACATCAAGAATCCAAAAACATTAACTCATGGGAAAATATAGTCTTTCAGTGTCTCTTTCAATTAAAGTGTCCTCTCTCCGTCTTCAATGTCAAAAAATACTTTTCCTGGTAACTACTTACTTTGCTAGTGGAGTAACGCAGTTAGTGACTCAATTACTTTTTTGGGGAAGTAACTAGTAATTGTAATTAATGCCTGTCAGTGGACATTGTTGCGTTGCTGTGAACCTTTATTCAAGTTGCTCATTGCTGGACAGACGTGTTCATGTTTTGTTTTGGGTTTTTTTAGCCATGTGTCTGTGTGTCTGTATTGTTCCTCCACTGACAACGTGATGACCTGTTGACCCGACATTGACTTTATTGACAGATAAATGGTCAATGTTCTGCACGTTTCTGGACTGAAGGCTATTCTGTGCTTAAAAGTGAAAATAGAGAAACTCTGCAGGATTGTTCATCAGAACCCTGATGGAAACCTGGGGTGGGGGTGGGGGGGCTTTCCCACTTTCATTTTCCCACCTTCATAGTGCTCAAAGCTCTTTACATTAGCTTCACATTCACCCATTCACACACACTCATACACCAGTAGGTTTCTATGGTTCTGTCAGTCCTACTGGGAGACTAAGTCAGGGTTCAATGTCTTGCCCAAGGACACTTCGCAAACTGCCAACCCTTCAGTCTTTGGACGACCCGCTCTACCAACTGAGCCATAGCCGCCCATAAGATAAGGATACAGATAGGATAAGTCGACTTGAAGAAAACTGAACTTGTTAATGCCCTCGTGTCTGTATGTTGTCTATTTCTCCCACTTTTCTTCCATCTGAGTTTTCTGTAATTTCACCATCAAGTAAATTTCTTTCACAATCTGTATTTATTCGTGTAAAGTTGGGGAATCTGCTTTGTTCCATTTCCTTGTTATTGCTTTGTTACATGCCACTATGAATATTTTAACCAAATATGTATTCCTTCCTTGTACATGTTCATTTGAAAAATTACAAAAGTAGATTATGCAGATATTCAAAGGTATATCGTATTGTAATATTATTTTCATCTGTCTGCATATGACCTCCCAGAATGTCATATGCATGTTATTTTTGAACATGTCCAGAATATACGGGGATTATAAGGTTTAGTTTATATATGGAAAGTAGGGCTGAAGGATTTAGGAAAAAAATGAATAGCAATTTTTCTGGGAGAGATTTGATCATAATTAATATTTAATATGTATTACATATTTATTTACATGTCAGATGCAGATCCTCGGGATCTATTTTCATTCTTTTCTTTGACTTGAATGACAATAAACCTTCCTTGAATCTTTGAGATATTTAGTTTTGAAATTGATTCGCAATTTTCTTCAACTCAAGTTTCAGTGGTTCAGCAACTTTTACAAATGTCACAGAAACTATAGCATTCAAAGAATAAATGCCATGAATTACTAACAGGGAAAAAGAACATAAAAAGGAAGGAAAAAGGGAGAAAGTAACAAAAAAAGGAGAACAAGTATTCAGAGAGTGCTTAATCTCGCCCCTATTTTGTGCCAATCTCAAATTTCTATGACAACCCATTCTATGTGATTTTGATCTTTCTCCTAAATGTGACCTTGACCTTTGACCTTTTGCAATATTGATAATTTCATTATATGTATATATACATCAGTGTGTGTAATATTATGATAATATTTCCAGTATTGATTAAGTTATAGCGTGATATGTCTATGCTGGACACACAGTGTTACAGAAGTTCATTTTGTGACATGTCACCTTTGACCTCCAGAGATCTAAAAAACTATTGTTCGTAGGTGATAACAGCAATTATGAGAATAGTAGAAATCTTCATTTTGCGTCGTTAGCTATCAATCTGAAAGTTCTGTGACCGTTTGTTCATGAGTTATAACCAATAATGTGATTTTGACCTTTTAGTTAATTGTGACCTTGACCTTTGACATTTATTCAAATGGATCATTGATTCTGATGTGCATTAGTATATGCCCATGTAATTCCATGGTGATATTTCAAGTATTCATTAAGTTATAGCATGATATGTCTCTGCAGACACACACACACACACACACACAAGGTGAAGGTAAAAAGAAGAAAACAATAAAAAAAATTAAATAAAATAGAAGGTGTAGGTTTGGTCTTATCTATCATTTTAACTCTCACTATTTATTCAGTTTTTATCAGTTTCGGCTCCAAATTTTGGCTTAAGCCTGTATCGGTCAAAAAAAAAATTTAAAATGCTCCCAAACTCCCAAAAGTTTTGGTACTAGTACCTGATACTGACACTGTTATTTCTGTATGTCACCGCTCAGAAAGAGACACTATTGCAGGTGCCTCACTCTGTTGGAAAAATGTTATTTATTTTTATTTATTCAACTTTTATTTAAACAGGTTTGTCCATTGAGATCAATGATGTCTTTTTCAAGGCAGACCTTCCTAAGAATGGCAGCAGCACATAGTTTCATTTACATTCAAAATGCATCTGGTGACAATAGTCGACAATGGAATTCACTGTCAACTATTTCTATTAGGGATGTTACCTGATGACCGTTTGACCAATTGGTTGACCACATCAACGTTGTCTGGTCATCAGTTTTTGTCGTCAGTTTAAAAACAAAACAGCCTGCATCAGTCATTCCACTGCACAAACTCTTTTGCATTATTATACTGTAGGTTATAAAGAGGAAGTTCTGTGATCTCTCCATAGCATATCTTTAAAAATGATGAATTTGAACATTAGCAGTAGAACACAAGACGCAGAGATCAATTCATCTGTGGTACGACCATTTCACGCTAGTTTAGAATATTTACTCAAAACATAAATAAAATGCAAAGCTGGCGTGAGGTAATAGAACTTCTAGAGCTGGCAGCTGGGACAGCAAGTTGTCACCATGACAACCCGACAGTGCGTTGGATGAGTTGTGTTATCCATCTGACAGACCGACTGAAAATGACATAACTGGTGGACTACGACAAAAAGACTTTGTGCAGAACTGACGCAGGCTGGTGGTAATAGGGAGCCTCCCCTTCCAGGAGGCTCATGGGGCCTGAGATCAGAAAATTAATGAATGGTATTCAATGGGAAATAAAATGTTAAAATGGTATCTTGTTTGTCATGTGACCTGAATCACACACATGTTGTACCTCATAATAAATGTTACAACTAGTGTTGTTTCGTTGAGTTTTTTTACTTTAGTACCAGTATTATTTCTTTACTTTAGTACCAGTATTATTTCTTTACTTTAGTACCAGTGTTATTTCTTTACTTTAGTACCAGTGTTACTTCTTTACTTTAGTACTAGTATTATTTCTTTACTTTAGTACCATTGTTACTTCTTTACTTTAGTACCAGTGTTATTTCTTTACTTTAGTACCAGTATTATTTCTTTACTTTAGTACCAGTGTTACTTCTTTACTTTAGTACCATTGTTACTTCTTTACTTTAGTACCAGTGTTACTTCTTTACTTTAGTATTAGTATTATTTCTTTACTTTAGTACCAGTGTTACTTTTTTACTTTAGTACCAGTGTTATTTCTTTACTTTAGTACCAGTGTTATTTCTTTAATTTAGTACCAGTGTTACGTCTTTACTTTAGTACCAGTGTTACTTCTTTACTTTAGTACCAGTGTTACTTCTTTACTTTAGTACCAGTGTTACTTCTTTACTTTAGTACTAGTATTACTTCTTTACTTTAGTACCAGTGTTACTTCTTTAATTTAGTACCAGTGTTACGTCTTTACTTTAGTACCAGTGTTACTTCTTTACTTTAGTATCAGTGTTATTTCTTTACTTTAGTACCAGTGTTATTTCTTTACTTTAGTACCAGTCTTTTTTTTTTTTTTTTACTTCTGTACCAGTGTGATTTATTTGTTTTAGTACCAGTGTTATTTTTTCTTTCCTCCAGACGCCTGATAAATAAACCACACACAGATAGTTTGGTTTATTCTTATTTCCAGACTTGGGCGGATTGAAAATGACAAGACATATGTGTTCTGCTGTTTATGAGAAGCACATCCGAGTAAAAGAGGAGCCTCATTTACACACACACACACACACACACATACACACACACACACACACACACACACACACACACACACACATACACACACACACACGCATACACACACACAGTTTCATGCTAATGATTGATAATGTTTTATTAATGCTAAATATTCTCTGCCAAGGATCTAAACAAATTGTGGCGATTTAGTCCTTCCAAATCGCTCATCAATCACTTCCTGCCTGGAACTGTCGTGCATCAATGCCATGTTTCTCCTCCAGTAGAGGTTCAGAGGTCCTCAGGCAGCAGCTGCACACTTTTGGCAAGAGAAAATATAAAGTTTGAAATAGCTATCTATTTATTTCTTTGTTTATTTGTTTGTTTGTTTTTGACATGATTGACCAAAACAGATAGCAACTCATTTCTTCTCTATTAATGGATGGATTTTCCACGACAGGAAGTGACGCTTGAGCACATAACATTTAAGCTAACGCTAAAACTTAAAATTAAGGCTGGGTTTATACTTGACGCAAGCAACACGAACAACGCGCCCCATTTTCATATTTGTACACGTCGACGCTAGCATCGCGGGCTGTGCGTCGACTGCAGTTCACCACTCAGACAGTAGGTGGCAGCAGAACCACTATGGCTTTGGCAGGTTGTCATTGCAGTTGACGTTGTGGGTCACATCAGTCAAAGTGGCAACTGAAGAGGAGTATGAGTTTGAGTATGTTCGCCCTTTGAACCTCTGCAGAGACATGGATGGACAGTGTGTTTCTGTGGAGCGCCCCATGTGAGGCATGGACGAAGAGAGACCATTTTTAGGACTGACAGAACCTTAGAATATTAAGTTAATAAGTAATGTTTTAATTCAAGTGTACTTTAATAAGCATCTCAATTTTAAGTTCTGGGTTTCATCAACTTAAAATAATTGAGGCAATCGATTGCCTTACATTTTTTAAGTTCTACTAACTTATTTGGGTTTACAATGTGGAAATCTGTAATATTTTTATATTTTTGTAGAGAGCTGGGTTAGCTGTTCTCGTCCACAGAAGTACATTCACTTAAAGCAGAGGTGTTAAACATAAGGCCCGGGGGCCAAATCGGGCCCGCTTAAAGGTCCAATCCAGCCCTTTGGATGAATTTATGAAATGCAAAAAATGACACTAAGATATGAATCATTTTAGTTCATGGTCCACATTCAGACCAATTCAGGCTCATGATAACCTAGAAATATTCACATGTAAAAAAACAATCCCTCTTTTTATATATATATATATATATATATATATATATATATATATATATATATATATATATATATATATATATATATATATATATATATTATTATTTTTTTTTTTTTTTTTTTTTTAAATTCATTTATTTATTTATTTTTGAAAATTCACAAAAACAGAACAAATATGAAAAGTTGGAAATGTTTTAAGAGAAGTAAGTAAAATTTTAATAATATTCCACCTATCATTAAATATTTAGTGTATCTGGAGATCTAGTGTGATCTGTTAGTTAGAATGTATATGTGTAAATGAAAAGCTAAAGTCTAATATTGTTGGTTTTCATAATGTCATTTTACTTTTTTCACTCTAATACAGAGAGAAAAGTTTGGAGTTGACATTATTTATATATTATGTTATTTTTTTAAAGGCCCACTTCAGATCAAATTTAGCTGAATGTGGCCCCTGAACTAAAATGAGTTTGACAACCCTGAATTAGACAGTAAGTGCTAATGCTAATGCTAATAGATGCTAAGCTACAGAGTTAGCAAACGTACGTAGCTGCAGGTTTATCTTCCGGTTGAAAATGTCCAGAGCATTCAAAATAAAAGTTTAACAAGTGTTCACTGCAGAATAATAATCACTAAAAGTGTCTGCGTTCTGAAAAACAGCAACATGCTTTTTCTTTTTCCTCTTGTTTTTTCTTTTTCTTTTTCGATGTAAAGCTAGCACTTATCAGGATACTCACTTCTGGTTTTACAAGCGTTAAGCTAAAACGAATATGGACCAGAAATATTTGTACACACACTGCACTTCCTTTGACTTTTCAAAATAAAACAAAATGAAATACAACTCCATTGTATATTATAAATGTTTTCTTAAACTTATATCCAGGTACTTTTAAATGTTTTGAACATATTAAACTATAAACTTAATAATATTTTAACATATTTATGCAACATTTAACATATTTATGCCTTTTAACCACTTTAACTCTAAATAACACCACAAAGTTACATTTATTTTTTGTAATATATTCACATTTTTTTGTCCAGGATACAAGTATCTACACCACAGGTCTCAAACATAGGTCCAAATGCAGCCCGCCAAAGGTTCCAATGCAGCCCCTGGGATGGATGTGCAAAGGTCAATAATTTCATAGTCAAGGCTTTTAGTTCAGGTTCCACATACAGACCAAAATTATCTGCAATCAAATAACATAAAAACCTACAAAAAATAATAAATCCATATTCTCTTCTGGGTTTAATGTGAAAAACCATTTGACATTATACCAATAATGACAACTTCCAATTTTTGTCTTTGTTTTAGTTTAACAAATTACATGAAAATATGGAAACTATACTGTAAGAATAAAATGTGAAACAAATATAAACAACATGAAATGGCGAAAGAAAATTCACGAAATTTGTAACCATTTTTTTTGCTTCTTCGTGTAAAAATAATATGTTGAATCAAAACATTGTTAGAATTGAATTTATTTTTCCAAGAAAACTTTATTGTTTTTTCAGTTATTTCCACCTTTTTTTAAATATAGTTTTTAAATAATATTTTCATAATTTAATGGGGGTGTTTTGCAGTAAATCAAAGACAAACGTTTGAACTAGTTCTTATTATTTACATGTTATTCTATTATTTTACTGGAAATTAAATCAGACTGAATGTGTGGGAATAAGTCCTGGTCTACACTGTTGAGTTATCTGATTTACTCTGGTGTCAATTGACTGTTTAAACGCACTAGTCAGTGGATAAATGAGTTAAACCATCAGATGTTCAGTGTCTGTGGGGGTCAGAGGTCAGGGGTCATAATGATAATTTTTATGACCAAGCTGACAGATTAACTTCCCCTGTTTGCAGTCTGGCAGACAGACTGGGGTCTAATGTGGATCACCTGGTCGTGGTCCTAGTGTTAGTCCCGGTCCTCGAGCTAGTCCAGAACCTGGTCCTCATCCTGGCCCTAGTGCTCATGCTAGTCTAGGTCCTCGTCCTAGTGCTAGTGCTAGTCCAGGACGTGGTCCTCCTCCTGGTCCTAGTGCCCATGCTACTCCAGGTCCTGGTACTAGTACTAGTGCTAGTCCAGGTCCTGGTTCTGGTCCTAGTGCTTGTACTAGTCCTAGTGCTCATACGAGTCCTAGTCCTAGTGCTAGTCCTGGTCCTGGTCCTGGTCCAGGTCCTGTAAACCCACACCTGTACCTCCTGTTTCTAAATGTATGGCTGTTTGTGGAGGCTCCACACACACACACACACACACACACACACATATAGAACCAACAGGAAGTAGAACGCAGGCGGCGGAACAGAAATAGAACCAAGTAAAAAACTAAATCAGATTTTATATTTATGGATCAACTGGAACACGACAAAGGCTCAAACTTTTACCGACAGAAAGTTTCCTCAAACTATTTCTTATTTGAAGAAAAACAGCAGGAGACGAATGTGGACGTAGGAAAGAACTGGACAGACAGATGGACAGAATATAGATGGACAGACAGATGGACACAATGTCAATGGACAGACAGATGGACAGAATGTCAGTGGACAGAATACAGATGGACAGACTGTTGTTAAATGTGTGTGTACAGATCTACTGTGTACAGATCTAGTGTGTACAGATCTAGTGTGTCTGTACATTACTATAAACATGCATCAACCCAAACTGAATATTTGTCCACCTACACTTTTATTCATGCGTTTGATGTTCAGATTTTCAAGGATAATTATCTGATGTAAATGCTTTCATGATGTTTTCTTTGTTTCACACTAAATCAAAGACAAACCTGTGTATCGGTCCTTGTTTCTAGGTTATTGTGTTCTTGTTTGGTCCAGATTTTGTTGTGAATGTGGAACCTGATCTTGTTCTACAGTCAGTGAAACAGCCAGAAAAACATTCAACACATGCAGAGAAACGTCCCATGGTATTGATTGCTAACGGCTAGAGCAGGGTGAAGGCTCTGACATTTATAAAAGACTGATCACACAAGCATTTAACCCACAAAAGCACGTTTTCCAAATGTGATGATTCCCCTGGATCCATCCTGAATTAATGTCCGACTTAACAAGGCACTTAAACGCCTCTTAACAGCCTCAGATAAAAACCCAGTGAACTCTGAAAGGTAATGAACATGTTTTATCCCCAAGAAGCCGCTGACTTTATTAACTGAAACAAATGGAGCCGACGTTTCCATCTGACACCAACATCCACGTCTGTGAAAATGACCTACGAGGACCACTAGAGGAGCTACGAGGACCACTAGAGGAGCTACGAGGACCACTAGAGGAACTACGAGGACCACTAGAGGAGCTACGAGGACCACTAGAGGAGCTACGAGGACCACTAGAGGAGCTACGAGGACCACTAGAGGAGCTACGAGGACCACTAGAGGAGCTACGGGGACCACTAGAGGAGCTACGAGGACCACTAGAGGAGCTACGAGCACCAGTAGAGGAGCTACGAGGACCACTCGAGGAGCTACGAGCACCAGTAGAGGAGCTACAAGGACCACTAGAGGAGCTATGAGCACCAGTAGAGGAGCTACGAGGACCACTCGAGGAGCTACGAGCACCAGTAGAGGAGCTACAAGGACCACTAGAGGAGCTACGAGCACCAGTAGAGGAGCTACGAGCACCAGTAGAAGAGCTACGAGGACACTAGAGGAGCTACGAGGACCACTAGAGAAACTACGGGGACCACTAGAGAAACTACGAGGACCACTAGAGAAACTACGGGGACCACTAGAGAAACTACGGGGCCCACTACAGGAACTACGAGGACCACTAGAGAAACTACGGGGACCACTAGAGAAACTACGAGGACCACTAGAGAAACTACGAGGACCACTAGAGGAACTACGAGGACCACTAGAGGAGCTACGAGGACCACTCGAGGAGCTACGAGCACCACTAGAGGAGCTACGAGGACCACTAGAGGAGCTATGAGCACCAGTAGAGGAGCTACGAGGACCACTCGAGGAGCTACGAGCACCAGTAGAGGAGCTACAAGGACCACTAGAGGAGCTACGAGCACCAGTAGAGGAGCTACGAGGACCATAGAGGAGCTACGAGCACCAGTAGAAGAGCTACGAGGACACTAGAGGAGCTACGAGGACCACTAGAGAAACTACGGGGACCACTAGAGAAACTACGAGGACCACTAGAGAAACTACGGGGACCACTAGAGAAACTACGGGGACCACTACAGGAACTACGAGGACCACTAGAGAAACTACGGGGACCACTAGAGAAACTACGAGGACCACTAGAGAAACTACGAGGACCACTAGAGGAACTACGAGGACCACTAGAGGAGCTACGAGGACCACTAGAGAAACTACAAGGACCACTAGAGGAGCTACGAGGACCACTAGAGGAAGTTACGAGGACCACTAGAGAAACTACTAGGACCACTAGAGGAGTTACGAGGATCACTAGAGAAACTACAAGGGCCTATTTTTTATCCATCAGTGGAGCTATGTGATAGCTCAAACTCTTGCCAAACCCGGACAGAAAAAGAGTGAAAATGTCATTGCCACCAACAAACACTTCCAAAGTCATCCTCTGTTTATCTTTTAAGGAATGAACATATGGTAGACAAAACAGTGGAAATACATGACTGAGAAACACAGAGGTTTGCTCTACAGTAGACTATGTATGATTTTGAAACAACAATCAAAGTAATTAAAACTGCTTCTTCCATGGACTGTATCTATGGAAACATGCACATGCATGAATCATTCATTTCCCTCCTGCAGTAGTGAAGCGTCTTTGTATGGAAGCCAACTCATTTTAATGAAATGTTAGAAATGAGTAAAAACAAAAAAATAACTTCAGAATGAACATTAACTCAGCTAGCTAGCAGAAGGAAACTAGCCAGATGGCAGTGAGCCCTAGATGTTTTTAATAAATGTCTTAAACAGTGTACCTGACTGTCATTGGAATGAATCTGACATTACATTGGTGAAGTAGCTTCTCATATAGTGAACTACTTTTGCCACATTTGTGTAACTTAGCTTGCTATATTTCTGTAGGTGGTAGCTTTTGTGAAGTGAAGCTTAATTTATTGTTGAGTAACTTATAGCTTAGCTCACTACACTGTACAAGTCACTTGCCCAACACTGCGTGTATCTGAAAAGACTACACTGCCGTTGTTTCTGCTTTACGTCACATCAGCCACAACCCCGCCCTGTCATTGGAAGTCCCACCCGGTGACACTGACTGGCTCCTTCATTTTGCAGAAAGCCTGGACCTCACGATACGATATATGGTTACGTGAGGCAATCGCGATGCCCCCTAGCATGTAGTTTGGTGAAACACAACCGGATAACGTGAGTCAGGTTACTGCACCACTGAATCCCAAACCTGAATCCGTTTTCATTCACTCATTCATTTATTTTACACATATATATAATATAATATATATATATATTTCTTTTGTCTTTTCACGTCTAGGTTCATGTCCTTTTTTTTCTCAGACTATAACAGGGTGGAACAGGACACTCTAACTTTGAATTAGAAAATCCAGAAATTCTTGAACACCCCTCAGGTCTACTGTGGTTGGACTGGAGTCAAGTATCTCATGTATGCTGTTATCGTGTTGTGTTCAGGGACCCTGGGTGAATCCTCTTATCACTGCTTCTGTGTTCTACACTGATACCCAGCAGCCCCCCAGGATCCGCTTCCACTGGTCCAGTCATTCCACACTCCTTTTATCATTAGCCTTAATTGGTTTAGACGTGGTTCTGAGCCGCTAGCCTGCTTTCTCATACCCACTGGTCACATTACCCATGATCCTCTGTTTTTACTGGACAGTTCTGATAAAACCAAGTGTTCCACGAACTGAAAATATCCATTAGAACTCCACAGCTCTGGAACCATGTGACCTGTCACAGAATGCTAGAGGCTAAAGACAAATATGCTAACATTGGGAAATGACCATGAAACACCTCATGACTAAACCTAACCCCACCTAACTAATACTAATGCTGACCTGACTTAACTTATACTAACCCTAACCCTGTGTGTGTGTATGTTTGTTGGAAGTGTGGTGTCCATGGTGATGGCAGGCCCCTCCCTCAGCTGTCATCATCAGTGCAGTCAACAGCAGATAATCCAAACTTTAATGAGTGTAAACTTTGTGTTTCACAGCTGCTTTGCCTCAGAGTCACAAATCAATCCATTATTACAGGTAGAACAACAGCAGAGCCAGAGGGAGGGAGGGAGCCAGAGGGAGGGGGGTCATTAGTGCTGACAAATGGAAGCACAGGGGATTCTGGGTAATTCATCTGCAGCTGAATATTCTACTTTCACGGCCAATACAGATGAGCTTCTGCTTCCACAGATACAGCACATGCATCTGGAAGTGGTTCTGCAGACACCGGCCCAAACACCAGCACAACCCAGGGTCAATGTGGTCCACGTGGTCCAAATGTTCCATGTGGTCCACATGTTCCACATGGCCCAGATGTTCCACAGATCTACGTGGTCTACAGGGGCCTCCCCAGATGTTAGCACGGACATAGCTACTGCCTTCCCACAATCCTCCTTTCTGTATTTCAGTCTGGGTGTCGTGTTAGTGAACTGTCACAGCACTGTCAGCTCATAATGTTTCAAATATTTAAAAGGAGACTTTCTGCACCAAATTTTCCATGAACTCCAGCTGATGTGAACCATGACCAAGCACAAGGCGTATATGTACCCTGCCTTACTCTGGAGGTGGGGATATATATTTCCTTGCATTTTTTATACATTGGTACGTTTGACCACTAGATGTAACTGGTATAGGTGTTACAGGTTTTCGAACCTTCATGTAGTCATAGAATTAGGAAAAGCCATTGTGCTGCCTTCAATGGCTCGTGTTCAGGAGAATGTATATACTGTGTGTGCCCCTGTCGACAAAAGACAAAAAAAATGATCAAATCAATAGTATGAATTTTGATATAGTTTGGTACTAATATCAGTATCGCAATATAAATATGATATATTGCACAACCCTAATATATATATATATATATATATATATATATATATATATATTACTCACATAATGTGTACATCAGATATTGAAGTATCAGTCGCACCTAAATGACACAGACATGTCAGCTAGTACTGACTGAAGCTAACACTAATGCTAATGCACTAACCAACACTCCAGCAGATAATGGGTTTAAAGCTAAAATGAGTGTGTGTGACCCTAACCTTGCTAATGCTAACACTAATGCTAATGCATTAGCGGGCCCTGGCAGTACCATGTGACACTCCAGCAGATAATGAAGCATGTTGAAAGCACAGTTGGAGAGCTCGGCAGCCTCATCAATAATCCAGTGTTTCTTTAAATATGAATGTGTTGAGCGGCTGCAGATAAATCTGTGGCCGTTCATACATGTCGCTCATATTTAATCCATACTTCCTGCTTTCAAACCTGATCTGAGCTGAAATAAGCCTTCGTCAAACCCTATTTCTGTGGCTGAACTTCAAACAGGTTTGTGAAGAAAAAGTTTCTCAAAGAGAAAAAACAGTGTGTGTTCATTAAAGTGAACGTGTTTTCATTCCTAAACAGAGTGAAAACAAACGGGTTATTTTTTACTAATGAAAGAACAACTGAGACCAAACATTTGTCTGATGAGCTTTTTACACACAAAGCAAACAGAATAATGATTATGCGGAGTGAAGGGTAGTGGGTAAATCTGGTCTGAGCTGTAGATAGATACAAGTGTTTATGTGTGTGTGTGTTGGTGTGTGTGTGTACCAGCTGTGAAAGAGGAAAAAACATAAGCCTACATACACAACATTGAACACACACACACACACACACACACACACACACACACACACACACACACACACCAGACTGATGATTTCACATCTTCTGTAAAAAGTCTATTTCAGGTGATACTACTTGCACCTTTTATTTATTTTTAACCTTTTTAATGTTTTAAAACGTTTAACCTTATTGTTTTGAACTATCACTAGCTGCATTTCCATTACAGTTTTTCACAAAACAATAGCGATATTCTAGCCTAGCCGCGCTAGACCCTCCTAGTGGCAGCAAATCTAATGTGCTACCGTGCTCGTCTAGTTATGCTCAATATAACGTTTAGTTAGATTTCTCTTAAACTGGATGACCAATCACAGTGGAGTATAGAGTCAGAGGGCAGTAGTAACAAAAATACCATAGAAGAAGAACAACAATGGGTGTAAATTTCCTTTTATCAAAGATGAGTGAAGAATGTGAAAAAATGTCAGCAATCTTTAAATTCTTTTTACAGAAGCAACAACAGTTGTTAAATTCCATAATCCACCATTTTGTGGCTTATGTAACTATGTCTACGTCATCGCTGATTGGTTGTAGTACTATCCTATTGCATACAGAGGGATTTGAAAGACAACTTTTTAGCCCCACCTCCTCTGACTATGAAGCACCACTAGACCCATATATGTAATGAATAGGGATAGCGTGGCTAGGCTAGCGATATTCCTAAAATTTTAACAAAGTGTATTTGCGCTTTGAACGCCTTTCCATTGTTGGGTGTTCTAGGGAGGAGCATCGTAACTCTGGGGAAATATCAGAGATATTTCACTGCTCGAAGATGAACCTTTCCATGTCTTGATATCACTGCATTCCTCTGCTGTTTGCTGTCTAAAGGGGATCTGATGTTTTTCTCCTGAATTATTTCGAGGAAAGTCTCCATGTGGGTACTCATGTGGGCAGAAATACCTGATGTGGGGCCCTGTGTATGCTGCACATGCGCACAATAACACATGCTGTTTTATTGAAGGGAAAAACTTGTCTTACTGACAAAACTTGTCAGTAAGACCAAGTAGTTCTCTGGACAATTCTCTCACACCACCATGAATTAATAGAATGTAAATGTGTGTATGTGTGTGTCCGCAGAGACATATCATGCTACAACTCAAAGAATACTTGAGATATCACCATTAAATTACATACACTTATACACATAACTAATGCACATCAGATTCAATGATCCATTTCAGTAAAGGTCGAGGTCAAAGGTCACAGTTAACTGAAAGGTCAAAATCAGATTATTGGCTATAACTCAAGAACGCAGGGTCACAGGACTTTCAGTTTGGTACCAAACGATGCAGAATGAAGAGTTCTACAATTCTCATTATTGGTGTTATCACCTACAACCAAAGGTTTTTGAGATCTCTGGAGGTCAAAGGTGACATGTCGCGAAATTAATTTCTGTAACAGTTTGTGTGTCTCAAGCATAGACATATCACGCTATAACTTAATCAATAATGGATATATTATCATAATATTACATGCACTGACGCATATATACATATGATGAAATTATCAATATTACAAAAGTCAAAGGTCAAGGTTGCATTTAGCAGAAAGGTCAAAATCACATTATTGGCTCTAATTCTGGAGCGGGTTGTCATGGAAACTTGAGATTGGCACAAAACAGGGGCCAAATTAGGCATTCTCTGAATACTTCACAAAACTGTAGAGGAGGCAGGAGTGCTTCTTGGATATTCAGACGTTGTGCAAAATTGTAAAAACTTTTGGTGCTCTTCAGTGGAGGGACCAGTCTCAAGCATAGAGGAAAAAAGGCTGAGGCACTCAAAAGTTACAAAAATATAAAAAGCCTTTATTTTTACATGGCTTATAAGGTTAAAATAACGCCTACGCGTTTCGGTCCTTCGACCTTCATCAGGGCCCTGATGAAGGTCGAAGGACCGAAACGCGTAGGCGTTATTTTAACCTTATAAGCCATGTAAAAATAAAGGCTTTTTATATTTTTGTAACTTTTGAGTGCCTCAGCCTTTTTTCCTCTATTCTCTGAATACTTGTTAGTGGCATTACCATAGCAACTGACGTGATATGTTGACATCATTGCAAGGTTCTCCATTCTGTATGGAGACACAACGCCCGAGAAAAATAAACTCATAGCCTGGTCAAAAGTACATCCTCCAAAAAAGTGCCAGACATTCCGATAGTGGAAACGGGCCTATTGGGTACCCACACCCCGTCTCCTCCTCTGTCCATGTGCATCTCAACATTTTTACTCCGAGAGAAGTGATCATGTGACCATGTACGTCACTCAACCTGTGACGTATAATTGCGGAAAAAGCGTTTCCATTGTGCTTTTGCAATATGTTAGAATATCGAAAACCTCATGAAAATGGAAAAACCTTTTTATCGACATTTGAGTGTGTTTTTTTTCAAAATCTATTACCAGTTATTTATGTTTATTTAATTTTTGCAAATTTCTCAGTGTAATGGAAACACAGCTACTGCCATTGTTTATTCATCTATTGCTCTTTTTTTTTCTTTTTTTCACTTTTTTCCTCTCTACTTTCTCTCCCTTTTTCTTTTCCCCTCTTTTTCATCCTCTTGTCAGTAAATCATGGGATCTGGGAACATAGATGCTACCGTTACTTGCATCAGGCTGATACTGAACCTGATATATTGGTCTGATTTATTGTCCGATCGATATTATTGATCCGTCATCAGTTTTGTCAGATGCTCTTGTGTGAAAATCTGAAACTACTTTAAAGGGACACTCCCCCCCCCCTCCCCAGGTCAAATTGAGTGTCTCCCCACAGTCCCCAGACTTGAATAAGTGAGTGGAAGCCTTTTCCTGGCGACTCAGCCATTGTCCGAATATATTCTGCACTGACCACAGCTGCAGTCTGCTGGAGCCACCGCCCAAAGAAACAGCTAAAACTTCATTAATTTATGAGATTTTTTTTTTTCAATTACTTTCTGTGTGTAGTTGAATTATCATCAAATCTGGGATAAAACAATTATTCAGTTAATTTTACTTTATATTTGTATTGCTTTGTGTTAAATCTCTTTCATCAGAACCCTTTAGAACCTGTGCGTGCAGAACATTTCCTCCAGCTGTGATTCCTTCAGATCGTTAGAAACTAAAGAAGAGTTTGTTTGTTTACAGGTGAATCTGAACCTGTGACAAATAAATAGTCACATGACAGCGGACACTACGCTGACTGATGGGTCCACAGGCTCCGCCCACACTCAGCTGACAGGCCGCAGGCGTCATAAACTACAGTACTGACATTACTAAGAGACTTATGGTCCTGGAGGGGGGGGTGCAAACATTCAGGTGACAGTAGAGAATACACACACTATGACACACACACACAATCACACACTCAGGTATTCAGAGAATACCTAATCTTGCCCTTATTTTTCTGCCAATCTCAAGTTTCTATGACAACCTGTTCTTGAATTAGAGCCAATGATGTAATTTTGACCTTTATGCTCAATGCAACCTTGACCTTTGATCTTTTGCAATATTAATAATTTCATCATATGTATATATGCATCAATGCATGTAATATTATAATAATATATCCATTATTGATTAAGTTATAGCGTGATATGTCTATGCTTGACACACACAAACTTAATTTTGCGACATGTTACACTGTAGATTTTGCAGTGTTAATTTGGAGACAATGGGACCAAATACACTCTAGAAGAAGTTAAATAAACTCTCTAAGTGTTGATTTAACACTGCAAAATTTACTGTGTACCTTTGACCTCCAGAGATCTCAAAAACTATTGGTCGTAGGTGATAACACCAACACTGAGAATTGTAGAAATCCTCATTCTGCATCGTTTGTTACCAATCTGAAAGTTAGTACCCATGTGATTTTGAACTTTGAGTTAATTGTGACCTTGACCTTTGACCTTTACTCAAATGGAACATTGCGTTTGATGCACATTAATATATGTATATGCCCATCTAATTTCATGGTGATATCTCAAGTATTCATTGAGTTATAGCATGATATGTCAATGCGGTCACATATACACACACACATACACACACACATACACACACACACACACACACATACACAGGGTGATTGCAATAATGTTGGGTGAGATTAATAATTCAGAATAAAAAAAACCTCATATAAACATAGCAACCGCCTGTCTTAATGTTCAGGCTGGATGGGACGGATGTGACTACACACAGTCCAAAGTCTTAAAGGGGAATGAACATATCATGCCAGCACCCACAGTCAAAATAGACCAAAAACACTTTTTTTTTTCTTTATTAAAATACCGATATGTCCAAAATCCTTTCAGTTATCATCGTAAATGTTGGTCAAGGTACATTTTTGGTTCCTCATCCAAAGCTAGTGCTGAGAGCAACAAGCCTATGACAGAACAAACGAAAGCTTTGGACAGACAGACTAAATACAGGAAGTCCCACCTACTGTGGTAGAAGCAGGGGTCATTAAATCGTCCTTTCCTTTGTACGGTGGACGACAGGACGGACAGTTCCCAGCTCGGTCTCGGTCCCACCCGTTCTCTGAAGCAATTAAAGCTGGAAAATGCTGCAGTTGGTCTCCATCATCTGACAGAAGTCAGGGGTTTTTTTGTTTTTTATTGCATTTCTCCTCAGATCCACTCATCAGTGTGATGTGGAAGGATCAAACAGGCACAGATTTGCTCCAGGTGCGATTCTCAAGGAACCTGGTAATAAGACCTGAGCCGGCTCTGGAGACCCCCCAGGCACCAGCACCAGAAATGCTCATTAAGTGAGTACTGTGGTCTCCACTGTTGCCCCCCACACCCACCCCTATCACTATCACCACCATCCCAGAAGTCAACTTTAACCCCTGACCAGACTGACGTCCCACTATGAATAGAATATTTTGTTTGTCCCAAATGGGAACAGAAGTTTGTGACACGACTCAAAACACATTTACACATTTGAACCTGTTGAAACCCAAGAACGTACAAGTTTTGAGGGTTTTTTTTACATTAAATAATTGACTTTTTTGGAAACTGTTTTTCAGATGCTTTTTTAATGGGATGTCCTCTGCAGTGGACAACATTCTTTTATCTGGACTTGTTGAAGAACAGCTGTAATTTTCAGGTGTTTTAGGGTAGATTAGCCCAGAATGGACAAGAGTTAAGGATGAAGGAAGAAGAGGAGGAGGAGAAGTAGAAGAAGAAGACGAAGACGAAGACGAAGAGGAAGAATCATCATCATCATCATGATGATGATCATCATCATCATCATCCTGCAGAAGCAGTCGTTCTCACCGTGTCTTGGCGACATTGGAAACAAAAGTCTTTGAAAAACAAAAGCTGCTGAGCTGCAAATTAAAGTGCTGGAACCAGCAGTATTTTCCATTCCCAGCTGGAGAACGGAAGAACCAAGAAGAAGAAGAAGAAGATCTGAACCCAAGAAAGAAAGAAACAGAGCTGCCCACAGATAAACCACACAGATAAAAATAGATGCTTCAAACGACTCCAGACGTTGTTCAGTTCCTGCAGAGGAAGAAACCTTTGAGTCACTGATGCCGTTTCAACTCCTGCGTCAGGAAAGTACCGGGAACACATGGGAAGGTTCCATTACGCAGGAACACCATCCATTCAGGAAGACGGTGAAGTCTATAACTAGGTTTAATGTACGGCCACACCAAATGTGGACTTCTGGATAAAGTTATAAACCAAATGTGTCCCTTCAGTTCAGTCTGTCCTCAACTATGGCTCCGATCAGTTGGATTGTTGCTCTGTACCTGCTCTGGACGTCCCAGATATGTGGGAGGGCCAGACGCTGTCACTTTGGGGTTCACCTGATTCTGCAGAAGATCCTGCAGCACAAAGAATTTCAGGAACTGCGCCTGGATGACGACCGCTTTCAACGATATTTCAGGCTCAGTTTTTCTTTCTGCCGCCGTCTGGGTCGGTCTGAGCGTCATACATGATTCTGTCTCGATGTTGGCATCATCTCAATGCTGATTGGCTTTCATAGCCCGACATCACGCAAATTCGTCTGAAAAGTTAAATATTTTCAACTCGAGCGTTTACGTGTATTTGCGGCAATATGTGCCGCTCCAACGCGCTTAAACAATGCGTCCAACGTGCCGCAGCAACACAGCAATGCTCCAATATTAGTTATGGACAATTTGAAATTATGGCTATATTTTGGAAATAAAAATGTTGTGGTTTGTTTAGCCTTCTGAGGCAATTTCATATTTGTTTCAAATGAATGTTAGTGGATAAATGATGTGGTCACAGCAGCTTTGTAAACAAGCAGAAGACACATATGTTGTTTAAGGTAGAACTTATATTCATTGGTTCATTATTATTTTAAATTGTCCACAAGCCTGCGTGTGTTGGTTGCATTTATTGTTGTTGATGTTTATAACTATTCTTGATGTGGTTTTGGTATCCAATAAAAAAATCTGGAATTTACAGAATATTCTCTGTTAATTCAACCTTATACCTGAACCAACCTTAACCAGTAGTAGACTGACAGTAATTGCTAAGTACTGCTACTAGGCTAATACAGTGATACTAATAATAGACCTAGCTTTTACAAATATTTTAAAGTAAAATAAAATATAATTAACAGACAAACTATGCTTTAGAATTGTTATTATGTAATTCACCATGTTATTAAATTTTCTAGAGAATAAAACATTTCCAAATGCATTTTGTAATAATCTTCTCAAAATGTCATAACTTATCACATAATGTGGCAAAATTTATTACAAAATCCTTTGGGCAGTTTATTACAAATGAAATGAAAAAGTTATTACATTCTGGACAATTATTACAAAATACGGCTCAACAAGGTGGTAGCGTCTATAACCCGGTATAAGTGGGGGGTCTATTACCATTTTTAAGGAAGGCGGTGGGGTCTGTAACCAGGTTTAAGGAAGGCGATGGGGTCTATTACCAGGTTTAAGGGAGGTGGTGGGGTCTATTACCAGGTTTAAGGGAGGCGGTGGGGTCTATTACCAGGTTTAAGGGAGGCGGTGGGGTCTATAACCAGGTTTAAGGAAGGCGGTGGGGTCTATAACCAGGTTTAAGGAAGGCGGTGGGGTCTATAACCAGGTTTAAGGAAGGCGGTGGGGTCTATAACCAGGTTTAAGGACACAGAACACAGTGAGTTTCATCAGTGATGCTTGTGTTTCTGCTCCTCCCAAATCTAACCTGATTCAGTCAAACAACTGAAAGACAGAAGAGTGAGAGAGAAAAGAAGAAAGAGACACACACACACAGTCACACACACAGTCACACACACAGTCACACACACATACTCAGACACGCACATTCACATACACTCGCGTACTGACACACACTTACACACACATACTCGTTTACATGTCTCATGAGGACCAAGTTTGTAATCCAATAGTCACTGGGTAGTGAGTGTAAAGACATATTTTTTAAACTTAAAATAAAATAATAATAATAATAATAATAATAATAATAATAATAATAATAATAATAATAATAATAATAATAATAAGGCAGTCACACACAGCAAACCTCTGTCAAGGCGTGATTTTTCATTCACACGTGACGTCATAGGTGTCGTCCCAAAGGATGTCTGAAGGTGAGACAATGTGAATGAAAAAAACCTGATATATTACCACTGATGTGTTTTAGCTGTTGACCTTTAGTGTGACCTTGACCTTTGACCTTCATTGCTCAAAACCTAGTCATTAACACTGGAGTGAATATGAGTCATTAACACTGGTGTGAAGACGAGTCATTAACACTGGAGTGAATACGAGTCATTAACACTGGAGTGAATGCGAGTCATTAACACTGGAGTGAATAAGAGTCATTAACAAAGGAGTGAATACGAGTCATTAACGCTGGAGTGAATACGAGTCATTAACACTGGAGTGAATACAAGTCATTAACACTGGAGTTAATACGAGTCATTAACGCTGGAGTGAATACGAGTCATTAACACTGGAGTGAATATGAGTCATTAACACTGGAGTGAATAAGAGTCATTAACAAAGGAGTGAATACGAGTCATTAACGCTGGAGTGAATACGAGTCATTAACACTGGAGTGAATACAAGTCATTAACACTGGAGTTAATACGAGTCATTAACGCTGGAGTGAATACGAGTCATTAACACTGGAGTGAATATGAGTCATTAACACTGGAGTGAATACGAGTCATTAACACTGGAGTGAATACAAGTCATTAACACTGGAGTGAATATGAGTCATTAACACTGGAGTTAATACGAGTCATTAACGCTGGAGTAAATACGAGTCATTAACACTGGAGTGAATACAAGTCATTAACACTGGAGTGAATATGAGTCATTAACACTGGAGTTAATACGAGTCATTAACGCTGGAGTAAATACGAGTCATTAACACTGGAGTGAATACAAGTCATTAACACTGGAGTGAATATGAGTCATTAACACTGGAGTTAATACAAGTCATTAACACTGGAGTAAATACGAGTCATTAACACTGGAGGGAATACGAGTCATTAACACTGGAGTGAATATGAGTCATTAACGCTGGAGTGAATACGAGTCATTAACACTGGAGTGAATATGAGTCATTAACGCTGGAGTGAACACTCACAGGTGTTGTCTTTGACCTTGTCCAGTTCTGTAAAGGAGGGGGGGCAGAGCACTTAGACCCTTCCCCCTCAGAACAGCAGGAAATGCACTCTGTCATTTCACTGATTGTTCCCTTTCAGTCCTGAGGCTGAAAAACTGGATTTAACAGAACTGACAGAAACTGTTTCCATTACCCTTGGAAATTCGTAAAATGTAAATAACACATTTTTTTTAATTTACTTAGTTTATTATGCACACTATAAAAGATAACAAATACATAAACAGTAAAAATACAAAAAAAAAAGGAGAAGACAAAAGCTTAAAAATCTTTATAGAGCTTCTCTCTTCATCAACTCAATTAACTCAAAATGAATGAAATTTGAAAAGTAACTTTAAAAAGTAAATAAAACATGAATACAAAATAAATGACCATTAGTAGAATGACATATGGGCATGATTTAAATAAGACTTTAAGGACAAATAATAAAAAGAAACAAAAAACTTAGGAAAATGAAGGATTATTTATAAAAGCAGCTTTAGTTTGACCTTTGAAAGTAGTAAAGGAGGAACATGATTTCAATGATTTGTTTCCAGTTATTCCAAACATCGGGGTCTCTGGACATGATAGTAAATTGTCGGTGGTTGGATTTTTCATTAATTGGCCTTAAGACATGAAATGTTATGGTACATTTCAGTAAGACAGGAACATTTATTTATTATCTTATGTATCCAAAGACTAATTTGTCATCTGTTTATGTCATATATGGTCAGTATTTTTAGCTTTTTAAACAATGGTGCACTAGGGAAAGTGAATGAAACTATAAAAACTGGTAACGGTAACAGAAAAAAAACACTCAGATATTGATAAAAAGATGTTTACGCTTTCATGAGGTGCTTTTTCAGATGGTTCGACATTCTAATATATTGCAAAAGTGCAATGGAAACACTTCTGCAATGGACATGATCACCTCTTTCAGAATGAAAATTCTGCGATATACACGGACAGAGGAGACGGAGACTTTACTGGAAATAATTCACCAGAAAAACATGAGTGTCATTTTAGAGACAAACAGCAGAGAAATGCAGCATGTTATTAAGACATGGAAATATCCATCTTCCAGAAGTGAAATCTCACTGGATGATATTTCACCAGAATTACGACTCTCCGACCTAAAACAACCGTCAATGGAAAAACGATCAAAGAGCAAATAATAAATATCCTTTGTCGAAATTTTAGGAATATCCATATTGTTTTGTTAAAAACTGTAATGGAAACAACTAGAGTTAAACAACTGCTCTGTCTTCACTACCAACCTGGAAAAACACTATATATATATATATATATATATATATATATATATATATATATATATATATATATATATATATATATATATATATATATATGTGTGTGTGTATGTGTGTGTGTGTGTGTGTGCTTGTATTCCTTGCTTTCTGGGGACATTGATATGTTTACACAGTCACAACATGGGGACCGCTACACTATGGGGACCAGAATTCAGGTCCCCATGAGGGTTAAATATAAAGGTCCATAGTAATGGTATGGCCCTATAAATACATTAATTTGTCTTTTTCCAGAAGTCCTCATAAAACATGAGGGAAAGTTTGAAGATGTGTTTCCCCCTTTTTTAATTATTTCTTTTATTGCATTTTTTAATTATAATTTTTTATGTATTTTTAAAATAGATTATTATTATTATTATTATTATTATTATTATTATTATTATTATTATTATTATTATTATTATTATTATTATTATTATTATTATTATGCTTATCTGCTAATAATATATTTTATTAATTTCTTTATTTTTTTAAATATTTTATTTATTCATTCATTATTTTTTTATTTTGTTTAGTTTTCTAATTTTTATTATTATTTTATGTATTTTATTTTATTAAAAAAAGATGTGTTTACACTCACTCCCCAATGACAACTTGATTACAAACTTGGTCCTCATGAGACATTGAAATGTATGTGTGTGTGTGTGTGTGTGTGTGTGTGTGTGTGTGTGTGTGTGTGTGTGTTTGTACAGAATGACTGTATTTTGTATCTAATTCTATATTATGTATTTTCTCTGTATTTACAGAAGACACTAATGTTCAGAATGTCAGGGCTGTTTGTTCACCAGTGGGGGGTGAGGGGCAGGGTGGGGTGGGAGTGAGGGGCAGGACCATCTGGTCTGAAGGACTCTACCTGACTCTGGTTCCTGTACCAGGGCTTTGGACACCTGGTAAATCTTGGCACCAGAACATCCTGGCACTGAGACACAGAGCTCTGATTTGGACGGTTCTGAAGGTTAGAATCAGAACCCAGGAGAACTGAGACTAGCCCTGTAGGACCACCAAGACCGGACCAGACCAATGCAAAAACCGCTACCAAAACCCACAGAGGCCAGAACAGTGGACCCACATCCAGGAGAAAAACGGAATATGAGTGTGAGTCAGTTTGGTCAGAGTGGTCAGTGTGGTCAGTGGTCAGTGTGGTCAGTGGTCAGTGTGGTCGGTTGTCAGAGTGGGCAATGTGGTCAGAGTGGTCAATGGTCAGTGTGGTCAATTTCAGTGTGGTCAGTGATCATTGGTCAGTTTGGTCAGTGGTCAGTGTGGTCAATGTTCAGTGTGGTCAATGGTCAGAGTGGTCAATGGTCAGTGTGGTCAATGGTCAATGTCAGTGTGGTCAATGGTCAGTGTGGTCAGTGGTCAGTGTGGTCAATGCTCAGTGTGGTCAGTGATCATTGGTCAGTGTGGTCAGTGATCATTGGTCAGTTTGGTCAGTGGTCAGTGTGGTCAGTGGTCAGTGTGGTCAATGGTCAATGTCAGTGTGGTCAATGGTCAGTGTGGTCAGAGTGGTCAGTGGTCAGTGTGGTCAATGGTCAGTGTGGTCAGTGATCATTGGTCAGTTTGGTCAGTGGTCAGTGGTCAGTGGTCAGTGTGGTTGCCATAGTAACAGTCTAAAGTGATCAAAGCTGCTGCTTTGTTGTGATTTGGGGCTTTATAAATAAAATAAAATTGAATTGTTGTTCATGATCCTGATTGTTTTTGTTTGTTTTTTTGGTGTCTTTCTGTTTCTGTTTTTTTTTTTTTTTTTTATTCCTCAAGATTTTTTTTATGCTTCAGTTTTGTTTTTGTTTTTTTCTGTTCCTGACAACAGAGCTAAAACAGTTTGGACGTGAACAGATGCAGCAGCGACAGCAGCAGCAGCGACAGCAGCTCCACATATTTTCATCTGCAGAGCTTCACTGCAGCTGCACTGACTGACTGGGTTCAACTGGGTTCATGTGGGTTCTAGGTACCAGCTCCAGGATGATAAAACACATGGACAAAGACAGAAGACCCCGCCCCCTTCATCCAGAACATTTTGGATGTGGATCCACAGTTTGGGGGATCCACATTTGTTAGCCTCTGAATGCATATCCAGCTGTAATGTCACTGCTAACGCTGCTAACACTGCTAAAGCTGCTAACAATACTAATGTTGCTAACTCTGCTAAAGTGTCTAACACGGGTAATGCTGCTAAAGCTGCTAACATTGCTAAAGCTACTAATGCTGCTAAAGCTGCTAACAATACTAATGTTGCTAACTCTGCTAAAGTGGCTAACACTGGTAATGCTGCTAATGCTGCTATCACTGCCTTAGTAGTATATACACACATATATGGTAAATCGTAAATGTTCTCAAAGCTCTTTACATTAGCCTCACATTCACCCATTCACACACACTCATACACCAGTAGGTTTATAAGGTTCTGTCAGTTCTACTAGGAGACTTTGTCAGGGTTCAGTGTCTTGCCCAAGGACACGTGGACAGCTAGAGCTGGGACATGAATCGCCAACCTCCCGGTCATTGGGCGACCCACTCTACCAAATCATTGAACCAGGTGTGTATATATACACACCTGGTTCAATGATTGATTGAACCAGGTGTGGTGGAATCATTCATTGAACCAGGCAGGACACCAGCGCTCCAGGACTGCAGTTTGACACCCCTGTTCTACTGGCTCTGGTTCTACATTCTCCAGACTTTAGATCTAAATGGTCTAGATCTACATCCTGCAGGAACTGCTTCTAAATGGTCTAGTTCTAAATTCTACGTTCCAAGGTCTGTTTTACGTTCTGCCACTCCTCTGTCTCTCATTACCACAGAACATGAATTTAGATGAATTTGCGACTCCAAACTAAATCTGATCACAGGTCTCGACAGGATCTGATGGTTTCAAACATTAAATATTTACATGTATTCAACATAAACACGTTCCACCAGGGACCAGAAGGATTTGCATTTAGAACATAGAGAAGTGTGGGGACATTTGCATAAGCTCGTGTTTGTCTTTCTAATGTCCTGTGTGTTTAGAAAAAGCTAATGCTGGGTTCTAGGTACAGAAGGTGGTCACAATGTTCTTACAGACACACAGGAAGTTCAAGTGACCCACTCAACTCCACAGGGAGTGGGTTAAAGGTTGGTTCCACCATGTTTTCCTGATGCACTTTTTACCGTTTCTGCTGAAAATCCTCTTCATGCCCCAAATACAACCAATGAATTAAAGGTTACATATAGTGGCCATTTTGTGTCTCACTTCCCTGGAGTCTCAGCAGCCCTCAAACAGCCCTTTTTAAAAAGCTTGGTTTTAGTGCCTCATGCTGTAATGCAAATAGCTGCAAATAGCTGACTCCGCCCACATTCTACAGAGAGGAAGAAGGAAAGAAATGGAACCTGAAAAAGTTGAGCCCGAGAAAAAGAGACAAAGACACCGATAAAATAAAGTCAGCTGGAGAGAATCAAAGTGACTGAGTGCTGAGTTTTACGGCCCTGGTGTCTTCAGCTCCTGGTCCGTTAACGGCCCTGGTACACGTTTGTAAAAATCAATGCTATCGCTATGATGACCAGGTACTGTAAATTCAGTACTATTACTAAGATGACTATATACTGTAAAGTCAATACGGTCACCATGACAAGACAAATCATTTCCATGTAACAGAAATATAGGTACTATTTAGATGTGACAATTGTATTTCCTATGGTATTGACCACGCCCACACCACTATGACCACATCCACAACAGCACTGACCACGCCCACACCACTATAACCACATCCACAACAGCACTGACCACGCCCACAACACTATGACTATGTCCACACCAGCATTGACCACGCCCACACCATTATGACAATGTCCACACCAGCATTGACCACGCCCACACCAGCATTGACCACGCCCACACTAGTAGCTGTAAACATGTCTGTTTAATGGGCACCGTCTTTATACGACTATCGACTGTAATGCGATCTATTTACACTATAAAATGACAATAATGATCAATCAAATTATTGAGTTGTTATTAACGCTAACGTTGGCCGATGCAAGAGAATGTATTGCATGTACTAATTAGAACATTATTAGAACTAGCGACTTCAGTTTTTGTGGATTTTCGTCATGGACCAAGGATGTCACCACCAGAAGTTGAGTAGGAAAAGGCTCAGTTTATTTCAACATGTATGTGTCTTTTATAGTCCATTTTCAGATACCAGTTTCCCACACTAAACCTTCTCTAACCAGTTCCTTGATGTAATTTGCTTGTTTTTAGAATCACAAGGACAGAACAGTCACTCCACTTATCTTTAGTACAAACTTATCTCCAGCTGGAAACTTACTGTTCTTCTGACTCATGCTTTGTCACACATAGTGTGTTTAACACATCTTCACACATATATTTATATCTATATACATATAGGTATTTATGTGGTATATATATATATATATATATATATATATATATATATATATATATATATATATATATATATATATATATATATATATATATATATATATATATATATATTCCCTTCATTTTCGACTCAACTTATCCATCAATATAATCGAAGTCGAGTCGACATGTCGTGATAACATCATCACATTGTCAACGGAGAGGAACAACACAGACACACGTCTGTCAACTGGTATTAAAGTTCACTGCAACGTAACAATGTCCACTGACCAGACACAAGCATCAGCATTTTAACCCCAACAAGACAAAGGCTAACGTTAGCAAAGAGTTTTATGTTAAATTTAACTGCACAAAATCAGTGTGTTTTCTGTTTTCAGTATCAATGAAAACAGAAGATGCAAAGGTGGTGTCTCGTCTTCATTTTGACAAGCATATTCAGGAGGAAATCCTTGTTTATACGAAGACGGAAACCGTAGTAGAATGGACAGTCATACCAGGCCGGCTATGTCCTTTTCTGTTTTTGGTGTATTTAATTGTACACCTGTCTATGTTTGTCCATGGTATGTGTGTAATGTCTGTACAATAGCTGAAACGACTCCTGTACTTTTACTAGAGCTGCTAGTGCTAATGCTAATGCTAGTACAACTGGAAGATCTGTGGGATCCAGGTTGTCCGACATGTTTGTTGCTTTACCTGATCAACGTATGAATGAAACGGGAAAGTGTATGTAACGTAAAGATGCACGCAACTTGAACATGTGTGTTTCTTGCCATTTAGGCGAAGACGCAACCAAACATGTCTTCAATACGTCCCACTCTGGAAGGAGTCTTCAGATTTGTGTGTGTTCACACCCTGGCCGCATCACCTTTGTGTAAACGAAAGACACTTCTGATAAAATATGCCGTCGTATTTGGTGTAAACGGTCCCTAAGACGGTTAGTTTGACTCCTCAGATCCCGATACCTCCTCCCTGAGGGTAGGAGTTTGAAGAGGCATTGACCAGGGTGTGACGTGTCTGTCAGGATGTTCTTTGCCCTCTTCAACCCTCTAGCGCCGGCCATGTCCTCGTAGCTGTAATTGAACGTCTTTAGAGTCAAATCCATTGGTCGACAGTCAGAGGTTTATCAAAGCCCTTCATATTGTTCTGCCTCTGATCTTTTCACACGCATGACATATATTCCCCCACCTCACCACACCTCCCTCCGCCCTCTCCTCAGTTCACCCCTCCGCCCCCGCCCCCCTCCTCCACTGACGGCTGGTGCTAGAACTCTATCACCCCTGAAATCCTGTCATTGCATGATTGAAAATTGAAAATCAACTTAAGGGGAAGAACAGATGAAGGATGAAGCTGTAGTCGGAACAATCCGCTGTGGAACACCTTAGGGTACGTAACTGACAGTTTTGTACTGCACGGCCCCCCCAGGACCCCCCCCACCACCACCGCATGCCCTGATTCTGTATCGGACTCAAAAAGGTACATTTTTCATCAAGAGCTTTAGAGAAAGTCTGAGTTTAGAAAAGAAACAGACTTTGACAACGTTCGACTGTGACTAAAGGAACTCAAGCTTCATCTGCTTCAATGAGCCAGACAATGTAATCTGATCTAATATAATCTGATCTAATATAATCTGATCTAATACAATCTGATCTATTATAATATGATCTAATACAATATGATCCAATATAATATGATCTAATATAATCTGATCTATTATAATATGATCTAATACAATATGATCCAATATAATATGATCTAATATAATCTGATCTAATACAATATGATCCAATATAATATGATCTAATATAATCTGATCTATTATAATATGATCTAATACAATATAATCTATTATAATATGATCTAATACAATATAATCTAATATAATCTGATCTAATACAATCTGATCTATTATAATATGATCTAATACAATATGATCCAATATAATATGATCTAATATAATCTGATCTAATATAATCTGATCTAATATAATATGATCTAATACAATATGATCCAATATAATATGATCTAATATAATCTGATCTAATACAATCTGATCTATTATAATATGATCTAATACAATATGATCCAATATAATATGATCTAATATAATCTGATCTATTATAATCTGATCTAATATAATCTGATCTAATATAATCTGATCTAATATAATATGATCTAATACAATATGTTCTAATACAATCTGATCTAATATAATATGATCTAATATAATCTGACCTAATATAATATGATCTAATATAATATAATCTCATCTAATATAATATGATCTAATATAATATGATCTAATATAATCTGATCTAATATAATCTGATCTAATATAATCTGATCTAAACATGTATAAACATGAGGAAGAATTTTTTTTTTCTCTTTTGTTTGGACAGTTAGTTGAAGTAAAAAAAAATATTCTAAATTAAATGTTGTATTTGACAGGATTTCATTTTCTTCTTATTGGACTGGTTCCAGTCCACTTATTGGACTGGCTGTGGTGTTTTTCTCCTCTTTTTGGGTCCTGGTCTTGGCTCTAAGGTGACTTCGTGTGTTGAGCTGCAGTGGTTTGTCAAAAGTCCAACACCTCAGGCATCAGCAGTGGAAGTGCAGGGCATGGACGCCACTGATACACACACAACTCTAATTGGTTTGGTTCCAGACAGGACTAAGTGGTGATGGAACAGAGCTGTGGAAACAGAGGAGAATTGAGGCAACAGGGCTGTGAACGGGGAAAATATGAGGGGGAAATCATATATGATGTAAAAACTGTGTACGAGGTAAAAAAAAATTATATAAGGAAAAATGTATATGAATGAAAGACGGTATGTAAGGGAGAAAAAAACATATGAGGGTACGAGAAAAACATGTACCAATTTTTTCTGCACTATAAGACACACTATCAATGAATTGTTAATTTTTTTTAGGGTTTTTTATATATGGTGCACTGGACTATAAGGCGCAATAAGTAAAGTCAAAATCATGAGATAAAAAGGCAACATTACGACATAAAAAGCCAAAATTATGAGATAAAAAGTCAAAATCATGACATAAAAAGACAAAATTATGAGATAAAAAGCCAAAATCATAAGATAAAAAGTCAACATCATGATAAAAAGCCATTATATCATAATGGATTAGATTCATATATCACTTTCCTATGTACACACATTCTCAAAATGCAGAAAAATGACATAAATACAGTTTACGGGGGTAAAGACTATAGAACATCTGTTGTAGACATTATAGAAATGTGGTCAGTCTGTATCAGTCATTGGCTAAGGCTGATGTAAAAAAACAAACCAAAAAAAAATCATATCAGCACCAAAAATTTCACACCAGTCCATCACTATTAAACACCCATTATTAACCCTCTATGGGACTTATTAAGGAAATTAATTTAAAAAACAACAATGACTTTGATTTTAAGTGTATCAAGGCCTAAAATAAACTTCCGATGCTCACTTTACAAACTTGACCTTTGACCTTTATTTTGGGGTACTGTCACTTATAAATGACTTTGTCCCATTGAAGTTTATATTTTTTTCTTAACCCTTTAACTCCTGAGATTTAAGGAATTCTACAGTGAAAAATAAAATAAGCAAAATGAACAAAAACTGCCTAGGTGATCAGTAAAATGAACAAAAATGTATATTAAACTAACAAAATAATATGTAACATGAACAAAGTAAGACAGTAACAGAGCACAACTGAAGAAAAATAATAAAATGAAAAAAACGTAGAAAAAATAAACAAAAACAAGCAACATCAACAGAAACTAATAAATATTCAGAAAATAACAAATAACACGAAAAAATGCACACACAAAAAAACAACAAAAAAACAAACAAAAAATTAAGTAAATAAATAAATAAATGACTAGTGTTTTAATTTGGTTCCAGTAATTTTCATTTGGGCTTTTTCTTTTTCAAAATCAGTTTCTTTTCAACACGTGTACATCAGTTCCATCAACAAAATTCTCAGTAAAATAACACTTTAAAAAATTTAATTTTCCTGAATTTTTAAACTAAACCATCCATTCAGAGCGTGTCAGTGCTGACATGTCAGCAGTTAAAAGGTTCATGTAAAAAACAATTCATTATCTATGAACATATTTGATTAAAAACACTTCAATTTATTTCAGAATTATTCCAAAAATCATTAAAAAAAATATTCATATTAGTTCTGAATTCTGAAAAGTTGATGAACATAAAGGTTGAATTTCACTACAAATGAAATGTGGTTCAACCTCATGAAAATAATTATATTATTGACACTGGCCCAAGCAGTAAAACTCAGGTACAATTAAGTTTTATTATTTTCTGAGTGAAGTCGGATTAAAAATAATAATAATAATAAACCTTTAAGTGTTTTAACCCTTTAAACTTCCACTCAATTTTACCTAAATTTCTTAATAAACTAAAGTGAATGCTGTTCTTGAACCATTTTAATAACATGCAGTTGGTGTTTGATTCTATTATAAATGAAAATATAAAGATGAAAACTAGGATATTGGAGGCAGGTCCTGTTAAATGATGCAACAGATAAAACATGTATGGATGTTTATTGTTTAGGACGACATTTGGACAATTGTTTGTGTTTGTTTTGGATGTTTTTGTTGGACTATGACTGTGTCTGTGGATAATTATGAGACATAAAGGTTGAGATCAGCTGTTTGACATTTGTATTTTGAACAAATGAGTGATTATACCTGCTGTGGATATTTTATCTGATGTGTGAGAATGTCTGTTGTCAGGTCATGTGACATTTGGGACAGGTTTGGGTGGTTTGAATAACATTTTTGAGCGATTACTTCCGGCCCAAATGTGGACCCTTGGAGGTTTAAAATGTTAAAGAAGAATGTGTAGATTCCTTCATATGAAATGACTAAAATACTTTAAAAAGAGTTGAGTCTATGTAGTGATATGTTTTATTGGTGATTTAAGTGTGTTTTGTTGTTTAAAAATGGACTTATCATGTCTCCTGTACTTCCTAGTTGAATCACATGACATCATGATTTTAAATAATCTTTGATGTTTAGGAGCACACATTTATGGTACAATATGATTGGTTAGAGGTTTGTGTTATTTTTATCTCAGAGGTATTAAATTCTGGTCCGTTTGTTTGTCTGTCTGTCTGTCTGTCAGCAGGATTACGCAAAAAGTTCTGAACAGATTTTGATGAAACGTTCAGGAATGATAGACAATGGGTCAAGGAAGAACCCATTAGATTTTGAGCAATGAAGTTCAAAGGTCAAAGTCACACTGAAGGTCAACATCTAAAACACATCAGTGGTAATATCTCAGGATTCAGACAAGATAGAATCTGGTGGGTTTTTTTCATTCACATGGTCTGACCTTCAGACATCAGATGGGACAACACCTATAACCTTAACCTTTAACCCCTAAACATCAGACATCAGATGGGTCAACACCTATAGCTCCATCACCTCATGTTTTGACGTCATATGATGACATATCAAGCCTTGGTGAAGGTCTGCTATCTCTGACTGCCTTATTATTATTTTTTTTTTTTTTCGTATTATTTTTATTATTATTATTATTATTATTATTATTATTAGTCACATATAATTTTTTTTCAGTGTAATAAAGACAACTATCACAGATTAACTTAATGACTGGTGCCTTGTTTAATCTGTGTTTTCGGGGTGGTGTATGAATGTGGTCGTCCTATAGAGGGTTAATGGAACCAAACACTTATGATTTAATTCACACACAGTCATTAAGTTAATCTGTGATAGTTTTCATCATTACACTGAAAAAAATGTATATGTGACTAATAATAATAATAATAATAATAATAATAATAATAATAATAATAATAATAATAATAATAATAATAATAACATGTCAAAACATGAGGTGATGGAACCATTGTTGTTGACCCATCTGATGTCTGAAGGTCAGATCATGTGAATGAAAAAAAACACCAGATTCTATCTTGTCTGAATCCTGAGATATTACCACTGATGTGTTTTACATGTTGACCTTTACTGTGACTTTGACCTTTGACCTTCATTGCTCAAAATGTAATGGGTTCTTGCTTGGCCCATTATCTATCATTCCTGAAAGTTTCATCAAAATCCGTTCAGATATTTTAACGTAATCCTGCTGACAGACAAATGGACCCATATTTAACGCCTCCTTAACGAAGGTAATAATAATAAAAAATAAGAATTAAACTAACAATACCTTATTTTTTTTTACTCAGATAATTTGACTTGAAACTAAACCTTTAACTCAATAAGGAGTTCAATTTCTAATGTTCATGTTTTCTACAGAGTAAACACTGAAGTGTGTGTGTGTGTGTGTGTTTGTTTGTATTGTGGGGACATTGACATCTTTACAGTCACACCATGGGGACCTCTGACACTATGGAGACCAAAATTCAGGTCCTCACGAGGGTTAAATAGAAATGATGTGGCCCTATAAATACATGAATTTGTTTTTTTACGGAAGTCCCCATAAAGCATAAGGGAAACATGTGCAAAGTCAAGCATGTATATTTCAAAGGTTTGAAGATGTGTTTACTTTTAAAAAGAGATTTATTGTATGTATTTGTATTATGTAATTGAGATGTATTTTCAAATGATTTATGTATTTGATTTCTTTTTAAAAAAAAATATTTTAATATATATATTTTAAATATTTTTTATTTTTATTTTTTTTAATTATTTTTTTAAATGAGTGTTTTTATTCATGTATTTTTTTTCTTTTTTTTAATTTAGGTTTCAGCATTTTTTAAAAACATTTATTCATTAAACTGTTTTGAAAATGTGTTTACACTCACTACCCAATGGCTGCTTGATTACAAACTTGGTCCTCATGAGACATGCGAATGTGTGTGTGTGTGTGTGTGTGTGTGTGTGTGTGTGTGTGTGTGTGTGTGTGTGTCTCATAAACAAACTCATCCTCTCATGAGTTTAAATTCAGACTCAACAAGTTCCTTTAAACCACAGAACATCCTCAGGTCCAAGACACAGGGTTCGGGTTCGCCCCCCCCCCCCCTCCCTCGGTACTCACACTGCTGTTCTGGCCGGACCAGTGCACCATGGCCTGGTTGTGGGAAGAGTCTCCTGTCAGGGCGAACGTGCTGCTGTTCAGTTTGAGTTCGTCCTGCTTCAGCCCGGAACGGCTCACCCTGGTTCTGGACCCCCGTGTGGACCCAGTCGCATCATTCCTATTCCGGCCAGTACCGTTGTTACTCACACCGACAACAACTTCTTTTTCTTCTTTTTCTTTCCCGTTCCGAACCTCCGCCTCCCCGGTTCGGAGCTTCTGTCCGGGCGCGCATCGGATGTCGGACGCAGATGCGCATCGGAGCCGCCGGACATGGGCGCGGACACCCCCCCCTCCTGCCCCCCCTCCGTGGATCCAAACTTGTCCCTGCGCCGGTGTTACAGATCCACTCGTGTCAAATGTGAGCAGTAATTCCGTGGCGTGGAGCGCAGAACCGGAGCGGCACGACCTGCAGCTGATGCCGGCTTTGGTCACCGGGATGAGGCAGAGCACCAGGACCAACCACCGGGCCCGGGTCCGCCTGGGACCGGACCTGACCCTTGTCTCCATGTGTGGCACAGGTCCAGTCCGTGGAGCCAGTGTGTTTCGTGGGTTCCGTGGGCTGTGAAGGAGATGAAGTGCTGCGTAAGTTGCGTCGCTTCCAAATGCGCGGATGAAAAAGTGCGTCTGAGCCCAAACGGTCCAAGTTAACGGAGCTGATGAGAGGCTTCCGCGCGCGGAGCGGAGGGGGCGGAGCCAAGGACAGGAGGAGAGGATTGGGACCACATCGGAACCAGTACTGGACTAGACTGGAAGATTGTCTTTATGTCCAACAAGGACGAGAACTGTCCATAATGTCTCTACTGTCCATATTGTCTCTATTGTCTCTACAGCCCAAACTGTCTACTGTCTCTCCTGTCCATACTATCAATACTCTCCATACAGTCTCTACTGCCCATGCTGTCTCTACTCGTTCTACTGTCCATGCTGTCTCTACTATCCATACTGTCTCTACTGTTCATAATGTCTCTACTGTCTATACTGCCCCTACTGTCTCTACTGTCTCTATTGTCTCTACAGTCCAAACTGACTGTACTGTCCATATTGGCTCTACTGTCCATACCGTATACTGTCTCTACTGTCCATATTGTCACTACTGTCCATACTGTCTCTATTGTCCATGCTGTCTCTACTGTCCATACTATTTCTACTGTCCATAATGTCTCTACTGGCCATACTGTTGTTACTGTCTCTATTGTCTCTACAGTCCAAACTGTCTGTACTGTCCATACTGTCTCTACTGTCCATAATATCTCTATTGTCCATATTGTCTCTAGTGTCCATACTCTCACTACTGTCCATAGTAGGTCTACTGTCCATATAGTCTCTACTGTCTCTACTATCCATATTGTCTCTACTGTCCATACTTTCTATTGTCTGTACTGCCCATACTGTCTCGACTGTCCATACTGTCTCTATTGGCCATGCTGTCTCTACTGTCCCTACTGTCTCTATTGGCCATGCTGTCTCTACTGCCCCTACTGTCTCTATTGTCCATGCTGTCTCTACTGTTCCTAATGTCTCTAGTGTCCATAGTATTTCTACTGTACATACAGTCTCTACTGTCCATGCTGTCTCTACTGTCCATGCTGTCTCTACTGTCCATACTGTCTCTATTGGCCATGCTGTCTCTACTGTCCCTACTGTCTCTATTGTCCATGCTGTCTCTACTGTTCCTACTGTCTCTAGTGTCCATAGTATCTCTACTGTCCATGCTGTCTCTACTGTCCACACTGCCCCTACTTTCCATACTGTCTCTACTGTCCATACTGTCTATACTGCCCCTACTGTCTCTACTGCCCATGCTGTCTCTACTGTCCATACTGTCCCTACTGCCTATACTATCCCTATTGGCTCTACTATCCATACTCTCTCTACTGTCCATTCTGTGTCTACTGTCTCTACTGCCCCTACTGTCTATATTGTCCCTACTGACACTACTGTCCATACTGTCTCTACTCTCCATACTGGGTGTACTGTCCATACTGTCTCTATTGTCTCTACAGTCCAAACTGTCTCTACTGTCCACACTGTCTCTACTGTCCATACTGTCTCTATTGTCCATATTGTCTCTAGTGTCCACACTGGGTCTACTGTACATACAGTCTCTACTGTCTCTACTATCCATATTGTCTCTACTGTCCATACTGTCTATTGTCTGTACTGCCCATACTGTCTCTACTGTCCATACTGTCTCTATTGGCCATGCTGTCTCTACTGTCCCTACTGTCTCTATTGTCCATGCTGTCTCTACTGTTTCTACTGTCTCTAGTGTCCATAGTATCTCTACTGTCCACACTACCCCTACTTTCCATACTGTCTCTACTGTCCATACTGTCTATACTGCCCCTACTGTCTCTACTGCCCATACTGTCTCTATTGGCCATGCTGTCTCTACTGTCCTTAGTGTCTCTATTGGCCATGCTGTCTCTACTGTCCTTACTGTCTCTATTGTCCATGCTGTCTCCACTGTTCCTACTGTATCTAGTGTCCATAGTATCTCTACTGTCAATACTGTCTCTACTGTCCACACTGCCCCAACTTTCCATACTGTCTCTACTGTCCATACTGTCTATACTGCCCCTACTGTCTCTACTGTCCATGCTGTCTCTACTGTCCATACTGTCCCTACTGCCTATACTGTCCCTATTGGCTCTACTATCCATACTCTCTCTACTGTCCATACTGTGACTACTGTCTCTACTGTCCCTACTGTCCATACTGTCTCTACTCTCCATACTGGGTGTACTGTCCATACTGTCTCTATTGTCTCTACAGTCCAAACTGTCTCTACAGTCCAAACTGTCTCTACTGTCCACACTGTCTCTACTGTCCATACTGTCTCTATTGTCCATATTGTCTCTAGTGTCCACACTGGGTCTACTGTACATACAGTCTCTACTGTCTCTACTATCCATATTGTCTCTACTGTCCATACTGTCTATTGTCTGTACTGCCCATACTGTCCATACTGTCTCTATTGGCCATGCTGTCTCTACTGTCCCTACTGTCTCTATTGTCCATGCTGTCTCTACTGTTTCTACTGTCTCTAGTGTCCATAGTATCTCTACTGTCCACACTACCCCTACTTTCCATACTGTCTCTACTGTCCATACTGTCTATACTGCCCCTACTGTCTCTACTGCCCATACTGTCTCTATTGGCCATGCTGTCTCTACTGTCCTTACTGTCTCTATTGGCCATGCTGTCTCTACTGTCCTTACTGTCTCTATTGTCCATGCTGTCTCCACTGTTCCTACTGTATCTAGTATCCATAGTATCTCTACTGTCAATACTGTCTCTACTGTCCACACTGCCCCAACTTTCCATACTGTCTCTACTGTCCATACTGTCTATACTGCCCCTACTGTCTCTACTGTCCATGCTGTCTCTACTGTCCATACTGTCCCTACTGCCTATACTGTCCCTATTGGCTCTACTATCCATACTCTCTCTACTGTCCATACTGTGACTACTGTCTCTACTGTCCCTACTGTCCATACTGTCTCTACTCTCCATACTGGGTGTACTGTCCATACTGTCTCTACTGTCTCTATTGTCTCTACAGTCCAAACTGTCTCTACTGTCCACACTGTCTCTACTGTCCATACTGTCTCTATTGTCCATATTGTCTCTAGTGTCCATACTGGGTCTACTGTACATACAGTCTCTACTGTCTCTACTATCCATATTGTCTTCACTGTCCATACTGTCTATTGTCTGTACTGCCCATACTGTCTCTACTGTCCATACTGTCTCTATTGGCCATGCTGTCTCTACTGTCCCTACTGTCTCTATTGTCCATGCTGTCTCTACTGTTTCTACTGTCTCTAGTGTCCATACTATCTCTACTGTCCACACTGCCCCTACTTTCCATACTGTCTCTACTGTCCATACTGTCTCTACTGTCCATGCTGTCTCTCCTGCCCATACTGTCCCTACTGGCTCTACTATCCATACTCTCTCTACTGTCCATAATGTCTCTACTGTCCATACTGGGTGTACTGTCCCTACTGTCCACACTGTCTCTACTGTCTCTACTGTCTCTACTGTATTTAAAAAAGTTCTCACATGGCTATCCACACAAACACGTGGACAGTCCCCACATGGTTACATACAACACATCAACAAATGGACATGACATTTTCAGGTATTATGTGAGGTGGTATTCTACATCCCATTACAATTTTTTGAATGTGGGTCAAAGGTCAAAGTCACTAACATGCGTTTTCACGGTGATGAGAGATAGGTCAAAGGTCATCAATGTACTTTTCTTTCCTGTATACTCAGTTTAGTATATAGCCTCTTTTCGCTCACACTGTTGATGTGCATTGACATCAGAACCGTGAAGGACAAATTTGAAGACTCTAGGTCAAAGGTCATAATAAAGATTAAATTCAAATGTTGAACATAACGTTTGAACTCTTCATCCCGCAGACTTCTATTGAGCAGCACAATATTAGTTCTGCATCTTTTGTACATAGATTTTGACCTATTGTTGACCCAAGAGGTCAGAGGTCACTGGGTCAATACCTAAAAAACTAAAATGGACTACAACACTCCATTTGGGTCAGGGGAGAAGGTACCTTGGGATCTTTCTCACAAGTGACTGAAGGATGGAGCAGGAGGTTGACAGATGGATTTGGGGCGGAGTCTGCAGTAATGTAGCTGCTAAACCAATCTGTTGTGGTGAAGAAGGAGCTAAGCCTATGGTCATAAGTTTTGGGTAACGACTGAAAGAATGAGGTCATGGATACAATTGGCTGAAATGAGTTTCCTTCACAGGGTGGGCGGGGCTCAGCCTTAGTGATACGGGATAGGGGGCGGAGCTCAGACATCCAGGAGGGACTAGGAGTAGAGCCATTGCTCCTCCACATCCAGATGAGCCAGCTGAGGTGGCTCAGGCACCTAGTGAGGATGCCTCCTGGACGCCTTCCTGAGGAGGTGTTCCGGGCATGTCCATCTGGGAGGAGACCTCAGGGACGACCCAAGACATGCTGGAGGGATTATATCTCTCGGGTGACCTGGGAACACCTCAGGATTCCCCTGGAGGAGCTGCTGGAAGTAGCTGGGGTGAGGGGCTGCTTTACTGAGGCTGCTGCCCCCGTGACCTGGACCCAGATAAAGAGGAAGACAACGTGTATGGACTATAACAGAACAGCGGCGATAGAGATTTATGCTCTATTCGCACTGGATCAGTATTACCTTTGGACCACTGGTAATTTGGGATAATTGCGGAGAATGTCTGAGTTATTAGTTCCATGCAGATGTGCCGCGTCTGTGATTTGCTCAGTAAGAATTCTGCCGCAAATTACCTACTGTGTTTGGGCGAAAAATAGACGTCCAGTGATAATTCAAGTCCCGTGTGAATGAGCATGTCTGTGTTTGTGATTTCAATATCTCACTTCTTGTCTTTTTCTGGAATGAATAATAGCAGCTGAAATTGTGTGGCAGTATGTGGTGAAAGGAAGATATGGTCACACTAACCCACATGTACACTAATATTTGTATCTGTCTGAAGTTGACTCTATAGATTCAGTTGGCTGTTTGCCAAAGGGAACACCTCTGCTAAGAACTGCACATTTTGCAAACTGGAGACTTTATTTTTATGCATACTTTGTTTTCATACTACTTTATTCATGTATCGAAACAAAACATGATGTTGTGAACTTACGACATACCCAGTCATAATGTCTGTAATTTGCATGAATTACAGACTTTTGTTTATCCCGTCCAAATGCGCCACACAATAACACAGAGGTACGGGAGTAATTACGAATTACCAGTGGTCCATAGATAATACTTATCCCATGTGAATAGGGCATTAAGCACTATTGTTGACAGATCGGAAACCTGGCATGGGCTTCAAAATGGCATCATGACGTTTGATCTTGAAAGGTCAAAATTGATGTTATGTCATTTTAAATTATCTTAAGTCCAAAAAGAGTGGATATAGTTCTCAGTTACTATTGTTGACACATAAGAAACTATGTGTAGGCTCCAAAATGGCATCATGACCTTTGACTTTGACTGACCTTGAAAGGTCAAATGCATAGTCTCAAGCTTTCAGAGGGAGATGTCCATTAAGAGTTAAATGTGTTTTTTTGTTTTGTTTTTTTTTGGGGGGGGGGGTTGTGCCTGGTTCCAGGCACAACAACCACCCCCTGAACTCCCAGGGTTACCCACGGCCCTGGAAAAGCTTTAGCGCACTAACACAAACAAGACTTGGACAAACAGTGATGTGATCTGAGCCAAAAAAACAGCCGTGACTTTAAAGGGAAATAAAACAAACAAAAGGCTGAATCCATGTCAACGCAAAGCTTGTATTTAAGGGTTTTTGGGTGAACAAGGGAGTGCTGGAAAACAGGAAGGAAGTAAAAAAAACAAAACAAAAATAAATGGGCTCTTTTCTATTGGCTGTGTTCAACTCAAACGAACACTTAGTTCAGATAAAACAGGTTCCCACAAACCAATACTTTATTGGTATTCACTGACAGCACACAGCAGACTAACCACAACTAACCATAAGACTAACCATAAGCAGAACACTAACCATAAGACTAGCTATAACCAATAATATAACTATAACATTAACTATAACTTCAACCCTAAAGATAACCAAATCTATAGCTATAATTATAACCATAACACTAATAACAAGGCAGTGAGAGACAGCAGACCTCCGCCAAGGCTTGATATGGTGTCATGTGACGTCAAAACATGATGTGATGGAGCCATAGGTGTTGACATATCTGATGTCTGAAAGTAAGACAATTTGAATGAAAAAGAAACATGAGATTCTATCTTGTCTGAATCCTGAGATATTACCACTTATGTGTTTTAGCTGGTGACCTTTAGTGTGACCTTTGAAATCTAATGGGTTCTTCCTTGACCCATTATCTATCATTCCTGAAAGTTTCATCAAAATCCATTCAAATCTTTTTGCGTAATTCTGTTGACAGTCAAACAGACCCAAATGCACCCATAACACTAATCATAACTATAACCAAACCACTAACCATAACCATAACTATAACTCCTCTGTGGTTCTTGTTGGTTCTCACACATAGAAGTTCAGATCAGAACCAGATCAAATCCAGTCCACTTTCTAAACCTTCTGCAGTTCTGGTTCTGTAGATTTTCTTTTTCTGCTTCACAGTGAAACTACGTTAGTGTTGAAAATGGAATTGTCAGCGAACAACAGAAGAAGAAAGGCCTGTTTCTGAGCGAGTTCACAGGCGCACGATCACAATGACTTCATTCACATGCTGTGGACACAAAGGCAGCTCTGAGCACCAGAAGAAGCAGCAGCGGCAGCAGCAATAGCAGCAGCAGCAGCAGTAGTAGCAGCAACAGCAGTACTAGCAGCAACAGCAGTAGTAGCAGCGGCAGCAGCGGCGGTACTGGCAGCGGTGTAGCAGCAGCAGCACATTTACATTCTGTAGGCATGTGTTCATCCTAGGGCATTAACGACTTCAGTTTTGTTCAAGTCGACTTATCTGTCAATAAAGTCGAAGTTGAGTCGACGGGTCATGATGACATCATCACATTGTCAGCGGAGGAATAACACAGACACACGTCTGTCCAGCAATGAACAACTGGTATTAAAGTTCACTGCAACGTAACAATGTACACTGACAAGACACAAGCATCAGCATTTTAACCCCAACAAGACAAAGGCTAACGCTAGCAAAGAGTTTTATGTTAAATTTAACTGCACAACATCAGTAGGGTGAACATATGTCCACATTTTGTCTGGACCGACGGCTCAAAACCTCGACTGTCCAGACATCTGTCTTGAAACCATGCCTTCATGGTTCAGGAATACACAAACACGCACACTGTCTTGAGGGGTCACGGAAGTTCACGACCATTCATGAGAACTCACGTCGATTAGCCAATAAGCAACACCATAGTAGCTATTTTTGTCAACATCTTTCATTTTCTCTCTGACGGGGTGAATCCGATACCCATAACCCATTAGTATTTCCAAATATTACATAATTATAATATTATCATCTTATTTATTGAGTACAAACATGGTCACCTTAGCATCGGCTTTGAGCCCCTTTTCCTTTTTCAGACAATGCCAGTGCTGGAAAGTCGTCGCAATTATCACCCTTGTCTTGTTCCGTTCTTCGCTCAGCTTCCTCATGGTTGTAGCTTTTTCAAAGTGTTTACTTTGGTTTTGCTGTCGGTTGTCGTCTTTTCCACCATAGCTGTTTATGTGAATGTGGTGGTGGTGGTGGTGGGGACTGATATTTGATGGACGTATCAGCAGTCAATCAGATTGGCCAGAGTTTTCCTCTGGTTCCACCCTCTAGACTAGACTAAAACATTTCAGGGTTTTTTGCAAACATTCTATTTCAGTGGGTGATATGAGATTGTGAATAGGTTTTCAAGCAATATATTAAAAAATGCTCCGAAAAAAGAATTCCCACTCCACCTTTACTTGTCCAGAGAATGTTTGGTATTTACTCTGGCCATGTAGTTTTGTGTCGACTGCTGTCTATTTATGTTATTGGAACTGTCATTCTATGTCATTCTAGGACATGGCATTAATAATAAAAATTGCGATATCTATGTCATAGTAAGTATTTATAATGTGGAGTCTCTTGTACCATCTTAAATTCTCAAATAAAATAAAATAAAATGTTCTATTTAGTTGTTTCCAAGAGTATAAATGTGGTAAATATGCCGCATCGATATCAGCTCCAAATAGCTATCTTTTAAACATCATTTAAATAATTGCAGCAAAAAATAAATAAATAAGCTGAACACCATTCCAATTTTCATTTCTGACAAAGTTGACAATGATAACAATCTATTAGAAAAATTTCGAAGGTTGTGATCAATTGCACACATGGTGAACAGTGGCCTTTAAAATTCTTTTTTTTCTTTTTTAAATGAACAACCAAGCAAAATTAAACTAAACAAAAGAAAATGTGCCTTCTTTCTTATTCCTGCCAAGATACAAATACAATGACAGTGGAATGTCAGAGAGAGGGATCAGGAATAGTCACAAAAAAGTTTAAAGCTTCAATTCCTTAAAATTTATGATCTGTGACATTTAAAAGGCATCACTTTTCAGCCAATTTTGGAGCCGTATTGTGGATCAACCAAGGTAGCTAGAGCTAATCTGATCATAGACTGTGATGCTAGGCGAAAGGTTCTCCAGGGAGACAAAAGAATCTATCTGTAGGTCAAATGATAGAGGAGCAGTGGAAGCTCAAATTTGGACTAAACTGAACTTTGACAAAACAAGTATTCAGAAAATGCCTAATCTCGTCCCTACTATGCGCCAATCCCAAGTTTCTATGACAACCTGTTCTTGAATTAGAGCCAATAATGTGATTTTGACCTTTCTGTTAAATACAACATTGACCTTTAACCTTTAGTCAAATGGATCACTGCATCTGAAGAACATTAGTTATATGCATTTGCCCATGTAATTTCATGGTGATATGACAAGTATTTCTTGAATTATAGCGTGATATGTCTCTGCGGACACACACACTGATTACAATAATAATGAATAATAAAAAATATCCCACAGGCCTTTACTTCAAAACTATTATATGAGTCTAAAACTTCGTATTATAATGGATTAGATTTCCATACCGCTTTTCAAGGCACCCAAAGCACTTTACATTAGTAATCCATGATTCATTCACTCTCACATGCTCCCTCTGGTGGTGGTAAACTACTTATGTAACCACAGTGGTCCTGGGACAGACTGACAGAAGCGTGGCAGCAATTTCACGCCTACAGTCCCTCCGACCACCACCGAACATTCATACACTAGTGTGAGTGGCACTGGATGCAAGGAACACGAAATGTCTTGTCCATGGGCGGCTGTGGCTCAGTTGGTAGGTTCGCGTAGGCGTCCCGCCTCTGGCTGTCCACATGTCAAAGTGTCCTTGGGCAAGACACTGAACCCTGGCTTAGGCCCCCAGTAGGACTTACCATAGACCTTAGAAACCTACTGGTGTGTGAATGGGTGAATGAGAGGCTAATGTAAAGCGCTTTGAGCACCATGAAGGTAGAAAAGCTCTATATAAATGCAGGAATTGAACCATCAACCCTGGACGACCATGTACGACTCGCTCTACCAACTAAGGCATGGCCGCTGTTTATGGATAGGAATTTATGAATAGGATAATTTATTCATGTATTGGATAATTTTCTAAGAGGGTCCTCTGAAAGGGTCTGAATTCTTAGTTCTGTCAAAATTAATATATTAATGCAAATTAATACATAATTGTGATTAATCTGGTTTAAAAATAATTAAATGGTTAGTTGTTTTGTTTCCAGTTGGAAAATTGACACTTGATGTCAGTTGACTTTTCAATTGCACCAGCTCCCACTAACACCAGTACATAAATACACCTGTACCAGCCCCCACTAACACCAGTGCATAAATCCACCTCAACCAGCTCCCACTAATACCGGTACATAAGTACACCTGCACTAGCTCCCATTAATACCAGTACATAAATCCACCAGCACCAGCTCCCACTAATACCAGTACATGAAACCACCTGGGCCAGCTCCCACTAATACCAGTACATAAATCCACCAGCATCAGCTCCCACTAATACCAGTACATGAAACCACCTGGGCCAGCTCCCACTAATACCAGTACATAAATCCACCAGCACCAGCTCCCACTAATACCAGTACATAAATCCACCAGCATCAGCTCCCACTAACACCAGTACATAAATCCACCTCAACCAGCTCCCACTAATACTAGTACATAAAGCCAAAAGCACCAGCTCCCACTAACACCAGTACATATATCCACCTGCACCAGTTCCCACTAATACCAGTACATAAATCCACCAGCACCAGCTCCCACTAATACCAGTGCATAAATCCACCACCACCAGCTCCCACTAATACCAGTGCATAAATCCACCAGCACCAGCTCCCACTAACACCAGTGCATAAACCCACCTGCACCAGCACCCACTAATACCAGTGCATAAATCCACCACCACCAGCTCCCACTAACACCAGTCCATAAATCCACCAGCACCAGCTCCCACTAATACCAGTGCATAAATTCACCACCACCAGCTCCCACTAATACCAGTGCATAAATCGACCAGCACCAGCTCCCACTAACACCAGTGCATAAATCCACCAGCACCAGCTCCCACTAATACCAGTGCATAAATCCACCAGCACCAGCTCCCACTAACACCAGTGCATAAATCCACCAGCACCAGCTCCCACTAATACCAGTGCATAAATCCACCACCACCAGCTCCCACTAACACCAGTACATAAATACACCTGTACCAGATCCCACTAACACCAGTACATAAATCCACCTGCACCAGCTCCCACTAATACCAGTACATAAATCCACCTGCACCAGCTCCCACTAATACCAGTGCATAAATCCACCTGCACCAGCTCCCACTAACACCAGTACATAAATCCACCAGCACCAGCTCCCACTAATACCAGTACATAAATCCACCTGCACCAGCACCCACTAACACTGACTGCATCAGGTTGATTTCCCACTTAATGTCTCCGTTCCACTCAGGAGTGGGTATTTTTTGTGCATCCATGTGAACAGTTCCAGTGTATTTTGCAGTTGGAGGATAATTTGTTCATCAGGTTGAAACTCCACGCTGGCCGCAAACACACACTTCCATGCAAATGCGTGTTATTTATAATTGACCTCACATCTGAGCGGAGCTTCCTGCCTAAGAGGATAATTATGAGAAGAGCTGCGCTAATGATGTCTTTAAGTTTCTGTGGCCTCCGCCATCCCGTCAACTTTGACCCGGGGAATAGTTTGCATCGGTATGATTGTGAAAAGTTCAATTAATGTGTAATTTGATGCACAGACCACAGAATAATTGCCAGGCGACGGGTGGCCTCCTGGTCCACCTGAACATGCTCAGTAGCAGAAACATATGTGTGTTTGCTGATGGGAGACGCTCCTGAATAATGACGAGTGGACTGACATGGTCCTGCTGCCGTGGGCCTCGGAAAAGTGGAGGAATAAAAGTGCCCAAAATTAAATAAATAATACATCTTTAAATAATTAATTTAATATATCATTAATTAAGTAAAATTTGAATTAAATATGCAAATGTGTTATTAAATGTGTCATTAGTATGGAGAACTAAAACTAGATCCTTTGATGGGTTTGACTGGACTCTTTGGTGGGTTGGACTCAAACTTTTTGTGGGTTGGGCTAGATCTTCTGGCGGGTTGGACTGGACACTTTTGTGGGTTGCTTTGTCCCCTTCTGTGGGCTGGTTTTGTCCCACAGTTTTGCATCAGGGGTGGTAGTAAAGCCCACAGACCTCCTCCATGTTTGTGGTCTACATTTCCAGATCAGATCCCACCCTCGGGTCCTCGTTAAATCCTCCGTCGTCGTCCATCTTCGCTGTAACGGATATGTTGGCCATAATTACAGTAGTGAATATTAGGACACATCTGTTGTACCGAGGGGACGGTGCTCCTGGGGATTTTTCCTCCATTAACTGACTTGGAAACCAGAGTGAACGCATTTATGTCCGGAATGTTCTCCATATGATCCCAATAGTTTCTACACTTTTTTTCCCAGGCTAGTGATTTCATTTACAGTAAAAACATGTTCCTTCTAAAAGCAGCAGATAGTGACTTAATTTTGGATTCCTTCACCTGAGTCCAATAAAAAAGGTTCCCAGTAACCTTTGACCTCTGCCAGGACCATGTGGACTTCCTGGTCCAGCGTCCATATGGATGAAGACAGCAACGTCCTGACAGAGCGAAGACTTTTCAGAGAGTTGTGGTTTTAGAAACAGCACACAAAATACACACACACACAAACATACACACACATACAAACACACAAATAGACACATACAAACACACACACAAATACACACATGCACACACACACACACAATTAGACACACAAATACACACGCACACATATAAATACACAAAATTATAGACACACACAAATAAATACACACAAACACAAAAATACACACACACACAAACATACACACACATACAAACACACAAATAGACACATACAAACACACACACAAATACACACGCACACATATAAATACACAAAATTATAGACACACACAAATAAATAGACACAAACACAAAAATACACACACATACACACAAATACAAAGACACACATACAAACACAAATACACACGCAACGATAGGTGGTCTATCGGTGGTCTGGTCTGGGAACACCTCACGATTCCCCTGAAGAACTTTTGGAACTGTCTGTGGAGAGAGAACCTTCTCTGCACCTTGGCTGAGGTTCCTTCTCCTGCTCTATAGAGCCAGGTAAAGACACATCTATGGACGGATGGTTGGAGAAGCTAGACAGAACCCTCCAGACAGGGTAGACCCTCCAGACAGGGTAGACCCTCTAGACAGGGTAGACCCTCCAGACAGGGTAGACCCTCCAGGTAAAGACCCCACAGCTGGTGAAAGGACTGAAGGGAACGTGTTAAATCCACCTACAGACATTTTATTTATGTATTTTAATAACACAGATGCATAAAATAAAGTGATTGCAGTGAAGCAGATACTTTTCTAGTGTTTGATGATGAATGCGTGTCTGCTGGAGGCAAACACACCAAAGATTAAACACACGTTATTATTCCAAAACTTCAGGGAAAATGATGACCTTGGGTAAAAGTTAATGGGTTTGGAAAAGGGAAAAGTTTTTTCTGCAACTCCTTTTGTGTTGTTATAAAAGCAGATTGTTGGCAGACCTTTAATATTGATTTAGAAAATATAATAAGATGTGAATGTTGATGGGTTTTTTTTTGGGGGGGGGTAAACTTTTAAATACAGAAAAACTGGAATCATTTACATGTTTTATTCTTCAACCCAGTCTGCCAGCAATTACATTATGACTTTAAAGGGAAATACTGGAGTAAGGGTGGAAGGTTAAGGTGGAACATTAACCTGAAGTCAACCCTTAACACTAACTCTTAATCGTAACTTTTTGTTCAGATGTGTCTAAACCTTGGATATGTCATAGGTAGCAGGGTCAGTTCTGATCAATATGGTGCCCTAGGGGAACACCCCGCTTTCCTTTTTGTGGAATTAGAAATAACCATCTGTAAACATAGTGTCCTACATCTGATCAAGTACGTCCATGAATAATCACTGTCAATGTTAAGTTGAATGCTTTATTCACTCTATTTCCCACTCTATATGGCACATTAAGTGAAGCTAAACAGTCACAATAACTCTCAACTTTGAGTTGTAACACGCATAAATCAAACTTTTAAAAAGTCCAAATTCTGAGATTAAAAAGTCAAAATTATGCGACTAAAAAAATGTAAATTCTGAGATGAAAAGTGAAAATTATTAGATAAAAAAAAGTCCAAATTCCCAGTCACTAAACACAACCAGAATTAATCCATATATATATACACACTGTGAGAAATTTAATGTCTTTTAAGTGCATGTCATAGTTCAGAAAATAACTATAACTACTATACATTTTCTAATTCTGTGGGACTTGGCCACAAGACATCTGGTGCCCTAGGCAACCGCCTAGTCTGACTATGCCTAATGCCAGCCCTAGTAGGCAGGGGTGTGTGTAAACCCTGGATATGGATGGAATTGAATCAAATATAATCAAATTGAATTACTTAAATTATTTGAATGAATTGAGTTGAATGAAATTAAATTAATTGAATTAAATTGAATTAATAGAATTATTTTTATTGTCATCATACATAACATCATGTAAAACCAAATTTAAAAGACTGAACTTCCATCAGAGTAAAAAAAGATAATAAAGATAAAAATTCAAATACTGGGTAAAAACATAAATGATATACATGTGAATATATTTCAGAAAACTATTGAAATGTTATGTAAGGTAGTAAAATTGAAAAAAAAAAAAAAAAAAAACGTTCACATTTAACACAATTAAAACACATTTAATTATTTAATCATGTGATTGTTTAATTTTGGCACTTTTAGTCCTCTATATATGACCATGAAATAATTACTGAGGGAAATAGTATGTTTTTAATACCTAAAATGAATGACACATTTATATATTTAATTCCAATTTTAATAGATTAATGACATATTTAATTAATTAAGGAAGTATTTAATTAATTTATGTATCTATCTATGTATTTATTAATTTAATTTTGGCACTTTTAGTCCTGCATACAAGGACGATGAAATAATTCATTGATTAGTGAAATAATAATATGATTTTTTTACCTAAATAAATTGGTATTTTAATGAATTAATGACACATTTAATAACATATATGTATTTAAATCCGATTTTAATTAATAATTAAATAATTAGTTACATAATTAATTACATTTAATCATGTCATGATGTACTTATTTATTTAATTGCAGCACTTTTAATGGTGCATACAAGGACCATGAAATAATTATTTAATTAGTGAATCAGTATTTTTATACCTAAAATGAATGACACATGTAATAACACATTTATATATTTAATTAAAATTGTAATTAATTAATGACAAATTTAATTAATTATTTGATGATGTATTTATTTATTTGAGTTTGTTACTTGTAGTCCTCCATACTGGGTTCATGAAATAATTAAATAATTATGAAATAATAAATGTTTGTAATTTGTTTTCTTTTTGACCTAAAATGATTTAGTATTTTAATGATTTAATGACATAATTTTTATTAATTAATGACACATTGAATTAATTATTAAATTATATATTTATTTAATTTTTGCACTTTTAATCCTCCGTGAGGGTGACTTTAAACTGTTCAACAGCATTTACTGTAGGTTTTATTCAACATTCTGCTTTTAATTTTAATTTCCATCTGACATTATACGCTGGAAAACACGGTACATTTAAACGGGAAACGCCACCGGTGCTTCGTGCGTTTCCTTCGTCCCTTGTCTGACGCTCAACGGTAAAGTCAGTCCTCATTCCAATTTAAGCATGCCCTCCAGAAACAATAAAAAAAAAGTACTAGAAACACAGGAATACGGAATGTGAACACTGTAAACGAGCTGTGAATAAAAAGTGCTGGATCCTTTTATCCACTCCACCATCTTCATCCTGCGCCGCGTCACGACCGCCGCCACCGCCGCCGTTACGCCACTGTACAACACATCATTTTTAACGCAGCCGCTTTAAATTATTCACCACCGCTGCAACTTTCATGAGCGAGGTGATTACATAGTGAAATGGTTCTGCGGGCGAAACAGGAAAGTATCTGTGCAGCAGCATTAGCAGCAGCTGCACACAAAATAAAACGCTTTTCAAAGGCATTCTAATTCAGTTCCATTCTAAAAATGACTTCTGCTGTGAAACTTCTCTTGCATCTCCTTCCTAATGAGGGTCGTGACCTTTGGACGGGTGCGTGCCACCCCCCCCCCCCCCCCCCCCCCCCCACCACCACCACCACCACCAAAAAAAAGCCTTGAGTGAAGAGGACCGAGGAAGGAGCATGAATAATGAAGCTTCCACAGCTGGAGGTTCCGCTAGTCTGAGGAGACAAAGAGAAATAAAAAAGGCTAGCGCTATGCAAGTGAAAATGCTACTACATTACAAATAAAAGGCTAGCACAACAAAGAGAAATGGCTAACCTGATGCAAATAAACGATGAACCACGACAGAAATGGATGTAAAATAGCAATGCGAATAAGAGGCTAGTGTGATGCATATAAAAGGTTAGCGCAACACAAATAAAAGGCTAGCAGGATGCAAATGAAAATGATACAACAACACAAATATTCACCCGGATTCTAAAAATGACTTCTGCCATAAAACATTTGTTGCATCTCCTTCTTAATGAGGGTCGTGACCTTTGGACAGGTATGTGCCACGCCCCCCAAAAAAGCCTTGAGTGAAGAGGACAGAGGAAGGAGCATGAATAATGAAGTTTCCACAACTGGAGGTTCCGTTAGTCTGAGGAGACGGAAAAATAAATAAAAAAGGCTAACGCAATTCTAATGAAAATGCTACCACCATGTAAAGAAAAGGCTAACAACACAAATAAAAGGCTAGTGCAACACAAAGAAGCAACACAAAGTCCCTCAGTCCCTCATTCCCTCAGTCCTTTAGTTCCTTAATCCTTCAGTCCCTCAGCTCGTCCATCTCCGTCCACAGATGGAAGCAAAGACAGATGTCTTCAATAAAAAACGCTGTTGAAAATTAGTAAGAGTGATAAAGGGAGGAGTGTTATAGGGGAGGGGGGTGTTAAGGGGGGGGTTAAAGGGGGTTGTTCCACAGGTCCAGGTTGATCACTAGTGTTCACAGACTCCACAGCCAGCACTTAGTATTGTGGGTAAAGTTCTGTCCATTTAAAACACCATCGTTCTGATCCACACAAACGACCCCATCACTGGGAAACAATTGATCTTTTTTTTTTTTACTGAAGCAGAAGAAACTAATGCAGGTGGCAATGATGTAGACCCAGACCCAGGTGGTTCTGTTTGCTGGTGGGTCTGGGGTCTTTCCAGAGGACATGTTAAATAGCCTGTACTTATATAGCACATTTTATACACCAATTGGACCCAAAGTGCTTTACAAGTCCTCACATTCATCCATTCACACACACCAGTAGACGGCTGCTGCCAAGACACCAGTGCTGCCTGACCCTACTGGGAGCAACTTAGGGTTCACTGTCTTGCCCAAGGACACTTCGACATGTGGACAGCCAGAAGTGGGACCCAAACAACCAACCCTTCGATCATTGGATGACCTGCTCTACCAACTGAGCCACAGCTAACTGTTAGTGGTCTTACTGGGTCTGGGGTCTTTCCAGAAGCCATATTAGTGGTGTCAGTGGATCTGGGGTCTTTCCAGAGGACATATTAGTGGTGTTAGTGGGTCTGGGGTGTTTCCAGGGGACATATTAGTGGTCTTAGTGGGTCTGGGGTCTTTCCAGGGGACATATTAGTGGTCTTAGTGTGTCTGGGGTCTTTCCAGGGGACATATTAGTGGTCTTCGTGGGTCTGGGGTCTTTCCAGGGGACATATTAGTGGTGTTAGTGGGTCTGGGGTCTTTCCAGAGGACATGTTAGTGGTCTTAATGGGTCTGGGGTCTTTCCAGAGGACATATTAGTGGTGTTAGTAGGTCAAGGGTCTTTCCAGAGGACATGTTAGTGGTGTTAGTCGGTCAGGGTCTTTCCAGAGGACATGTTAGTGGTCTTAGTGGGTCGGGGTCTTTCCAGAGGACATGTTAGTGGTCTTAGTGAGTCTGGGGTCTTTCCAGGGGACATATTAGTGGTCTTAGTGGGTCTGGGGTCTTTCCAGGGGACATATTAGTGGTCTTAGTGGGTCTGGGGTCTTTCCAGGGGACATATTAGTGATCTCAGTCAGATTGATTGGAGTCTATTCTTAGTTGACATTTACTTGCTGCTGGTTTTGTTCCACAGTGTCTCTGTCGGCTGCTTTTCTTTCCTTCGCTGGTGTTTCTTCTTCTGCTGCTGATTTTTCTTCCTTCCTTCCTGCGTCTCCTCCCTCCTCGTCTCCTCCCCGCTCGTGTCCTCCATCCTCGTCTCCTTCCCTGCTTCCTAATTACACCTCCTCTCCTTCGTTCCTCAGAGTGCTGCCTGCTTTGTCTGGTTTCTGTCAGAACAGCGCTGGGCCGTGGATCCGACAAAACGGCCGAACGCTCCGACCGTCACGACCCACGGCCCCGAAGTTCAACCACTGACGAAATCTGAAACTGACTGTTTTTATACTGAGACACTGAAACACACTGGAGAGGGTTTTATAGGACAGGTTTTATTCCTGGTGATGAGAGGTTTTACTCCTTTTTAATTCAGAATATATCTTAAATCCTCTTTCAGATTAACTATTTAAACACATAATTCCAGTTTAAACTGAATTCAGAATAAAGTCACTGGTTCATTGTGAATCTTTAACATTATTCCTGTCGTTCTGCACATGCTCCAGGTCTTGTCACCATGACACACACATTTCACACTGATGACGCACTTATTTTGGGTAATGTAGTTCATTGAATGCTGGGTGTCAATGGACTCATTTGGATCTCCTCTTTGAAAGGACTACAAACATGGCCGCCTTACGGCTAAATTGACGGAGATATGGTTCAATAAAAGGAATCATTACATATTTATTTCATTAATATGACCATTGTTATTGAATACATTGTCTGTTGGTTAAAAAAAAAAACATCCAGATTGTTTTGTTTCCAGCTGTTTTTTCATGGTAGAAAAATGACTGGAGGTCGAACAACAGAGTTTACCGGTACTTCCTCATACATGTCCATGATGCAGTGACAAGGCATCTCTGATCCCCTCTCACTGTGTGTGTGTTTACTTTTACCCAAGTAACATCCAGCTAGGTTTCGTGCCGTTGCTTGTTCTGAAAACATCCAGGGAACTTGAGATTGTCAAAAAATAGTTCTCTGAATTCTAGTTAACACTGGGGTCTAAACTTAGAGCAAAAGTTGAAACAAATATCCATTATCCAGATTAATTATATTTTTACTTTTATTTAATATTGATACAAGTTTTTCTGCCCACGGAGATCGAAACACTGAAAGAGGAGGAGGTACACCCTGCACTTCATCTTCCTTCACCTCCTCCTCTGAGGGTGAGTTCAGGTGCAGAGGGGTGGGAGTCAGCCCCCCCCCCCCTTAGAGGAGCAGAGGTTCTAATGGAGCTGGAACAGAGTAGTAGGTTCCATCCATCAATCATCTGCTCACACTGACCTTCTATAAAAGTGTCAGGACGTTCATGTGCATGTGCTCAGTGTTCTGTTACCATGACGATCATGGACACATTTAAGACACCCATGAAACAGCCTCTTAAACCAGAGCTGATGCTTTTATTAGGTTACAGTGACAGGAGTCACATGACTGATGGTGGAACTGAGGCAGGAGCACACAGGTGGAGCGTTTTAGCTTTAGCTTATGGACACCTACACCTTTAGCTTTAGCTTATGGACACCTACATCTTTAGGTTTAACTTATGGACACCTACACCTTTAGCTTAGCTTATGGACACCAACACCTTTAGCTTTAGCTTATGGACACCTACAGCTTTAGCTTTAGCTTATGGACACCTACACCTTTAGCTTTAGGACACCTACACCTTTAGCTTTAGCTTATGGACACCTACACCTTTAGCTTTAACTTATGGACACCTACACCTATAGCTTAGCTTATGGACACCAACACCTTTAGCTTTAGCTTGTGGACACCTACAGCTTTAGCTTTAGCTTATGGACACCTACACCTTTAGCTTTAGCTTATGGACACCTACACCTTTAGCTTTAGCTTATGGACACCTACACCTTTAGCTTCTGTTCTGTCAGAAGACGTTGATTATTCTGTGAGGAGGCGCTGATGATCTGTCAGGAGATGTTAGAATAAACTAGACTTCCATACATTTCCTGTCTATTGCCAGATCGCTGGAGTTGTGGCTGATGAAAGGAAGAAATATCTGCTGTTCACTTCATATGTGAAATCTGTTTGTCAGTGTTTGTGGACTGAGTCAGTTCTATTAAAGCTCCTCCCATTTTCTGTGAGTAAGGGACTTTCCCCCGTTGCCCGGGAAACCGACCTGGAGTTACACTTGCAGGCACACACAGAGAGCTGATTTGGAGTAAAGCCTGTCTGAATCTTAATCCATGCCTCTGGACTCCTACAACTTTTAGGAAAACTTTAAATAATTGGTGAAAACACAGATGATCATGAGTGACAGTAGGTTCTGAGGGACAAGTAGATATATTTATTTTTTGTGTACTGTGAAAAATATACGAGAGACAGCAGTTTTAAAACCACTGAACTCACCAAAACGAAGCAGATCTGTTAGTCTGTCAGTCATATTGAAGCCCCGCCCACAGTGTTTGTTAATCATGTTAAAGCTCCTCCCACAGTCTTAATTGTCTGCAGGTGTTTCATAGTGCCAGGAGCACTGTTGCCATGGTGATGAGCAGTGGCGGGAATTTCAAAGGGGAGACGCTTAGGCAGAGCTCCACACTCTGTTACATCTAAAAATATATATATATATTGGTGTGAACATATTCCCGAACTCCTGTGACTTTTGGGAAAACCGCTAATAATTTATGAAAACAAAGTTAATCATAAGTGACAGGGGGGTCTGAGGAACAAGTACATGTACTTTTTATGTGTGTACTGTGAAAAATAAGTGAGTTAGAACAATTTAACTTAACATGAGACAGAAATTGTTTTTATACGAGTCTATTGACAGAAATCCCTGACATCATCACAAACAGGTTCCTGTCATTTCACTTTAAAAAAAAAAAAGCTAGATCTTCAAACCCAGGTTTGTTTGAATTTTCAGAAGCATGGCAACATTTGTGGAAAAGATTGTTTGTCTACTATTTATGATTTTGCCGTGAGGACGAATTATTGAGACATTTTTCAGGTGAATTTTTGCCTTTTTCGTGCTCTAGCGATGACGTCACTCACTGATTAAAAGTCAGATTTTGGTCTTTTCAGGGTGGATTTACTGAGTTCTTTATCAGGAACTGTAAATCCCACTGTTATGAGAATCACATCCTAAAGAGACGACAAAAATGCCCGCGTTTTAAAGTTTAAATGAAGTCTGTGCCACAAAGTATGGAGAAGCAGTAGCGTTGGCAAAAAAGGCAGTTCATTAAGAATGAATGGAGCATTATTCGGCATACTAATGCAAAATCCATTGAACACATCGGACTTATGAGACCACACGAGTAATCTCTGGGGTAATCTGACAAATTTTTCAGATTTACTGCACAATGCTACAATGTATCATTTGGAAGTTATAGCCATGTAAACATGGCCCAATTAATTTCAAATTGACATTTTTGACTGGTCTTTTGCATTTTATACAAAATCAGTGATCCACAATGTCAATCCTGATAGACAGCACATATTTCAAGACCAGGCCGCACAGTTTAGAGTACAAATTTTTGGTCAATTTACAGTGGTTACATTTTTTGTAGAAGTCAGAATAATTAGCCTAGCCGTGCTAGACTCCTAGCGGCAGCACATGTTTTGTCCTGCAGTCGTAGTGTAGTTACACTCGATTAATTTTTTGGATAGATTTCTCTGAAACTGGCCAATGAATCACGGTGAAGTATAGAGTCAGAGGGTGGGCGTAACAACGTGACGCTGCAATGATTCGAACTAAGAGCCAAACAACTGGAAACAACCATAGAAGAAGAACAACAACAGGTGTAGATTTCCTTTAATCAACGATCAGTAAAGAATGTGAGAAAATGTCAGCAATCTTTAAATTCTTTTTACAGAAGCGACAACAGTCATTTTCATCCATAATCCACCATTTTGTCAAGTCGTTCCTAAATTTCTCCAGACTCCTCCGTGAACTTTCCAGTGTCTAACTACGTCATCCTAAAGATTATACTGATTGGTTGTAGTACCGTCCTATTGCATACACAGTGATTTGAAAGACAACCTTTTAGCCCCGCCTCCCCTGACTATGAAGCACCACTAGACCTATACATGTAATGAATAGGGATAGCGCTGCTAGCCTACAGAATAATAATAAATACAACAAACCCTACACCCCAGTGCTTTGCATTACATGCAAGCACAGGGGGGATAAGGACAGAATAAGTAGTCCGTCCTGTTGATCCTGATCCATAATAATAACCTCAGATCTTCCATATTCACAAAGCAGTAATAATTGCATTAACTGACGTGCTGGTTAACAGACTGGCAGACCAACCTCGCTCCAGCTCCAGCATTTTAAGTGTAACAGGATATTCAAATGAGGCGCGGGGCTCCAGACAGACCAGGCCTTTATCTAATACTGTGGCTTCCCCACCACGCTGTGAGCCCGCCTTTCAAGGGGAAGATGATAGAGCCCATAATCTATCACAGAGAATACTAACCACTCTCCCCCAGCAGAGTTGAAGAGGTGAACTATTTCCCCCCAAAGGGATCTTTTCACTGCACTTTAATATGGATGGTAACATTCATCTTTTTTTTGTGTTTTGTGTGGATGTGGTGGATATCGATTTGGCAGAAGTGAAGGGACAGTCATGTCCTCTACAGCTTCACTGGAGTGGATTCACTAGAGAAGGCTCTAGAATACTGAGCATGTGTGTTTAAAGGCAGGAGGAGGTGTTCACATTTATACTCCTGTATGTGTGTGTGTGTGTGTGGGGGGGGGGGGGGGGGGGGGGGTTTAACATCTGTAGACCACCAGTGTTTGGCAACCTGGAAACACTGGACCACTATAACCTGGACCACTTTGACCTGGACCACTATAACCTGGACCACTTTGTCCTGGAAACACTGGACCACTTTGACCTGCATTTAGCATTTAACTGTTTAGACTGAAACCATCTGAATATGGACAGATATACAGGACAAAATATCTATATTATACTAATAATATACCTCTATTTTATTATATATTTACTATGTCATCACTTTGAAAATGAGTCATCACTGATTTTTCATAAATTTTATGGACAATATTTAGTTTTTACTAATTTTCATTGTGATGTTTCTTTATTTTTAAAAATGTTTTACTCTTTTTTTCCTTTTTTTTTATCCATCCATCATCAAAAACTAAAGAAGATAGATAGATGATAAGTGGGTTTTTAATTTTTAATTTTTTTTTACAAGAAAGTACCTCCTCAGTATTCTGTTGGAATGTGATTTCGGGCCAGATCGGGGACAGTGGCGTAGATTTGGGGAGTGTCCCCACATGTTTCTGGACGTGTGTTTTGAGCTGCAGCTCATTAGTTCCATTTGTGCAGCGGAATAAAAGAAGCAGCTAAAAAATAGAGTCATTGATTTCCACGCCAGCTCAGTCACACTAATGAATAATTATTTCAAATGAGGATTCAGAAAAGGACGGAGGGAGACGTTCTATCTTGGTATTCTGCTCTGACTTCAGTCGTTATTGGCTGCAGGGTTTTTGTTCTATCTGACTGACAAAGCAGCTAAACAAGTGACACAGATCATCTATCAGAGGAAGTTCAGAGGACGTGCTGTAGCCACATGTCACAGCAAGACATGAGCGGCCAATCACAGCTGTCGCACCAACGCATCAGCCACCAGCAGCCAATCACAGCTGTCCGTCCACACACTGAGGGTCACAGGCCTGGGAACGCAAAGTTTTCAGTCAATTTTAGGAAAAATTCTACAAATATTAAAAAATAAACAATTTAAATAAAATGTAAATAAATACATCAAATAAAAAAAATATTCAAATTAAATTTAAAGAAGGAAAAAATTTAAAACACTAATAAAATAAAAATAAATACATAAAATCGAGAAAAAATTCATAAATAAAATAAAAATAAAATAAATCAATCAGTCGAATAATATTATATGTTGTGGGTTTTTTTTTTACCTCAAATGAATTGGTACTTTAATGAATTAATGACCCATTTAATAACACATTTATGTATTTAATTTCAATTGTAATTAATTAATGGAATATTTAATTAATTATTTAATGATATATTTCTTTATTTTGGTACATTTAGTTGTCCATACTCTTCAGCTTTTGTATAATTCATTGGAGGGTGCTGTCAGTTTCATATATGTCCCTGCACTGGCAGCTCAAATTAAAAGTCTTAGTGAAACCAAATAAAGTGCTAACATTCCTGTGGATCAATAAAGCAATTTAAAACACTTAGGAAGTTTTTAGCGTCACACAGTTGTTCTTCAGAGGTAGAAACACACACGTGTAACACCACCTCTGGGTTTATCTGAACTCCTGAAGACTAAAGAGCCGGTTATTATCCTTAACCACAACTAACCACAACTAACCAAATGACCACAATTAACCAAATGACCACAACTAACCAAATGACCACAACTAACCAAATGACTAAAACTAACCAAATGACCACAACTAACTAAAGCTAACCAAATGACTAAAACTAACCAAATGACCACAATTAACCAAATGACCACAACTAACCAAATGACCACAACTAACCAAATGACTAAAACTAACCAAATGACCACAACTAACTAAAGCTAACCAAATGACTAAAACTAACTAAATGACCACAACTAACCAAATGACTAAAACTAACCAAATGACCACAACTAACTAAAGCTAACCAAATGACAAAAACTAACCAAATTACCACAACTAACCAAATGACTAAAACTAACCAAATGACCACAACTAACTAAAGCTAACCAAATGACTAAAACTAACCAAATTACCACAACTAACCAAATGACCACAACTAACCAAATGACTAAAACTAACCAAATGACCACAACTAACTAAAGCTAACCAAATGACTAAAACTAACCAAATGACCACAATTAACCAAATGACCACAACTAACCAAATGACCACAACTAACCAAATGACCACAACTAACCAAATGACTAAAACTAACCAAATGACCACAACTAACTAAAGCTAACCAAATGACTAAAACTAACTAAATGACCACAACTAACCAAATGACTAAAACTAACCAAATGACCACAACTAACTAAAGCTAACCAAATGACTAAAACTAACCAAATTACCACAACTAACCAAATGACTAAAACTAACCAAATGACCACAACTAACTAAAGCTAACCAAATGACTAAAACTAACTAAATGACCACAACTAACCAAATGACTAAAACTAACCAAATGACCACAACTAACTAAAGCTAACCAAATGACTAAAACTAACCAAATGACCACAACTAACCAAATGACTAAAACTAACCAAATGACCACAACTAACTAAAGCTAACCAAATGACTAAAACTAACCAAGTAACCACAACTAGAGACTTAGTTACTATTATTGACAGATGTCCTGTAAGGAATCAATACAGAAATTCATTTCATTCTGATAGGAAACCTGGCATGAGCTTCAAAATGATGTCATGACCTTTGACCTTGAGTAACCTCGAATGGTCAAAATCAAGGTCATGTTATGACGGTAACTCCAAACAGAGTGGTGATAAGTACTCAGTTACTTTTGTTGACAAATAGGAAATTACATGTAGATCTCCAAAATGACATTATGACCTTTGACCTTGAGTGACCTTAATGGGTCAAACCCATAGTCTCACATTAAGAACTAAAATTTGTGCAAGGGGGGAGGTATTTGTTGCACTGGTTGTTGTTATTATAATTATTTTGTTGTTATGGTGCCTTTGTTCCCATGGTGACTATTATGTAAATATTGTTGACCTTTGACCCTGTATGACCCTATATGGACACATATTGTCACCTAAAAAACGCTGCCAGTTTCTTACCACACAGGTATTACTGCGTCACTGGTTTGATAAATTGTGAACCATTGAATCCCAAACCTGATTATTAATCTCATTGGTTGGGAATGTAATCATTGTCTTACTGTGTGTGTGTGTGTGTGTGTGTGTGTGTGTGTGTGTGTGTCTGCAGAAACACATCATAATATAACTCAAGGAATACTGGAGACGTCACCATGAAATTACATGGACATATAGTACATGCACATCAGATGCAATGACCCATTTGAATAAAGGTCAAAGGTCAAGGTCACAATGCACTAAAAGGTAAAAATCACATTATCATTTATAATTCATGAATGGAGGGTCACAGAACTTTCACATTGGTACCAAACAATACGGAATGAAGATTTCTACAATTCTCATAATTGCTGTTATCTACCACCAAGAGTATTTGAGATCTCTGGAGGTCAAAGGTGACATGTGGTAAAATTAACTTGTGTAACACTGTTTGTGTGTCAAGCATAGATATATCACGCTATATCTGAATCAATACTGGATATATTATTATAATATTACACGCACTGACGCACAGAGGTGGAATGTAACTCAGTAAAAGTACTTCATTACTGTACTTGAGTAGATTTTTTTAGGTATCTGTACTTTACTCGAGTATTTGTTTTTCTGGAAACTTTTTACTTTTACTCCCTACATTTTTGCATAAATTTCTGTACTTTATATTCTTTACATTCTCAGAATAGATGTGTTACTTTTTCAAACTAAACAGATAAATGTCTTCAGAGGAGGAAAGAAACTGGGACTATATATATTATATTATATTATATTATAGTTATATGATTATTACCTCACAATTTTGACTTTTTAGCTCATATTTTTGCATTTTAATTTCACAATTTTAACATTTTATCTTAAAATTGTGCTTTTTTAAATCTCATATTAATAACTTTCTTGTTTTTTTTATCCCATGATGACTTTTTTTTTTTATCTCAATTGTGACTTTTTCTTTTTCATTCTTCCTAAATATCCTGCCCATACCCACAAAACTGAGTAACTGCAACCTGATCAAACACAATTTCAACACAATAACTCCCTTTTTTTTATTTAGGAGTTATGGCTGTAATTGAGGGGGGGTGTCATGTATGTGCATGAGTACGTACGTATATGTGTATAATATTTATGTATTTTTTGTTTCTCTTTTCTCTACCTGTTTGACATAGCTTAAGATGTATGGTAGGTGGGCATTAATAAGCTTTGCTTCTGCCTGAGCCTTTTTCAGTCAAATTCTGTATTGTTCTCTTTTTTTGCTGCACAGTAAATTTTGCAGTGTTAAATCAACACTTAGAGAGTTTATTTAACTTCTTCTTGAGTGTATTTGGTCCCATTGTCTCCAAATTAACACTGCAAAATCTACAGTGTGCGTTGAAGTGAATATGTGACTGAAAAAAACTAAACTAAAAACGTTTAAAGGGCTTAATTTTGATACTTTTTAAACTTTTCACATTTTTCCTGGTTAAATAAATATTATTGCATTCATGGCAAAAAAAAAAAAAAATTTTACTTTTGTACTTTATTACAATTACAAATTGTACTTTGAATTGAATCAGTACTTCTACTTTTACCAGAGTATTTTTTCACACCAGTAGCTGTACTTCTACTCAAGTACAGAATGTGAGTACTTTTAACACCTCTGCTGAAGCATATATACATATAAGGAAATTGTCAATATTGCAAAAGGTCAAAGGTCAAGGTCGCATTTAGCAGAAAGGTCAAAATCACATTACTTATTCTAATTAAAGAACGGGTTGTCACAAAATAGAGGCGAGATTTGTCATTCTCTGATTACTTTTTTCATTCAGTTTCATTCAAATGTTTTATTCAAGTTCAATTTTTCTTCTGCAATTTATCTGGAAAATATTTCTACAAATTGCAGAATGCAGACAGGAATTTGGAATGCTGCCTGTAGCTCTAATCCCATGTGATGTTGGCAGGCGTTCCTTTTGTCGCCGACTGTATCTATACGACGACCACACGGGATCGATAGAAGTCAGTGATCGCAGACGCACAAAGGTTGTTTAGTAGCGGGCAGCGCTAATTGAAATCAATGGCTAATCTGATGACAGTTGTTAGCCTTTAGGCCTCTGAGGATTCCTAAATGGGATTCACAGTGTGGCCTTTCCCTCCTCCACCGTGGCTTTTTTGCTGATTCCCGCAGCGCAGATGTCTAACTAAGCCGCTGACTACGGTTCCATGGGATCAATAAGAACAGGTGGGTTCTGTTCCACAACCCGCTCCAACGGCTCATGTCAATAAAACATGTATGTGGACTCCGGAGTGTGATGGAGGAGCTCATTCAGCCGCTAATGGATTCATTCACAGAGGAAATACAGGTGGCGCATTAGCCTATAGAATGTCATTTCTCCAGCTGTTCCAGGGTCAGCACAATGCCACGTCCATCTAATAGTATTGAACCCAATTTACATGCTATTACACATCCTGCCCTTAAAGGACCTGTCTAATTAATGGAGAAACGGTGGTTTTATGTGGAGTTTAGAGCGCTGTGATGGCTTCAGGAACAAGGATGAGACGTTTGAATCAGCCCATCTCCATTACCCATCAGCCAATGGGCCACATAGACAACGTATAGTCATGTTTTATCACTCTATTATCACTATTATCACTGTCTTCGATCAGAATGTTAATATTGTGACGTCTTTCCACTATAGGATCGGCTCAACTCGGCTCACGTTGTTGTGTTTCCATTTCCAAAAGGACCTGTCACCATAGTACCCGGTACTAGTTTTTTGGTATCCCTCTGCCCAGGTTCCCAGTAATAACAAAAGGTGATGTTTAAACCCTGCATGACACTGATTGGTCAGACATTTATCTCTGTGACTCCACCTCTTTACAAAATACACGTTTAAGTCGACAGTAAATATATCAGTACATTAATCCACATGATGAAAGACCATAATACTACACTTTGATGACAGACCATAATACTAGGGCGGGGCGATATGGAGAAAAAAAAATCATCTCTATGTTTTTGTTATATCTCGATATACGATATATATCTTGATATCTATGCAGTAAAAAAAAAGGCAAATTCAGCAAGATTTTTTTTTTTTGTTATTGAAGTGCAAACAGGAAGGCAGCCAAGTGCCTAGAGGTGCAGGTAATCATAAGAAAGTGCTTGTGCACTATTTTTAACACCATCAAACCAAGGAAAGAATCAAGGAATATTGCCTTATTTTAATTGCAAACATAAAATCTGAGGGTAGACAGTTGAAGTGCTTATTGAACATTTAAGATAAAAGACGCACATTAAATTGTTTTTAAAAAGAGATTCCATGAACCAGAACATATGTTGGATTTAACTTTACTGAAAATCTTCAAACATTTTAATGTTCTGTGCTTTATTACATTAAAACTGAGCTGCCATCCTTGGCCTGTGTGTGTGTGTGTGTGTGTGTGTGTAAATGGACTGCATTTACATAGTTCTTTTCCACCTTCATGGTGCTCAAAGCGCTTTATATTAGCCTCACATTCACCCATTCACACACACCAGTAGGTTTCTAAGGTCAAAGGTCAGTCCTACTGGGGGCCTAAGTCAGGGTTCAGTGTCTTGCCCAAGGACACTTCGACATGTGGACAGCCAGAGCTGGGACACGAACCGCCAACCTCTCAGTCATTGGGCGACCCACTCTACCAACTGAGCCACAGTCCGGGGGGTGGGGGGGCTGGGGGGTTAACCTGCGCACAGATCAACTACGCATTGAGTAGTCAACAAATGACGTGTATTCGTTCCATACATGATTTTTGTCGACTGAAGAACATCAGACAAATGATGTGTCTTCAGATTTAGTTTTTGACGTTCAGACCTAATAAACTACGGGAGAAATTAGAAAATGGGAGGGGGGGCGGGAGATGGGTCTGAAATACTGGAGAGTCCCGGAAAAATGGGAGAGTTGTCATCTGTGTGTAAATGGTTGAAGAGGTTCGTAGTACTCTATGATTCGTGTGACATCAATTTCTTGCATTCTCTGTAAAAGACCTTTTTCTGTTCCTCATCCAACTGTTTAAATCTGAAATATAATATACTGGAGCCGTTCTTTTCTATTTTACGAATTCTGTCACGTCCGCTTCTGTGCACGCCGCCATGTTGAATGAGTTATCAACACACACACACCGCTTACATGCAAACGCAAGGGGCGGGACAGACAGCTCCACAGCACAGTCGAGGAAAAAAGCAGAGTGGTGAAATCGTATTTATTTAAAGTATTATCTCGAGATGCCAAATTCTTTCTCGATTTCATAAAACATCTCGAGATATCGCAAATCTCGATAAATCGCCCAGTCTTACATAATACTACACCATGATGACAGACCATAATACTACACCATGGTTACCACCCATAATGCACCACGGTTACAGATTTTGACTAGATTTACATTAGCTCCGCCCACTGACTTTGATGGGTGAGGTTTACAGATAAAATAAATATGTATTAATAAATAATATGTATTTTTTTTACCTCAAATTCATTGGTATTTTTTTTAATTAATAACACATTTATCTATTTAATTGCCGTTTTATTTAGTTAACGACATATTTCATTAATTACTTAATGATGTCCTCCACAGTTAGGACTCTCCTTCGGTAACAATTATTATATTATCCTCTGAATTTTTTGTGTTTTTTACACACACACACACACACCACATTTTTCTGTTTTTAATCCACTGATGGTCATTAAAGCTCTGAATGAATCCAAAGTTTTATGTAACAGAAACGCAAAAAAAAAGAAAACAAAATGTGACGTTTTCAACAGAATGTAGGGTTAGGGTCTTTGAGGGTTAAACATGTTCCTCATCATATGTAGAAACTGAACACACGGTTACTGTAGTTTCCACAAGGTCCCTGGAAAACTCACATAAAAGCAGGTGGGGCTGTGGGTGTGGGTGTGGGTGTGGGTGTGGGGGGGTGCATTAGCCTATGACAGAGTAAATATACTCATTTAGAATGTGAGGCGTGTGTCTGTGTTTGAAGCGGGCTTTGATTCATGCACAGACACACTCTCTGATCCCGCCCTAATCCCTCCCTGGGCTGGGACAAGGACATGGTGACAGTTTAACACCTGGTCCCTCACACTCCCGTCAACGGCCCTGTTGACCCGTCACAGCTCAGTCTGTGGGATTTAACACACACTGAATTCACCTGCTCCAAACACACAACCCACTGGGACCACAGGGTCTAACCCAGACCACAGGTTCTAAACCACAGGGACCACGGGTCTAACCCAGACCACAGGGTCTAACCCAGAGGGACCAGGGTTCTAACCCAGACCACAGGGTCTAACCCAGACCACAGGGTCTAACCCAGACCACAGGTTCTAACCCAGACCACAGGTTCTAAACCACAGGGATCATGGTTCTAACCCAGACCACAGGGTCTTACCCAGACCACACGGTTTAACCCAGAGGGACCAGGGTTCTAACCCAGACCACACGGTCTAACCCAGACCACAGGTTGTAACCCAGACCACAGGGTCTAACCCAGACCACAGGTTCTAAACCACAGGGATCATGGTTCTAACCCAGACCACAGGGTCTTACCCAGACCACACGGTTTAACCCAGAGGGACCAGGGTTCTAACCCAGACCACACGGTCTAACCCAGAGGGACCAGGGTTCTAACCCAGACCACAGGGTCTAACCCAGACCACAGGTTCTAACCCAGACCACAGGTTCTAAACCACAGGGATCATGGTTCTAACCCAGACCACAGGGTCTTACCCAGACCACACGGTTTAACCCAGAGGGACCAGGGTTCTAACCCAGACCACACGGTCTAACCCAGAGGGACCAGGGTTCTAACCCAGACCACAGGGTCTAACCCAGACCACAGGTTCTAACCCAGACCACAGGTTCTAAACCACAGGGATCATGGTTCTAACCTAGAACACAGGGTCTTACCCAGACCACACGGTTTAACACAGAGGGACCAGGGTTCTAACCCAGACCACACGGTCTAACCCAGAGGGACCAGGGTTCTAACCCAGACCACAGGGTCTAACCCAGACCACAGGTTCTAAACCACAGGGATCATGGTTCTAACCTAGATCACAGGGTCTTACCCAGACCACACGGTTTAACACTGAGGGACCAGGGTTCTAACCCAGACCACACGGTCTAACCCAGAGGGACCAGGGTTCTAACCCAGACCACAGGGTCTAACCCAGACCACAGGTTCTAACCCAGACCACAGGTTCTAAACCACAGGGATCATGGTTCTAACCTAGAACACAGGGTCTTACCCAGACCACACGGTTTAACCCAGAGGGACCAAGGTTCTAACCCAGACCACACGGTCTAAATGGTAAATGGTAAATGGACTGCATTTATATAGCGCTTTTCCACCTTCATGATGCTCAAAGCGCTTTACATTAGCCTCTCATTCACCCATTCACACACACACTCATACACCAGTAGGTTTCTAAGGTCTATGGTAAGTCCTACTGGGGGCCTAAGCCAGGGTTCAGTGTCTTGCCCAAGGACACTTCGACATGTGGACAGCCAGAGCTGGGACGCGAACCGCCAACCTGGGTGGTTCATTGGGCGACCCACTCTACCAACTGAGCCACAGTCGCCCCTGGTCTAACCCAGAGAGACCAGGGTTCTAACCCAGACCACAGGTTCTAACCCAGACCACAGGTTCTAAACCACAGGGACCACAGTTCTAAACCAGACCACAGGGTCTAAACCAGACCACACGGTTTAACCCAGAGGGACCAGGGTTCTAACCCAGACCACAGGTTCTACTCCAAAGCACAGGTTGGAGCCCAGACCTTGGGTTCTAACCCAGACCACGGATTCGAACTCAAAGCATGAGTTATAACCCAAATTGCAGGTTCTAACCTAGACCACGGGTTCTAACCCAGACCATGAGTTCATGGAACCGCCAACAGAGGATGTTCTAACCCAAACGCTGACCTTAACCCTTAACTTAACCCTCTCTAACCTTAACCCAGTTCTTGGCAGATACTCAGACATATTTTTCCATATTTGTTTATAAATAAATCCTCGTCCTTGAAGCAAAAACCTTCATTTAAAAACATGAATCTATTAATGAACCGTGTGTTAATTAAAATAATTCTGACTCTGCATCAGTACCAGGTTTAGTCTCACATTTTCACCCACTCAGCTTCAGCCTGTGGACTGAACACAAGACCTGGACCTGGACCTCGATCTGGACCTGGATCTGCATATGGACCGAGATCTTGACCAACAGACTGTTATTTACCATCATTACCATAGAATCTAGACCCAGGACTGAGACAACCCTTAATAACAAACAAAAACACAAAGCAAAGGATCTGTACCACTGTTCAGTCAAAGGTGAATGTTTAAGGGTCTTTAATGGTTAAAGGTGAATGTTTAAGGGTCTTTAATGGTTAAAGGTGAATGTTTAAGGGTCTTTAATGGTTAAAGGTGAATGTTTAAGGGTCTTTAATGGTTAAAGGTGAATGTTTAAGGGTCTTTAATGGTTAAAGGTGAATGTTTAAGGGTCTTTAATGGTTAAAGGTGAATGTTTAAGGGTCTTTAAGAGTTAAAGGTGAATGTTTAAGGGCAGGGCCGGCCCAAGCCTTACTGGGGCCCTAAGCCATATTTCATTTGGGCCCCCCCCATACCAGTCTCCTCAGCATCCGAAGCTTTCATCGTATAGGCTACACACTATGTGTACAAAACATATCCACAACAATTACCATCATTTATAAAGTGCTTAAAATATGCCATTGTCATCCTGACTCTTTAAACCTTACTTATGAAGCAAACTCGCATCATATGAATGTGTACATTGAATTATTTTCACTATTTGTAAAATCATCAGACAACACACTGAATTTCAAAGTCGAACAGTTTAATTTTGCTTCTTTTTAAAATGCAAAAGAGATGTGCAAAATGTCTCACAACAAATGTAAACCAAGTGACAAAATAGAAAATACAAATAATAAATAAGACAAATAAAAATAAATAATAAGAATAACAAATAAGATTACTAATATCAATAATAACACATTTGTGTGTTTGGCTAAAATGCTCTCAAGGGACCAAATTGTACTATTTTATTACTGATTTATTAATTATTTGTTGTACAAACCGGAAATTTTACACAGTAAATGTTCAGAGATGGACGGACAGATTAATAATTTACACTGTCATGGTGAAATGACATCTTGTGGGTCTGAGTTGACTTTAAAGTTTTATTTTCAATCTAGGCAGATTTTTCCCCCCTTTTTCTGCTTTGTATTTGTTATTGGGTAACAAATATATAATTTGATTTGATATGAGTTGATTTACAAACTTTAAGGTGATATCTACACACATGACTGTGATCTTTGTGGATGCAGAGCAATAGCTGTTTTAATTTGGGCATGTATTTAAGGTGGAATTTGCCTCTAAACCCCCACGGGGTGGAAGTGGTTCTGAATGAATATAATGAATATAATGATATTTTAAAGTAAACTGAAGAAAAGAGAATAGCAGCCCTGGAAACTGACCTGGAACAGCATCTGGTGTTGTTGGTGACTGCTCCTCTGTCTGGTCATGTGCTGGTACTGGTACCAGCTGAACTGCCTGATGTGCTGGTGACTGTTCCTCTCTCACATGTGCTGGTGACGTTTGTTGCATTGTTTTATTTGAAATTACAACCAACCAAACTACTCACCTGCTGCATCATCATCAACTGAGGAGTTAATTTGATAAGGAGATTTTGCTGCAAGAAACTTCAGCAATGCCCCTGTAAAATATTACACAAGTATGTCAGAGACCAAACTAATTACTGAACTTTACTATAACTCACACAAAGAAGGAATTGCCAATTTTCTCTGAAAGTCACATTGTATAAGTAACAAGTAATTAATTAATAAAACAATAATTTTAAGGAGATAGTACTAATACTAGTACAATATAGTAACTAATATAGTACAATATTGACTTTAAATAGTGAAAAACAAGACCCATAGTAATTTAATTAAGTTTAGGTCTGGTTAATACTCCTTCAAATGTCTTCCTGTCTAACCATAGGTAGTTGGTGCACTTTCCATATATTGCTAAATAGCTATCTAGCTACCTCGGCAAAGGCTTGTCGATTGATGTCATTGAAAAGGAGAGCCTGAGGTTGTCTCCAGGGTTAGATTTAGAGTGGCAAGGTGTGGTTGTGGTTCCGATTAGAGAACACGGATACAGATGTCCTTATTAAATGTTTATTCACTGCGGTCTGCAACAATACAGAGCAACACTCAGTACAACAAACACACACATACAATCACAAATTAACCAGGACCGATTATATGACTATAAACTATATGAATAACTCAGATATACTACATAGGTAATTGAACACACGAATCACCTCATGGAAATTACCAATGACAGCTAGCATACTATCGTATTAGCCTTCAACAGTACACCAGCGCTAACATCTACCCGAACTGCACTGCTAGTTATCTCACCTTGTGGCATCTACACACAGCGATAAATCAGGAACAGATCAATAACAAAGGAGAAAAGAAGCCGAGATGGCAAATTTAGCACGGTTACTGAGCAACAACACAGCGGATAATAGCACGGACTACGTTCTTAACCGTTACGTCAGTGGTGTGTTCAACAGCGTAGGACATTTGAAAACTTACAGAATAAACAATTAAACCGTGTGGGCTTCCTAACAGTCATGTTGAACATGCAAAAACGCCAACCTACTTTTGTCTTGGTGTTTTTATCCTCTTCCAGCTTCTTCTTTTTTCCAGACGGATAATTTCTTTTTTGAGACATGACAGTCGGAGAATCGACGATGCCCGATGGGGCGATCCGTCTGGCTCTGGATTGGTTGCGCATGCGCACTGGGCGGTACTCAATATACGTTTAACACCGCGCACCTTAAATGGCCATAATAACGTTCCACGACCACCAGGTGGCAGTGCAGCGCTGCCAATCGCTTTCAGTGCTTCAGCATGCGCTGTGTTGAGCTGTGTTGAACTCCTCTCGGGGCCCCCAACAGCGTGTGGGCCCTAAGCGGCCGCATACCTTGCAAAGCGGTCGGGCCGGCCGTGTTTAAGGGTCTTTATTGGTTAAAGGCAGATGTTTAAGGGTCTTTAAGGGTTAAAGGTGAATGTTTAAGGGTCTTTATCGGTTAAAGGCAGATGTTTAAGGGTCTTTAAGGGTTAAAGGTGAATGTTTAAGGGTCTTTATCGGTTAAAGGCAGATGTTTAAGGGTCTTTAAGGGTTAAAGGTGAATGTTTAAGGGTCTTTAATGGTTGAAGGTAGATGTTTAAGGGTCTTTAATGGTTAAAGGTAGATGTTTAAGGGTCTTTAAGGTTTAAAGGTGAATGTTTAAGGGTCTTTAATGGTTAAAGGTAGATATTTAAGGGTCTTTATTGGTTAAAGGTGAATGTTTAAGGGTCTTTAAGGGTTAAAGGTAGATATTTAAGGGTCTTTCAGGGTTAAAGGTGAACATTTTCTCAATGGTTTCATCATGTTTTCAGTGTCTTCAGTTGATCATTTCCTGGATCAGCGGAAACGCGTGCGCGTGTGGGGGTCGTTAAGGCTTTTCGTCACCGAACAGCAGGTGTTTGATCCGCGGAGCCTCAGATCAAACCCCGAGTTGACAGCTGCCTCTGCCGGGAACCACACACTTCATCTGTTCGTGTCACCCGGAGCCTCTACTTGCTTTAACGGCTGGTGCATCTCAACCCACCGGGGATGATTAACGCTCGGTCACGTGATCGGCCTGACCAAACGTCTTCTACACAGCAGGTGGTCCTCATTTGTGAGTCTTTTCCAATCCTTGACCCACGCATGCGCTCACTCGGGGGCCGCTAATGGGGTATTCCGGTCCGCCAGTCCGTGTCGGCGCGCGCAGGTTGGAACGGCCCCGGTCCGCTCTGGAGACACCGAACAAACAAACAAAGGTCTTAAGCTCCCACACAAAAAATAAAAAAGATGAAATAACGGGTGTGGAGAACTAGAAGTGCCAACATTAAATTAATAAATATGTCATTAAATGATTAATTAAAAACGGAATTAAATGCATGAAAAAGTCAAATTAAATATAGATAAATGTGGTATTAATTGTGTCATTTCATATTTAATTGTGTTATTTCATATTCATTCAAATACCAATTAATTTTAGGTTGAAAAAATATTTCACTAATCAATTAATAAATTAATTAATTCACGGTCCTTAATATGGAGAACTAAAAGTGGCAACATTGAATAAATGAATACATCATTAAAAAAATAATTAAATATTCAAGGTTTCATGGAAGGTTTATTGTCACTCAAGTCAGAGAAAAGAATGAAAATATATCCCGATGACCTGTATTTACCTTGTAAATGAATAAGTGTGTAATAAATATTAAATATTAATTACGCTAAAATGTACTACAATCGCAGACTCATGATTGCAATACTTTAAAAGTAATAAAATTTGTGCATAAATAATTTGCAAATATGTTCTATGACCAAGGAAAGAGATAAATATGTCATTAATTAATGAAAATTTGAATGAAATACATATAGAAATAAATTATATAGATAAATGTGTTTTTAATTGTGCCATTAATTCATTAAAATACCAATTCATTTTAGGTTAAAAAAATAGATCTTATTATTTCACCAATTCATTAAAAAATTATTAATTAATTATTTAAAATTAATTATCAATTCATTTTAGGTTAAAAAAACATATTATTTAACTATTTCATTCATTCATTCATGGTCCCAGTATGGAGAACTAAAAGTGCCAAAATTAAAAAAACAAATATGTCATTAAATAATGAATTAAATGTCATTTATTAAGTAAAACTGTAATTACTGTCAGGCAAAAATTCGAATTAAATAGATAGATTTAGTTTATCATAATTCATTAAAATACCAGTTCATTTTAGGTTAAAAAAAAAATTATTTAACTCATTCATTCATTCATTCATCGTCCTTTAATATGGAGAACTAAAAGTACCAAAATTAAATAACTTAAGTAAGTAATGAATTAAGCCTAATACTAATTAGTATTATAATCAATTAATGACACATTTATGTATTTAATACCAATTTTAATTAATTAATGACATATTTATTTATTTAATTTTGACAGTTTTAGTCCTCCATCCAACACTCCGACACAAAGACAAATAAATAAGATATCTGTTTTTTCTGTGATGTTTATTTTTGGAGGAAGCTTTGACAGATTGCTTCCTTCACATCCCGTGGGGTGGGTGGGGCGGGGGGGGGCTGCCATTTTAAAGCCAAAGCCTCGCTGTCAGATTCCACTGCAGCGTCGCCTCTGCTCATCGAGCCGGACTCAGCGTGGACGAGGAAAAATCCACAGCAGCAGCAAACGACGACATGAATTAAACATGGCGGTGGCGTCTTTGAGCAGATGAGGATTTAGCGATGGCACTGGTGACGGCCGACCACCGCAGTCTGAGAGTCATTAGGGTTTAGCTTGGGTTTAGCTGCTTTTACTTTTTTAAAGCGTAGTTTTAGCTACTTTGACTGGATTTTTAGTTTAGTTTTTGCTGCTTTTAACCTTTTCATGTTGGTTTTAGCTGCATTATTTTTTTTTGCATAATTTAAGCTGATTTTAAGTGTTTTTAGCTTTGTTTTAGCTCCTTTTAATGTTTTTAGCTTGGATTTTGCTGCATTTACTATTTCTTTTAGCTTAGTTTTATTTAATTTTAACTGTTTTTAGCTTAGTTTCAGCTGCTTTTAAACATTTCAGGTTAGTTTTAGCAGCATTTATTTTTTTTGATATTTTAAGCTGATTTTAACTGTTTTTAAGATTTAAATTTTTGCTGCTTTTCCTTTTTTTGCTTTGTTTTCGCTTATTTAATTGTTGGAGTTGCAGATAGAGGGAAGATATGGAAGATATTATATTTTACAGATAATATATCTGTAAAAATTTTTTTATTTTTGTTGTCATGTTTATTGAATGACTTCTCATGTCATCTCATGATAATAAAGTCGCATTTATGATGTAATGAAAAAAACCCGACATGACGCACTTTTTTATCAGAAAAGTTATACACATCCAATGGAAAATATTACTACGACTAATAATAATGGATTCAATTCATAACGTGTTTTTCTATGAACACATACTTAAAGCACATCCAGTGGATCCATTATTCATTCACTCTCACATTCTCACTCTGGTGGTGCTAAACTACATCTGTATCTCAAGCAGGCCTGGGGGTAGGGGGGGGGGCTGACAAAGGCATAGCTATGGCCCCTCCCACCACCACAACCTATGGCCCCACCCACCACCACAACATATAGCCCCTCCTACCACCGCCTACAGCCCCTCCCACCATCACGACCAATGGCACCACGCACCACCACCACATATAGCCCCTCCCACTACCACATATAGCCCCTCCCACCACCACCTCCATCTACAGCCCCTCCCACCACCACCTAACTTTCCTAATGATTGAAACCCTCGTGTCTTTGCCCAAGGACACAACAGCACAGCACTTGACCAGGACAGAGTGGGATTGGAACCGTCAACCCTGTGGTGACGACCAAAGCAACAACTACCGATGCAGTTCACGTCAGGATCTTCTACTTTTTAAAAAATTTATCCTGTGATCGGAATCGTCAGTGCGGCGCCGTCCCCAGAAAGGAGTCGACAACTCTTCAACCTGACAAATGCAGCAGATGAAAGGAACCCGGCAGAAAAATAAAATGAAATAAAGCCCTTTTGTCTGTGTTTGATTTGCAGGGAACTTAGATGGATGTCTACATCTTCCGCCGACTCGATGACACTGACGTTCGTTCAAACGCTCATAACAAACAAACCGCCCACACCGACCTCTACTGCCTGCCGGCGGTCGTCTCATACGCCCAAAACAACCCAACAAACACCAGAATCCAACAAAGTCAAATGGAAATAAAGTGACATAGAATCCTCGTAGGGACGCAGAGGGCTGACGGGGGTGGGAGGGGGTGGGGTAATGGGGTAGACAGGGATGGGGGGTGGGGGTTGAGCTCATTATTGACTGCTTGCGTGGCAGCACCAGTGGATGTTTGCGGTTGGTCTCCAGTGACGGCTGTCGTATCGTGACCTATTTCGGCGTCTCCGTCTGAACTTCCCTTTAGTTACAAAAAGCAGCCGAAGTGTCGATGTTCAACACAATCGTAGCTTTAGGGCAACGCGCAATCATCGCGCAACCGATGCCCCGTTCCGACGCTTTAGTGTTTTAGTGCAGCCATGAAGATGTTTTTTTTTTTTTTTTTTGCCAGGTTCCATACTGCGATGCTGCGGCAGAGCTGAAGCGCTCGGAGGTTGATTGTTCAGAAGTGAAGCTCTGTTTATGGGATTCACCCCCCCCCCCCCCCCCCTCACCCCACCACACCCCCCCAACCCCCCACCTCCCTCTATCCCCACTCCCCCTCCCTTCGGTTCCACAGGCTGAAGCAGGATTCTTGTCAATGACTTCTACTGCTTCATACTGGCTTCTGTTTGAACCCCCACACACACTCCATCACACACACACACTCACACACACTGTGTCCCCACGACGCTAGAAGATCAACACAGAGGTTTATAAGATTTACACAAAAACAGAACAGGATCAGAATCAGAACCAGGAGGATAATCTGGTACCAGAACCATCAGTTATTTTATAGGACAAAGCTGGAGTCAACATGGACCAGACCATCCTCAGATTACAGTTATGTTCACTAATACTGCTACTACTATTATTAGTATTAGTACTAGCATTAATATTAGTATTAGTATTAGTATTAGCACTAGCATTAATATTAGTATTAGTATTAGTACTAGTACTAGTACTAGTACTAGTATTAGTATTAGTACTAGTATTAGCATTAGTACTAGTATTAGCATTAGTACTAGCACTACCAATTGTACTAGTAATAGGATTAGTAATAGTATTAGCATTAATAATGGTATTAGCATTAATACTGGTATTAGCATTAGTGCTAGCGTTAGTACTACTATTAGCATTAGTAGTAGGCTTAGCATTAGTACTAGTATTAGTATTATAGACCAATACTATGACATTATGGGTGTTGGGTATTTACTGGGTTAGGGGAAGGGTACTTTCTGGGTGGGGCTCTGGGTATTTCCTGGGTAATCTTAGATCATCTTTGTTCAGTGTGTTTGAATTTCATGTTTGCTAGTTTTTTTGTGGTCATGAACTGGACTGGATGCTTTAATATTTAAATAGAAGCATTTTAAACATGTGTTGAAAGTTTCCTTCTCAGTGGAATGTTCTGGAATCTTCTGCTAAACTGGTTCGCTGGTGTTTGTGCTCAGGGTCATGTGATCCTCCTCTGTGCTTTCACCCTTCCTTCATACACAGATGGTCAGTGGTTAAAAGTGTGTGTGTTTGGGGGGGGGGGTATTGCTGGTGGTGATGTGTTTGTGTGGGGGGGGTCCTTAAATCCTCCTCCTCAACATGATTGGTTTCCTCTGACGAGTCCAGAAGAAACTCTTCAGACACCCCTCTGCCAAAAACACAAATACAAGTAATTAAACACAGAATCTCATCAATCTACCCCCCCCCACACACACACACACACACACACACACACACACACACCACCACCACCACCACCACCTCATATGCTGCTGCTGCCAGTAAGGGGCTGGGGGAGGGACTTCTACTGGTAACTATCTTACCTGGCAATGACTAAAATCAGAGATGGTTAAAGATGACCCCCCCCCCCACACACACACAGACACACACACCCTATACCCTAACAGCCCCAAAACAGCCCCCTATGGCTCAATAACCCCCTAGACATGTCCTATACCCCCCTCCCCAGACCCCACATCAACACAACAACACAGCCCCCAACCCTATCAAATTCTCATCAGGCTGAAAGATAAAATATATTACCCTGTATAAAATAATCCAAAGGCGGTGGGGGAGCCCCTTCCCCCCTCCCTCCACACAGTGGACATGATGAATGGGATCATTTCTCGTCCGTCAGGTTAATTAAAGACTGTTTCACCTGATCAGCGACGAAGAAATGACTGAAGAAAACTATCCTTCAGAAGAAGAGACATAGCTGCACCTTAGCTTTAAAAACCCTTATCTGTGCTTTAGTTAAATTTAAAGGCCCTTATCTGTTCTTTAGTTTAGTTTAAAGGCACTTACTGGTCATTTGGTTTAGTTTAAAGGCCCTTATCTCTTTTTAGTTCAGTTTAAAGGCCCTTATCTGTTCTTTGATTTTGTTTAAAGGCTGTTATCTGTTGTTTAGTTTAGTTTATAGGCCCTTGTCTGTCCTTTAGTTCAGTTTAAAAACCCTTACAGTATCTGTCCTTTAGTTTAAAAACCCTCATCTGTCCTTTAGTTTAGTTTAAAGGCCCTTATCTGTTCTTAATTCCATTTAAAGGTCCTTATCTGTTCTTTAGTTCAGTTTAAAGGTCCTTATCTGTTCTTTAGTTCAGTTTAAAGGCCCTTACTTGTCATTTGGTTCAGTTTAAAGGCCCTTCAGTTTAAAGACCCTTATTTGTACTTTAGTTTAGTTCAAAAGCTGTTGACTAGGTCGCCACTACAAAAGTATACATCTGTGTGAAGTGTGAACATTTATATCATTGATGTGGCTCTATAAATTCATTAATTAATTTTTTTCTTTAAGTCCCCATAAAGCATAAGGGGGAAAATGTTCTAAGCAAAACATATAATTTTCAAAGGTTTTAAGATGTCTTTAGGTGTTTATTTATTTATTTATTCATTACATTTTTAACAATTATTATTATTATTATTATTATTATTATTATTTTAACTAATTACAGCTACCAGAAATTTTGATTAGTCAAAGTTGCAGACTGCCCCCACCCTCATTACCCCCCCCCCTATTATTATCTTTTAATTAAATTTTATTACATTTTTACACTTTTATTTCGTTTTTAATTTTTCCTTTTTAAATATATATATATATATGTATATATATATATATATATATATACAGTATATATATATATATATATACAGTATATATATATATACAGTATATATATATATATATATATATATATATATATATATATATATATATATATATATATATATATATATATATATATATATATATATATATACATATATATATGCCCATGTTTGCCTTCAGCTTTATTGGGGGGGGGGGCTTGGTTAATCCACCTCATCAGTGCAGCTCACAGCTCTGTTCAGGGATGGGTGTTGAGGGGGAGGGGTAAAGGGGTGTGTGGGGGGGGCTCATACATTTCCCTGTCCGCTCACTTTTATCTCATAAATTCTCCTTCTTTCTTCTTCCTGTACTCACACAAACCCCGGGGTGTTGGCTTCTGCTAACACACACACCCCCTCTCTCTCTACCTCCCCCTCTCAAGCCCCCCCCCCCCTTCTGTCGGTCTCCACCTTGTTTTTCCACTGTGGGAGGTAATTACCTTCCTCTGAATTCACCGACAACTAGATCTTTGTCAGATATGATCCAAACAGCTGACGGGGATTTGGTCATCATAGCAGTGAGCGCGTGCGGCGGAGGAAGCGTGAGCGCGTGCGGTTGTTCAGAAGAATGCAGAGGGATAATTATGTCCATGTCGCTCAGATGAGACACGATAAGGCCTTTTGTTTGCCAAGGCCACATGATTGTTCAGCTAAAGGGACTTGTCTGTGACTTTAGGACAACCTTGGTGAGTTTATGATGACTTTGTCTGGACTGAAAAGCAGGGCCGTGCAGAAACCTTTAGTGGGGCAGGGGCTCAAGTTTTTTTTCAAACAAGTGAACTTTAATTAAAACTACATTTCAATAAAAACTCAATAATGTCTGTGTGTATACATGTGTGTGTGATGTCCGTCTTTTGATGCTGCATATTGTTCTTCAAAGCAGCAGTTTTCATTTTGCCATGTTCTTAAACATGTCTACGCACACGCTTTTGAAGGGTTCACTGAACATGTGACTCATAAATCGTGACCATAAGGTATTTACTAGGGCTGGGACGATATGCTTTTAAGCCGATTCGATTCTTTTATGACTTTTTAAGTGTAACAGAAAAAGTGTGACGATTGCAGGAGTGCATAAATGTAAAAAATATATTGTTTTCCACAATCAAATAACCCTCTCTGGGTTCTTCACCAAAAAAAGTCCATTGAACATAAACTTCTTGGTCTTAAGTTCAGCTTCGTTGTCAGAGCAGAATCTCTGACTTAAATGACTCATATGAGCAAAGTTCTTGTGTTAAACTAGTCACTAATTAATAGTTAATAATGAAAATAGTTCAAAACTAAGGAACATTTTATTGCAAAAGTCCAACTTTATTATAAAACACAAATACACATACAGTGAGAGTAAAAAGTATTTGATCCCTTGCTGATTTTGTTGGTTTGCCCACTAATAAAGACATGATCAATCTATACTTTTAATGGTAGATGTATTCTAACATGAAGAGACAGATTATCAAAATGAAAATCCAGAAAATAACTTCAAAGAATTTATTTTAATTCATTTGTTTTTCATTGAGGGAAATAAGTATTTGATCCCTCTATCCGAAAGCACTTAATACTTGGTGGCAAAGCCTTTGTTTGCAAGCACAGCGGTCAAACGCTTGTTGTAGTTAACCACAAGGTGAGCACACATATCAGGGGGAATTTTGGCCCACTCTTCTTTGCAGATCCTCTCTAAATCATTAAGGTTGGTGGGCTGTCACTTGGCAACTTGGACCTTCAGCTCTCTCCATAGATTTTCGATTGGATTGAGGTCCGGAGACTGGCTGGGCCACTCCATGACCTTAATATGGTTCTTCTTGAGCCAGTCCTTTGTTGCCTTTACTGTATGCTTCGGGTCGTTGTCATGTTGGAAGACCCAGCCACGGCCCATTTTCAGCTTCCTAGCAGAGGGGAGGAGGTTGTCCCTCAGGACTGCTCGGTACATGGCTCCATCCATCTTCCCACTGATGCGGTGAAGTAGCCCTGTGCCTTTGGCAGAGAAACACCCCCAAAACATAATGTTTCCACCACCATGCTTGACGGTGGGCACAGTGTTCCTGGGATCATAGGCAGCATTTTTCTTCCTCCACACATGACGAGTAGAGTTTAGGCCAAATAGTTCAATTTTGGTCTCGTCTGACCACAGAACCTTCTCCCAATCACTTTGTGCATCTTTGAGGTGATCATTGGCATACTTTAGGCGAGCCACCACATGTGCCTTCTTAAGCAGGGGTACCTTTCGGGCACTGCAGGATTTTAATCCATTTTTAATCCAAGTGTTGCCAATTGTTTTCCTGGTGACTGTGGTCCCAGCTGCCTTGAGGTCATTCACTAACTCCCGCTGTGTGGTTGCAGGCCGATTTCTCACTGTCCTCATGATCATTGCCACCCCACGAGGTGAAGTCTTCTGTGGAGCACCAGACCGAGGTCTATTGATGGTCATGTTATACTCCTTAAATTTTCTCACAATTGCACCAATGGTTGTTACTTTAATACCCAGCATCTTGCTAATGTTTTTGTAGCCCATTCCAGATTTGTGCAGGTCAACAATCCTGTCTCTGAGGTCCTGAGAGAGTTCTTTAGTCTTACCCATGCTGGAGAGTTTGGAATCTGTCTGATTGTCTGATTCTGTGAACAGGTGTCTTTTATACAGGTGATTATTTAGAACAGGTGTCTTCAATTCAGGTAACAAGTTGATTGGGAATGTGTAACTGGTCTGTGAAAGCCAGAACTCCTAATGCATACTAGAGGATCAAATACTTATTTCCCTCAATGAAATACAAATAAATTCATATATATTCCTTCAAGTTATTTTCTGGATTTTCGTTTTGATATTCTGTCTCTTCATGTTAGAATACATCTACCATTAAAAGTATAGATTGATCATGTCTTTATTAGTGGGCAAACCAACAAAATCAGCAAGGGATCAAATACTTTTTACTCTCACTGTATATGAAAAAAAAATCTAAATTTTCTCTGGTATTGTTCAGGGGGCCAGACCAAATGTGGATGTGGGCCACAATTTGGGGACCACTGCTTTAAATGAACATACTTAATAATAAAGTGAACTTTAAAGTGTACATGTCCAGCTCTGCTCTTCCCTTCTGTTACAAAGACCAGACATTTTAACTGTTGTTGATTGTTTAACTGTATTTATTCAGAATCAACTCATTTTCTCAAAGTTTTCAGATGTCCCATGCTGTTGAACGCACCAGAGATCTTATGAGTTCAGGACGTGAGCAGCTGTGGCTCAGTTGGTAGAGTGGGTCGCCTAGTAACCAAGGGGTTGGAGGTTCATGTCCCGGCTCTGGCTGTCCACATATCGAATTGTCCTTGGGCAAGACACTGAACCCTGACTTAGTCTCCCAGTAGGACTGACAGAACCTTAGAAACCTACTGGTGTATGAGTGTGTGTGAATGGGTGAATGTGAAGCTAATGTAAGTGCTTTTAACACCATGAGGGTGGAAAAGAACTATAGAAGTGCAGAACAGTTTACCACCTCTGTGTTTAGAATTAGCCATTGTGTTGTTGCTAAGCATCTATACTGCTATCACCATCCCACCCTCTTTTTTCCCAACTCTCAATAACTCCTGGTTTATTACTGTGTGTAAATGACACAAGGTCAGATTAATAACACAATACAGTTGGAATAGATATTAACATAGTGTATTGTTTATCTGCGCATAAATGAATGCTCTTTAATGCTGGTGTGTTGTTGAAGCTAATACAATAATAAGCTAGCTGTCATCTGTGAGGTGATTTTTGTGTATTCCATGACACATATTATACACCTGAGTGACTCATACAGTTGTCTAGAGTCTTTACAAGCAGTAATTTTTTTTCCATCTTAAAATGAATGGGAAAGCATAAATTTTTGAACAAAAAAATCTATTTGAAAATTGTAAAACAAAAAAAAAGATACATGTGTGAATCAATTTTTTTCTCCCACCCCTAGTATTTATGTGTAAAATGTTATTTTCCAAATGTATAATTTCACATATGATCAAGAACACATTGTGGAGAACTTAGCTGTTGGAACTCATTTATTTTTTAAAAATACAAAAGAGCCAAAAAGACAGTCCCTGTCAAAAGGGCACTTTGGGTGTCAGTCAGCAAAGGGGCAGGTGCCAGCGCCCCTGTAGCCCCCTTCTCTGCACGTGCCTGCTGAAAAGACTCGTCTGCGGCAGAACGACAACAGTGGGTCCCCTCTACAGTTTTAACCCTTAGGGTATGTTCACACCGAAAGCGACAACATCGCCTCTGGTCGCTCAGTTCGCCTGTGGTAGTTCTACATGAGCAAATGGAAGCGATGAAGGGGCGGGGTTTCAAGCTGCGTTGCAGATGTGTCCCCAGACGGACACATCTGACAGTAGTCATTGATGTTTCCACAGACCCCACTGTAATAATTTAACTAAACTATATAATTCATACCTAAATGAGTGATAATGATAAATGAAGAACCACTCATAAACACAACCATGTGATCATTATAAGCCATTAGATCATCATATTTAATTATTATGTATTTAACTATTTGGTATGTTCTGACAAATAAACATGAGTTTATTTTGGAGGGAAATATGTGTAGGTTATATACAGTCTATGTGCTGTATGTAGGACTTGGTTTCTTTCATCATGAATCAATGCAGTAAGCCTTTATCTTTGCGTTGCTTCAGCATATGTGCAGCATAAACGTAGAGCCTGGAGCTACTGCTCCTTCTGGGTCCATAACATCCTGAAAACATGACATCTCCACGGGGAATTTCAGCGGCTGGTTCAGGAGCTTCGCTTTGATGATGTTTGGTTCCAGAGTTACTGCAGACTGGATAAAAGTCAGTCTGATGACCTCCTCAACAAACCGGAGACTGCAATTATCACTTTCTCCTCTGTGATCGCCTTTCTTCGCCTCTCATTTTTCCCGCCTTGAGAATCCAGATCAGCTCACAATTGGCTGTCACCGTGGTCGCACCGCTCCACATTTGCATGAAGGTGACATTTTTCAACTTTTCCTCGTTGCTCAATTTGCTCATTTCGCGTCACTTGCAGTCACTGTCGCCTCTATCGCCCCCAGTCGCAGCGCACATAAATAATGAATGGCAGCTGGTCGCTCAGATTGCACCGGTCGCTTTCGGTGTGAACGTACTATTAGGAGTCTAAGCAGATTTGATCTGTTTGTGATTTTACCTTGGTATTTCTCATCAAAAAACGTCTTTAACTCGACTCTTACCCCTCAACTATTAGCCCTTTATTTATTCATTTATTTAGATGATGTGTTTATATATATATATATATATATATATATATATATATATATATATATATATATATATATATATATATATATATATTTATTTATTTAATTTTTTTAATGTTCATTTTATTTTATTTTTTTTTACGTTTGTATTTATTTTTTATTTTTTTAAAACGTTTTTTTTGTTATTTAAAAAAATTATTTTTTTATTATTATTTTTATTTCTTTATGTATTTTTATTTTATTTCTTTAGCCCCGCCCCCTGTCCTCAGACCCTCCTTCTCGACAAGAAAAAACTCCAAAACCCAGTGGGAATGAAGAAACCTTGGGGAGAACCACACTGAAGGACAGACGTCTATTTGTAGATGAAAGGAAGAGGCAGGTGAGGGTGGGGGGGGGGCATCTGGGGTCACAGGTCAGCACAGGACACAAGTGAGTCACTGCAGATCCTGTTGTCTATGACTCTTTATGTAGATACTACTGAGAGAATGGACCTTCTCTCTAGAGGGGGGGTGGGGAAGGGGACACTGGGTGAATAGTCATGAACAGACTTGGTATGTAAAATAGGTAATAGGTAGTTATAACTGTGTAAACATATATGTCTCCATAAAGGTAGGAATACAAACACACACACACACACACACACACACATTATTACACTGAGTCATTATTATTGTTTATTGTTTTTCTGTTATTATTTAACTGTAGATAATATTGGTCTGGATGTAGAACCTGAACTAAAATCAGTTCCACAACCTTAACTGTGGAAGTTTTTACACATTAGAAATTCATCTCACATTGGAACCATAGGTGGGCCACATTTGGACCCCGGGCCACATGTTTGAGACCCTGATGTAGAACATCTAAACCTCTGACAACTGCATTTCCCACAACAAACATAATTATTGATTTGGTTTGTAATGAAAACCAGGACTGTGTTTTAGTGGCGCATTTGACAGAACAATAATTACAGCAGAAAATAATGTTCAGAAAAAAACGATGATTGTGAAAATAACAGAGGAGAGGTTGGGGGGGGGGGGCGTAGAAACAGGGTTTGTCTGCTTTGGTGTCTGTAAAATATAATCTTTTTGTACGGCAGGTGAGACATTCATTTCATGTCACGTAAAATAAGTAGTACTGGGCAGAACCGGGTAGAACCCAACTTAGATCAGAACAGTTCAAGGGTCGAAGAAGAACCACGAACAACCAGACATTTCTTCTAAAAAGCTCAGTGTAAAAGTAAAAGCCCCTGCAGTTTATTTATCATTGAAATCAATGATGCGCAGGTTGACTGGAAAGTGAGCGGGCGCCTGCAGACACCTGCGGGCATCCACAGTTGCGGGTCATTGAAAAAATATTTTTAATGATATTGGGGATGCAGTCGGTCGGGTTGTTTGTCGTTTGAGATAAACATGACAATAATGTGGTAAATTATTGTAATTTGAATATTAGGTACAAGTTTCTATTATTAATACATATGTTTTATTAACTGAATTTCCATGAAGGTGACGTACAAGGTCGTTAGTATCCTACGGTATGGACGGAGCTAGAGAGAAAATAAAGTTGAGAGAGTGGAAGCTCCAGAAACAAACAAACAAGTATTCAGAGAAGGCCTGATCTTGTCCATTCTTGAATAATGTGATTTGGACCTTTCTGCTAAATGCGACCTTGACCTTTGACCTTTTGCAATATTGATAATTTTGTTATCTGTATATATGCATCAGTGTGTGTAATATTATGATAATATATCCAGTATTGATTAATTTATAGCACGATATGTCTATGCTTGACACACACAAACAGTGTTACACAAGTTAATTTTGCAACATGTCACCTTTGACCTCCAGAGATCTCAAAAACTATTTGCAGTAGGTAATGAGACTAATCATGAGAATTGTAGAACTCTTCATTCCACATTGTTTGGTACCAATCTGAAATTTCTGTGAGCTGATAATGTGATTTTGACCTTTTAGTTAATCGTGACCTTGACCTTTTACCTTTGACCTTTACTCAAATTGATCATTGCATATGATGCGCATTAGCTATATGTATATGCCCATGTAATTTCATGGTGATATCTCCTGTATTCATTGAGTTATAGCATGATATATCTCTGCACACACACACACACACACACACACACACACACACAGATACACAAAGTGATTACAACAATCTATGCCAACCAATGTTGGGCGAGATTAAAAAAGTAAGGTTTGGGACAGATTTTTAAAGATAATGAGCAGCTTCCAGTGATTTTGTTTCCGGTACAAATGTCTCTTTGGGTGTTACAGGTTGTCGACCCCTGGTTTAGATGCTTGAATGATGAAGCAGAACAAACATTTTCTCAACATATGAACTTACAAACAATGACATGGAATTTTAACACAGAAATAAATGCAGGTATGTTAGTCAGGTCATGTGATGTTCAGGTATGTGAGTAAGGTCATGTGATGTTCAGGTATGTGAGTCAGGTCATGTGATGTTCAGGTATGTGAGTAAGGTCATGTGATGTTCATGTATGTGAGTAAGGTCATGTGATGTTCAGGTATGTGAGTAAGGTCATGTGATGTTCAGGTATGTGAGTAAGGTCATGTGATGTTCATGTATGTGAGTAAGGTCATGTGATGTTCAGGTATGTGAGTCAGGTCATGTGATGTTCAGGTATGTGAGTAAGGTCATGTGATGTTCAGGTATGTGAGTCAGGTCATGTGATGTTCAGGTATGTGAGTAAGGTCATGTGATGTTCAGGTATGTGAGTCAGGTCATGTGATGTTCAGGTATGTGAGTAAGGTCATGTGATGTTCATGTATGTGAGTAAGGTCATGTGATGTTCATGTATGTGAGTAAGGTCATGTGATGTTCAGGTATGTGAGTCAGGTCATGTGATGTTCAGGTATGTGAGTAAGGTCATGTGATGTTCAGGTATGTGAGTCAGGTCATGTGATGTTCAGGTATGTGAGTAAGGTCATGTGATGTTCATGTATGTGAGTAAGGTCATGTGATGTTCAGGTATGTGAGTCAGGTCATGTGATGTTCAGGTATGTGAGTCAGGTCATGTGATGTTCAGGTATGTGAGTAAGGTCATGTGATGTTCATGTATGTGAGTAAGGTCATGTGATGTTCAGGTATGTGAGTAAGGTCATGTGATGTTCATGTATGTGAGTAAGGTCATGTGATGTTCAGGTATGTGAGTCAGGTCATGTGATGTTCAGGTATGTGAGTCAGGTCATGTGATGTTCAGGTATGTGAGTAAGGTCATGTGATGTTCAGGTATGTGAGTCAGGTCATGTGATGTTCAGGTATGTGAGTAAGGTCATGTGATGTTCATGTATGTGAGTAAAGTCATGTGATGTTCAGGTATGTGAGTAAGGTCATGTGATGTTCATGTATGTGAGTAAAGTCATGTGATGTTCAGGTATGTGAGTCAGGTCATGTGATGTTCAGGTATGTGAGTAAGGTCGTGTGATGTTCATAAAGACCATTGACTACTTTGTAAAAATGTGGTTCCAGAAGTGGGTCGGGTCCATCCTTTTCAAATATATATTTCTTGCGGCCCGATTTGCAGGCAGGTTAGTGAAAAAAAAAGCGGTTGTTTTTCGGGTCATTTATGCATCGACCCGTGCATTAAGATCAGATGTTCAGAGAAAAGCAGGCAGTAGACTAAAGTAGATTAAAGGTTTTTTTTGTTTTGAAATTGGGGCTGTAATTATGATGTAATTTAAATTCTCCTAGTTCCCCATGTTACCTTTTTTTCCATTTTGATTCCTCTGGAAAAAATTAGGTTTGCACCGATATCCACAACACAGAATACAACGAGAGTCGGCAGCGACTTGGAGACTCTAAGGCTGAATCTCATTCCACCCCTTCCCCTCCATTTTATGCGTCCACATGTAGGGGTAGGGGTGTCTCACTTTAAGGCACAGGGGTAGGGAGGGGGAAGGGCTTTATACAGAGATTTTCCAAACAGAGGGGTACGAGAAATATCCCAGAATATAATGGTAATCCTTTTAAAAATGGAGGCAACTACGACAGAAGTACACAAATGTAGTATTTTTACTGTACTTAACAGTTTTTAAGTTATGAAAAATGTTGCATTGTATAAAGTTTGACATTGTTGCATGTGTAATGGTAATTTTCTCCATAAAATGCACATGAAATTTTTTTTGCTATTTATATAAACATGGAGTATTTTCGGTCGATGCATAGAACTTCTTAAATTCGACGCAGATATTAGTAAAAATATGGGCATAGTCCAGGAGAACGCAACAACTACAACAGCAGACATGTTTGGTTACGTAACAACTGGCAGAGCAAACTGATGACGTAGGTGAGTGTTGAAGGAGTGTCCCAATTCACAGAGGTTGATTTTCAAGCCCTACCCCTTATAGGTCTGTTTGAAGGGGTAGGGCTAAAGCCTTATCTATACCTTCGGAACCAGACGAAATTCATCTTTCCGTTCCCGACGTTGCTCCCGGAGCTGGTATTTATGCCTCCATCCGTATTATGGATGTTGTGTTTGACATCCTCTAGGGGGCGGTAATGAGTGGCATTGCTGAGAGTTAAACAACATGGCATCTATCGAAGCTGTGTTTTTGATGCATTTACTGTGGAGGCATGAAAAACAGACCAGAAATAGGCGCACAAGACGGTGGAGTGTGTGTCCACTTAATACAAGGAGGAGAATTGATGGTGAGTTAGTCTCATTGGTTCCACCTGTGTGTCAGATGGATGAGGAGAAGTATTTTCAGTATTTCAGGATGACCGCTCATACCTTCGACCATCTTCTTGCCCGGGTTAAGCCTAAGTAGCTCATCCAGACGAAGTTGCGATGAGCTACTGCCATCGAGCGTCATCCGTCGTCATTGTCCACAATTCATTAAAATCACTTCTCCTCCTTCAATTCGCAGCAGATTCCAATTCTGATTGATTTATGAGATAGATATAAGCATTAGGCACAAAACTTATCACTTTGTTTCTCGAAATTTGAAATTATATAAAATTTGTTTACAACTGTATATTTTTCCAGTCTGGCACTAAAATCACTTCTCTCTCAATTCTCAACGGATTTCAATTCAGATTTTATGATCTATTTATTGAATGACTCCCTTTTGTTGATAGAAAGACATCACAGCTGTGAGGTCCAGATGAGCACTGGGACATTGACAAAGTCCTAGTGGGACTACCTCCTGAACCAGATAAAAACATCTGTTTCTGTAATTAACAGAGGATATACATTTGGATTAAGGGGTGAAATTAGATTCAGCCTAAATAATTTATTTATTTTGTTAAAATCAGTTAAAATATCCACAGTGATACAGTAGTGGTTCTGTTACAGTCCCAGTTCAACTTTGAAACACCGAGGATGAGCTAAAATAATAAATGAACAAAGTAACCCAAGAAATACAAGTGAGGAGGAGAGGAGGATCCTACTCTCTTCCTCCTCCTCCTCCTCCTCCTCCTCAGCAGTGGGTTGTGACAGCTTCAGTCCTGGGGTCAGTGTAAAAACATCAGACTTAATGGATCGTGTCGTGTTCAGCTCGTTAACGCTGTGTTTCAAAGTCAAACAAATGAGCGTCTGCACTGGAGACTGTCTGAGGAGGAGCCCACAGGAGGAGCTTGAGCCAAGACAGGAGCAGCTGGAGCCAAGACAGGAGGAGCTGGAGCCAAGACAGGAGGAGCTGGAGTCCACGCAAGGAGGAGCTGGAGTTCACACGAGGAGGAGCTGGAGTCCACATAAGGAGGAGCTGGAGCCAAGACAGGAGGACCTGGAGCTAAGACAGGAGGAGCTGGAGTCCACAAGAGGAGGAGCTGGAGGCAAGACAGGAGGAGCTGGAGTCCACACGAGGAGGAGCTGGAGCCAAGACAGGAGGACCTGGAGCTAAGACAGGAGGAGCTGGAGTTCACACGAGGAGGAGCTGGAGTTCACACGAGGAGGAGCTGGAGTCCACACAAGGAGGAGCTGGAGCCAAGACAGGAGGACCTGGAGCTAAGACAGGAGGAGCTGGAGTTCACACGAGGAGGAGCTGGAGTCCACACAAGGAGGAGCTGGAGCCAAGACAGGAGGACCTGGAGCTAAGACAGGAGGAGCTGGAGTCCACGCAAGGAGGAGCTGGAGCCAAGACAGGAGGACCTGGAGCTAAGACAGGAGGAGCTGGAGTCCACAAGACGAGGAGCTGGAGCCCACAAGACGAGGAGCTGGAGCCCACGGGAGGAGCGGGAGGTGTCACCGTCTGATCCGGTCAGACTTTCCGATGTCCTGCCAGTTATTGGCTGTGTTTCCAATGGTACAAACACTGGCATGTTTCTATGACAACAGTTTGTTAGTTATCAGCCATAAGGATAGAGTTGACAGGTCACATGACTTTATGAAACAGAGCCAGAACCCACAGTGATACTCACCTGTGTGTTGTGTATGTGTGTGTGTGTGTGTGTGTGTGTGCGTGTGTGTCAGATACTTGATATGTGGAATGGCTGTTTTGGGGCTTTGTGACCTTTGTGTTGATCTGAACGCTGCTGTGAATGACAAGTGAAAAGACTCTTCTGTGGATAAGACTATCTATCTATCTATCTGTCTGTCTGTCTGTCTGTCTGTCTGTCTGTCTGTCTGTCTGTCTGTCTGTCTGTCTGTCTGTCTGTCTGTCTGTCTGTCTTTCTTTCTTTCTTTCTTTCTTTCTTTCTTTTATGGATCACATATTTTCTTCTGTTTCTGTTGTTGAACTTTTCAGGAAAACAAATGAGCTGAAGAACCAACACAAAACACATGTAAGAAATGAACTGACCTGAGCTGAAGAACAACATTTACACACACACACACACACACATTTTCATGAGGTTGTAATCTCGTACCCATTGGGTAGTGAGTGTAAACACATCTTCTTTTTAATAAAATAAAAAATATTAATAAGAAAATTTGGAGAATGAAATATAAAAAATAACAAAATTTGAATGAATAAATACAATTAATATTAATTAAAAAAAATTAAACCCTAACCCTATAAAATGTAACAATAAATAAATACATAATGAATAAATACATAATTTAAAAATAAATAAATACTTTAAAATAAACCTTAACACATCTTCAAACTAGAAAAGCACTCTGAGAGCGCAGACCTCCGCTAAAGGTAGACTCACCCCCACCCCAATCACCCCCAAAATGACATCAGTTCTTCCTGTTCACATTTCCAACAAATCCTGAAAATTTCATCAAAATCCATCAATAAGTTTTTGAGTTATCTTGAACACAGACAAACAGATGAAAACATAACCTCCTTGGCGGAAGTAAACACTGAAAAATACATGTTTTATGAGGACTTCTGGGAAAAAAATAATTCATGTATTTATAGGGACACATCATTTCTTTTTTAGTAGTGGGGACTTTAATTTATATTTTACCCTCATGGGGACCTAAATTTTGGTCCCCATAGTGTCAGAGGTCCCCATGGTGTGATTGTGTGAAATTATTAATGTCCCCATAAAAATAAGAATACAAGCACACACACACACACACACACACACACACACACACTAATAACCCTTACCCTCAAAACCCTCAGAATTTAGATGAGCTTTTTGAACGTAACAGGAATGACTTCAGTCCTAATGAGTCTTTAGAGCAGACTGGACTGTGAAGGTGTTGTGAGTTTGGGCCGAAAATGAATGATCCTTGTGGGGACATGTGTTCCCAGTACAAACTCAGACTGGAAACATAAATAGCCTGCAGTCGCTCTGACAGATCGTTACTCTGTCTTTATTAGCAAATGCAGACGATAAATAAAAGCCTTGTAAATGATTAACTCTAAATATGAGAGAGAGAGAGAGAATGAGAGAGAGAGAGAGAGAGAGAGAGAGAGAGACAGAGAGAGAGAGAGAGAACGAGAGAGAGAGAGAGACAGAGAGAGAGAGAGAGAGAACGAGAGAGAGACAGAGAGAGAGAGAGAGAGAGAGAGAGAGAACGAGAGAGAGACAGAGAGAGAGAGAGAACTTATATACTGCTTTTATTTCTGGGGACTAAACCAGGACCATAGATCTATAGAACCACAGGACCATAGAACTATAGAACCACAGGACCATAGAACTATAGAACCACAGGACCATAGAACTATAGAACCACAGGACCATAGAACTATAGAACCACAGGACCATAGAACTATAGAACCACAGGACTATGAGGACCACAGAGGAACAGCTGCTCAGATTTCTGCTGTTGGTGAACAGGTTTGTAGCAGGATGAAGAAAGTGAGGAAATTACATCACTGATAAGGAGGGGGAGGGGGTTCTAAAGGAGCTCCACTTGAGAGGGGGAGGGGGTTCTAAAGGAGCTCCACCTGAGTGCAGAGCTGAGAGTGGAGGGAAAAGTGAAACACAGGAGAAAGTGAAGGAGATCAGATCAAACAGGAAAATGAAGGATTCAAACTGATGTGACTTTAAAAGAAGAACTTGGAAATGGATCCAGGACCTGGACCTTCTCAGGTGGACCTGGACTTCCTCAGGTGGACGTGGACCAGCAGGTAAGTTCAGTTTTTTCCCAGACTTTCCTGGTTTCTCCTCATGTCTGACCCTCAGACTCCATCATTTTGACGGACAGGTTCTTAAAAACCGTCATGACACATTATTATCCGTCATTTCAAATGATATTTATTAGTATTAATTTATTAGTATTTAATGTAAAAACATGTCAGTAAGTGTACTTCCTGCTGGAGGATAATACTCATCTGTTTATCACTTCATCACATTTACTGAACTTTTGAAAAGAACTGAGACTCTGTTACTTGGACATTTAGCTCGAGCAAAGTAGCATCTAATTTAAGCTAAAGTCGACAATGACTAATATTCAGACTCAGGATGAACAGGTCTACTACAGGTGGACTGATGGAGTCATGTGACAGAAGTACTAGTGATGGAGTTCTGTACGGTCCACTTTATAAACCCACTGGTTCCTGCATATTTTAGACCTGTAACCAGGTCCATCATTAAAGACATTTATATTTATATAAATGTAAGGAGTATAAAGTACAGATATTTATATAGATGTAAGCAAGGTGTGATTTGTCAAAAAAAACAGAAGGGGGGGTGTTTTTTTTTTTTTCTTCACAGAAAAAAAGCTTGCGTTCTGACCCTCATTCTCACACAAATAACATAAATGAGGCTCAAATCACTAAATGAACATTTCAAATATATACTTTTCTCCAATGGTGCAGTTCATGTGGCCATTTCTGCTGCTCGCGTATGAGGGCACGGTACAGAGGGGCACCCGGCACCAGGGTTTGGTTCTCTCCACCCAGCATCAGGTCAAGCTGAGCAAATGAGACCCGTATCCAGACGGGCCACATTTGAACCTGGACCTCCCCCCTAGTTTGCTCCCATTGGGCACATTTCCTCCGCGGTGGTGCGCCGCAACCGGCTCAGGGTGGGCCAGGAATGGTCAACGGGAAGGAGTCTCGCGGCTCCGGCTGCGAGCTTTAAACCCCCCCCCTCCAAATTCGTCTTTCAGGCATTTTGTGTTTACACCGTCATAGACCGTAGGACCCTGTGGTGATGTCCAAAACCAGAGGGTGGGATGAACCCCCCATCCCCCCCACTAAATCACACCAAGGATGTAAGGAGTATAAAGTATTTATGAACAAATGTAGGGGGAAAAAAATACTCCAGTAAACTACAGGTGCCTAAAAAAGTCGACTTAAGTACAGTAATAGAGTACTTTTACTGAGTTACTTCTTGCCACCTGCTGTATTTACCACGTTTTACTCCAAACTAAAAATCTTCAAAACGACACCTCCTTTAAGCAACAGTTCCAGAGTGAAAAGTGAAAGTGTTACGTCCCCGTCAGTCAGAGAAATAATAAAACACTATGGATGGGGATGAGCCTGCTAACGCATGCTTGCAGCCTCTTCAGTGTTTGCATATTCATTATTCCAGTTCGTCGTTGTCACCCTGGAACTTGGATAAATGCAGTGATTGGCTGTTCTGCCTTCCATATGCTGCACTAATGAGGTCACGCTTTCCTCAAGTGGTCCAGCTGCCTGCTACATGTTTGTGTATGCTAATGATGCTAATGATGCTGCTGCTGCTGCTGCTAATCATCTCATTTCCAGACCTGCTCAGACATGTTCCACCGTTTGTCTCTATGTGAATATGAATGTACAAATGTGACCCCTGGAAGACGATGGCAGGGGGGGGGGGGGTTCAACAAATGTCAAGGTTTTCAGGCTAAATACGATTTGGACATTTTTCATTTTCATTTCTGTCATTATTGTCCCCATTAGCAACTGATGTTGAACTGAAGCTGCTAGTCTTCCTGGAGTCTCCCCTAAATTACATTACAACACACACACACACACACACACACACACACACACACACACACACACACACACACACACACACACATACAAGGTGAATATCACTATGGGTTATTTCATAAAATTCATGTGACCTGACTTGCTTCAGTATCAACTCTATCCTTATGGCTGATAATTAACAAACTGTTGTCATAGAAATAGGCCAGGTTTTTGTACCATTTGGAAACATGTGATATTTATTAAATTAAACATTAGCACGAATTCACCATTAGCATGAAGCAACCATTAGCATTAAATTACCATTAGCATGGATTCACCATTAGCATGAATTCACCATTAGCATGAAGTAATCATTAGCATTAAGTCACCATTAGCATGAATTCAACATTAGCATGAATTCACAATTAGCATGGATTCAACATTAGCATGAAGTCACCATTAGCATGAATTCAACATTAGCATGAATTCACCATTAGCATGGATTCAACATTAGCATGAAGTAATGGATTCACCATTAGCATGAAGTAGTCATTAACATTAAGTCACCATTAGCATGGATTCACCATTTGCATGAATTAGCATTAGTTAGTATTAGCATTAACACACACACACACTTTGACATCAGAACCTTTAAAGACTCTAGGTGAAAGGTCACAATAAAGGTCAAAATCTAAATATGGGTAGAACTTTTGAACTCTTCATCTTACAGGTGTCCAATCAACACCAAGACTCAAGATTTTATTTGTCATTGTCAAGACAACAAAACTAGCCCCCCTCCCCGCCCCCCAGTCATCTATCATCAGTCATGGTCACCCCCAGGAACTGAAAACTACTGACCCTCTGCACCGCCTCAGAGCCAATGGTGAGAGGACTGTGGTGTTCAGGTTTGTGATTGATGAGCAGTTTTTCCATGCATTTAAAATACTGGTCTTTCAATTCTGCATCTTGTCTGTATAGATTTTGACCTATTGTTGACCCAAGAGGTCATAGGTCACTGGGTAAAAAAGTCAAATGGAGTATAACAGAAAAAGCGGTGCAGATAGAGACTCAGTTACTATTGTTGACAGATAGGAAACTACATGTAGGCTCCGAAATGTCATCATGACCTTTGACCTTGAGTGACCTTTATTGTCTCTTTATTAGGATTTTTTGTTTCATCATTATGACTTTTTATCTCATAATGTTGACTTTTCCAAGTCATAATCGGAAAAGAATACATTTTGCTTTCGTGTCCAGTGGAAACAATTGTTTGCAGGGTTACGCATCACATCACAGGTTTCATTCGTTTCTCCACCAGATCGCCCCTGAGCCCCCCCCCATTAAAAAAACATAAATGACATCTATACATAATTTAATAATTTACGAAAGACCCAACTAATGAATTATCCAAGTTACAAAAAGCCTTTTCGTAAAATTTTCGTCTCTGAGTACGAAAGGATATTCAAGTTACGAATCGAAACTCGCAAAACGTTAATACAGTATTGTACGTACTGTATGTAAATACATACATACTGTACACTTGTACGTAGCATCCTATGTGCTATTTAATAGAATCGCTCTCCCATTGGCGACCTCGCTGGCCTCTCATTGCCTAGGAGGAAGCTACACATTATGCTTATCGTGTGTGTCATAATTTTGGCATTTATCTCAGGATTTTGACTTTTTATCTGATCATTTTGGCTTTTTATGGAATGATTTTGACTTTTTTCTCATAATTTTTACATTTTATCTAATAATTTTTAACTTTTTATCTCATAATTTAGACTTTTTATCTCATGATTTTGGCTTTTTTTTCAAATGATTTTGACTTTTTATCTCATAATTTTGACTTCATTTAATGCACCTTATAATCCAGCGCGCCTTATAGTGAGGAAAATACATTATATACATCATTGACAGTCAGTGAGTTAAATATATATGTAATTTGTTATCACTGATCGGGATGTAATAACTGATTCCGATTGAGTATGAAATCATGTGATCAGCATCGATTTCCTATCACATGATCAGATCGGTGCATCCTTGGGAAAATACAAATTGGAAAATTGGAATCAATCCGTATAATTTAAAATGAAAGTCGTCCTTTCCAGGTCAGTAGTAAAACCATTATGTGCTGATAATGACAGGTATGTGCCGGGGCCAATGGGACAGCAGAATTAAAATGTCTAAAAACATTGACCAACCAAGACAAACACCTCGTCCAACATGGTCTGCACATAAATCTGTCTCATTGGTCACATAGATCACTGGAAATGGGAAGAACGACCGACACCTCCATGTCCTTTATTAGCTTTTAGAGGAATTAGCTTTTTTTCATGATTACATTTGCACATTTACTGTTTTTATACATTTGATCTATCGTTGCTGATGAGCAGGAGTTGATGATCTGTTTCCAAATTAAAGCACACGTCCTCACCTGGTTAGTAACGTTTGACAGAATATGGAGTTTGCTTTGAAAGTGACTCCACATGAATCACTTTATTCTGTCAGTTTCTTTCACGTCCAAACTGTGCGACGAAAAGCAGAAACCAGAGACGTTACACATTTGACCTGTTTACATGAGTTTTTATTCCTGTTTAATTCAGGATAAAGGTTCATTCCTCTTTCAAATGAACCATGTAAACACCTAATACCAGTTGAAATGTTTACCTACGCCAAGGTGGTTATGTTTTGTTTTTTTATTAGTTTGTTTTACAGTTTCTCTCTCTCTCTCTCTAAACATATATATATATATATATATATATATATATATATATATATATATATATATATATATATATATTAATTTTTTAATTGCACATAATATAATATCAGAGGTAGAATGATTAATTGGTGTCAACAATATTGTACTACGTTGGAGTGGTGAATGTTATACAGTCTGACAGTGGGAATGACCTGCGATAGCGTTCCTTTTTACACTGTGGGTGTAACACTCTGCTGCTGAAGATATATATATATATATATATATATATATATATATATATATATATATATATATATATATATATACATATCACTACCTACTTTACCTATAATTATAAATGTAGTCCTCATCAGGCATGTAAATGAGTGTGTGTGTGTGTGTGTATTTATTTATATCTTTATGGGGACATTGATATGTTTACACAGTTACAAGACCATGGAGATAAAAATTCAGGTTCCCACGAGGGTTAAATATAAATTCAGGTCCCCACTAATAAAATATACATTTGTGTGAATTATGCAAATGTATACAACTGTTGTTCCCACTAAACACATTAACTTGTTTCTTCTGGAAGTCCCCATAAAGCCTGAGAGAAACGGGTGCAAAGCCAATCATGTAATTTTTCAAAGATTGAAAGATGTGCGTGTATTCCTATCTTTATGGGGACATTGATATGTTTACACAGTCACACCATAGTCTAACACTATGGGGACCAAAATTCTGGTCTCCACTATGGTTAAATATAAATGTAGGTCCCCATTAGTAAAATATAAATCTGTGTGAAAAAACATTTTATTTACATTTTTTTAGGAAGTCCCCATAAAGCATGAGGGAAACCGGTGCAAAGTGATGTGCTGACTTTTTATTATTATTATTTTTTAATTGTTATTCTTAATTACATTTATTTAATTAGTTTTTTACACTTTTTTTCCACTTTACTTTTTTATTTATTTACATTTTATTTCAAATTCTATTTAGAATGTCCCAAAAAATATGTATATTTTCTCTATTTCATTGTTTGTTTGTTTTTATTGTATTATTATTTTTGTTTTTAAAGACATGTTTATGTTCACTTCCCAAATGGCTACGTTATCTACAAGTGGTGAGTACAATCTTGGTCCTCATTGGACATTTAAACGTGTGTGTGTGTGTGCGTGTGTGTGTTTGTGTGTGTGTGTGTGTGTGTGTGCGTGTGTGTGTGTGTGTGAGTGTGGGTGTATGTATGTGTGTGTGTGTGTGTGTGCGTGTGTGTGTGTGTGTGAGTGTGGGTGTATGTATGTGTGTGTGTGTGTGTGTGCGTGTGTGTGTGTGTGTGAATATGAGTTTTTGACTTAAACTCTGTCACTGATGGATGACTGACACCAACACACGCCTCTCACACACAAAGGTCACCTGTGTGACCCCAGGCCACACCCCCCCCACACACATACACCTGACTTTGAGGACAATTGTATTGACATTTGTCACAGCGTGTGTGATAAAGTGATTTAAAAGACTCAGCGTAAGCAGCTTTCTACTGTCGACTGGAAAAAGGCAAATACAGCAGAAAGTCAAGAAATGGAACATTCAGCACAACACTGTTACAACACTGGGCCAGCTGTGTCCTGACTGGTACCTGCTCTATATTTGTCCTGGCTGGTACCTGCTCTATATTTGTTCTCACTGGTACCTGGTCTATATTTATCCCAGGTAGTTCGTGGTCTATATTTATCACAGGTAGTTCCTGGTCTATATTTATCCCAGGTAGTTCCTGGTCTATATTTATCCTGGTTGGGGGTTTCCCAGTACCTTTAGTTTCCTTGTTACTGAACAGAGGGTGTGAACGGTGGTTACAGTCGTTGCGTTCACGTCTGCAGCAGCGCCACAGAACAGTCAGATTTGAGTCTAATGTTTAGTGAAACGCTGCAGTGGAGCGGCTCGTGTTAAGAAGCTCATTTCCTTTGTGCTTCTGTGAATCAACTACTAAATCTATTAAATTAAATCATGTATAATTCAGAACATAATTACAGGCCCACGTGTTTGGAGCAGAAACAAGTGCTGCAGCGGCGTTCCAGCACAGACAAAGATGGAGCTGGAAAAGACGGAGCGGGAAAAGACGGAGCGGGAAAAGACGGAGCGGGAAAAGAAGGAGTGGGAAAAGAAGGAGCTAATGGAAGCTGCAAACATGTTGTTGTGCTGGAGTTCGTTCTTCTCAGAGTCGTTGTGTGTGAATGCAGCAGTGGGCGGTAACGTCCATCTGAGGATAAATACTGACACCAGACCGAAAGATGAAAAGAACTTTGAACATAGAGTTCATAGCATTCAGAGGTATTCAGAGGGTCCACACAGTCCACCTGAGGGAGTCAACTTCACTGGCTCTGGGTCAGTCGCTGGGTGCTGGGAGGGTCCCCTTGCGGAGCCTTCCCCCAGGCCTGGCTTGTGTCCCCGCCAGGCTCATTCCCTCCACAGTGATCTGGCGTGACCTTCAGGCCTCCTCTGGACACGAAGCCTCGGGTGGGACCAGAGTCGGGACCCCCTTTTCTTCTGGCGCGCCGACCGCATCGCGTCACCAGGGCGGGGATGGGCCCACGTTGGTACGACAGGAGCCAAGGGTCAGCTGGGTTGTCGGCACGTGAGTCAGAGGGTCTACCAGAAACACCTTCAACAGTTTTAACAAAACAACTGCAAAGAAATGTTCCATTGAATGATGTTAATTAATGATGATGATGAATTAATCTACATAAAAAAAAACCTGACGTTCTTCATGTAAAAATGTCATTGTCATTAAAAAGCTTTTATTTTGTCCAGACCAGCTCTGATCCACAACACTGTTATTGTTTGATTATACGTTATTTCATTCTTTATTTGAAGTCGCTCAAGAAGATATTGTCAATAGATTTCAGGTCTTTTTTTTGGACACGTCTTTCTGCGAGACCTCATGTCCAATAAAAAAAATCTGCTGTTTTTTATATTTTACATGTGACCTGAATAAATTTCTGATAATTGAATCCTGAACTGATCTTTGGATCAATTCAACCAACACAGAGATTTTAACAAGTAGCACTGTGACAGTTTGAGTGATTTATTTATTGATTTATTATTTTATTATTTTATTATATGGATTCTAAAGGGGTACCAGCCGGGGTGCTCTACTGAAATTTAAGATTTTGACTCATTTGTATTTTTTTTAGGTACATTAAAAATGACATAAAAAAAAATCACACTTTCACTGATGTACGATACAAACATAAATATTCAAATAAAAACGTGTCATAAATCAAACATATGCAAA
>CM035783.1:50157324-50279824 GCA_020466265.1 Siphamia tubifer
CACCTTATATCATTGTGTTTTCTTCAGATTAGATGACGTCATGTCCAGGGGAATGGTTCTAGTCTTTACTGTCTTTACTTTTAGATCAACTAATAATAACCAAAATGTCTGACTTTATACTGTCATTCATTACAGCTGTTTTTTTTCTGTCCTGGACTCGGTCCTGGTCGTGGATTCTACAAAGGTGGTCTTGACTGCAGCCCTGGTAAAAACACAATGAAACATTATAAATGCTAAAAATCTCTTTCTCTTTGTGTGTGTGTGTGTCTCGTCTCTCTCTCTCTCTCTCTCTCTCTCTCTCTCTCTCTCTCTCTCTCTCTCTCTCTCTCTCTCTCTCTCTCTCTCTCTCTCTCTCTCTCTCTCTGTCTCTCTCTCTCTCTGTCTCTCTCTTTCACTCTCTCTCTCTCTCTCTCTGTCTCTCTCTCTCCCTTCTCTGTCTCTCCCTTCTCTGTCTCTCACTCTCTCTGTCTCTCTCCCTCTCTGTCTCTCTCTCTCTCTCTGTCTCTCACTCTCTATCTCTCATGCTAAATATACATTAAATACACTGGATAGCATTAGCCGCCTCCCACTCAGGGACACGTCTTTGCTGTCATTTCAGTGTCATCTTGGCGAAAATCTGCCTCGATGTGATCTGACAGCTGTGGATAAAGTTGCCATGTAGACGGGAGTGCTGATGAGCTTCACAGGCTGAAGCAATGAGCCTGTTTTCACTGCTCAATAACAGATCAATTCTCAATTCTCTGCCTCATTTGTCGCTGCCTGAAAACCCCTGCAGAACCTTGGAAACCCCTGCAGAACCTTGGAAACTCCTGCAGAACCTTGGAAACTCCTGCAGAACCTGGAAACTCCTGCAGAACCTGGAAACCCCTGCAGAACCTGGAAACTCCTGCAGAACCTGGAAACCCCTGCAGAACCTTGGAAACTCCTGCAGAAACTTGAAAACTCCTGCAGAACCTGGAAACTCCTGCAGAACCTTGAAACTCCTGCAGAACCTTGAAAAATTCCTGCAGAACCTGGAAACTCCTGCAGAAACCTTGAAAAACTCCTGCAGAACCTTGAAAACTCTGCAGAACCTTGGAAAACCCTGCAGAACTTTGAAGACTCCTGCAGAACCTGGAAACTCCTGCAGAACCTTTAAAACTCCTGCAGAACCTGGAAACTCCTGCAGAACCTTGGAAATTCCTGCAGAACCTTGGAAACTCCTGCAGAACCTGGAAACCCCTACAGAACCTTGGAAACACCTGTAAAACCTGGAAACTCCTGCAGAACATTGAAGACTCCTGTAGAACCTGGAAACTCCTGTAGAACCTGGAAAGTCCTGCAGAACCTTGGAAATTCCTGCAGAACCTTGAAAACTCCTGCAGAACCTGGAAACTCCTGCAGAACCTTGGAAACGCCTCCAGAGCCTTGAAGACTCTGGCAGAACCTGGAAACTCCTGCAGAACCTTGAAAACTCCTGCAGAACCTGGAAACTCCTGCAGAACCTTGAAAACTCCTGCAGAACCTGGAAACTCCTGCAGAACCTTGGAAACTCCTGCAGAACCTGGAAACCCCTACAGAACCTTGGAAACACCTGTAAAACCTGGAAACTCCTGCAGAATCTGGAAACTCCTGCAGAACCTTGAAGACTCCTGTAGAACCTGGAAACTCCTGTAGAACCTGGAAACTCCTGCAGAACCTGGAAACTCCTGCAGAACCTTGGAAACTCCTGCAAAACCTGGAACACCTGCAGAACCTTGAAGACTCCTGATAGAACCTGGAAACTCCTGCAGAACCTGGAAACTCCTGCGGAACCTTGGAAACTCCTGCAGAACCTTTAAAAACTCCTGCAGAACCTGGAAACTCTGCAGAACCTTGAAAAACTCCTGCAGAACCTTGAAAACTCCTGCAGAACTTTATAGACCCCTGCAGAACCTGGAAACTCCTGCAGAACCTTTAAAACTCCTGCAGAACCTGGAAACTCCTGCAGAACCTTGGAAATTCCTGCAGACCTTGAAAACTCCTGCAGAACCTGGAAACTCCTGCAGAACCTTGGAAACGCCTCCAGAGCCTTGAAGACTCCGAAAAACCTGGAAACTCCTGCAGAACCTTGAAAACTCCTGCAGAACCTGGAAACTCCGGCAGAACCTTGAAAACTCCTGCAGAACCTGGAAACTCCTGCAGAACCTTGGAAACTCCTGCAGAACCTGGAAACTCCTGCAGAACCTTGGAAACTCCTGCAGAACCTGGAAACCCCTACAGAACCTTGGAAACACCTGTAAAACCTGAAAACTCCTGCAGAATCTGGAAACTCCTGCAGAACCTTGAAGACTCCTGTAGAACCTGGAAACTCCTGCAGAACCTGGAAACTCCTGCAGAACCTTGGAAACTCCTGCAAAACCTGGAAACACCTGCAGAACCTGGAAACTCCTGCAGACCTTGGAAACTCCTGCAGAACCTTGGAAACTCCTGCAGAACCTGGAAACTCCTGCAGAACCTTGAAAACTCCTGCAGAACCTTGGAAACTCCTGCAGAACCTGGAAACTCCTGCAGAACCTTGAAAACTCCTGCAGAACCTTGGAAACTCCTGCAGAACCTGGAAACTCCTGCAGAACCTTGGAAACTCCTGCAGAACCTTGGAAACTCCTGCAGAACCTGGAAACTCCTGCAGAACCTTGGAAACTCCTGCAAAACCTGGAAACACCTGCAGAACCTTGAAGACTCCTGTAGAACCTGGAAACTCCTGCAGAACCTGGAAACTCCTGCGGAACCTTGGAAACTCCTGCAGAACCTTTAAAAACTCCTGCAGAACCTGGAAACTCCTGCAGAACCTTGAAAAACTCCTGCAGAACCTTGAAAAACTCCTGCAGAACTTTATAGACCCCTGCAGAACCTGGAAACTCCTGCAGAACCTTTAAAACTCCTGCAGAACCTGGAAACTCCTGCAGAACCTTGGAAATTCCTGCAGAACCTTGAAAACTCCTGCAGAACCTGGAAACTCCTGCAGAACCTTGGAAACGCCTCCAGAGCCTTGAAGACTCCGGAAAAACCTGGAAACTCCTGCAGAACCTTGAAAACTCCTGCAGAACCTGGAAACTCCGGCAGAACCTTGAAAACTCCTGCAGAACCTGGAAACTCCTGCAGAACCTTGGAAACTCCTGCAGAACCTGGAAACTCCTGCAGAACCTTGGAAACTCCTGCAGAACCTGGAAACCCCTACAGAACCTTGGAAACACCTGTAAAACCCGAAAACTCCTGCAGAATCTGGAAACTCCTGCAGAACCTTGAAGACTCCTGTAGAACCTGGAAACTCCTGCAGAACCTGGAAACTCCTGCAGAACCTTGGAAACTCCTGCAAAACCTGGAAACACCTGCAGAACCTGGAAACTACTGCAGAACCTTGGAAACTTCTGCAGAACCTGGAAACTCCTGCAGAACCTTGAAAACTCCTGCAGAACCTTGGAAACTCCTGCAGAACCTGGAAACTCCTGCAGAACCTTGAAAACTCCTGCAGAACCTTGGAAACTCCTGCAGAACCTGGAAACTCCTGCAGAACCTTGGAAACTCCTGCAGAACCTTGGAAACTCCTGCAGAACCTGGAAACTCCTGCAGAACCTTGGAAACTCCTGCAAAACCTGGAAACACCTGCAGAACCTTGAAGACTCCTGTAGAACCTGGAAACTCCTGCAGAACCTGGAAACTCCTGCGGAACCTTGGAAACTCCTGCAGAACCTTTAAAAACTCCTGCAGAACCTGGAAACTCCTGCAGAACCTTGAAAAACTCCTGCAGAACCTTGAAAACTCCTGCAGAACTTTATAGACCCCTGCAGAACCTGGAAACTCCTGCAGAACCTTTAAAACTCCTGCAGAACCTGGAAACTCCTGCAGAACCTTGGAAATTCCTGCAGAACCTTGAAAACTCCTGCAGAACCTGGAAACTCCTGCAGAACCTTGGAAACGCCTCCAGAGCCTTGAAGACTCCGGAAAAACCTGGAAACTCCTGCAGAACCTTGAAAACTCCTGCAGAACCTGGAAACTCCGGCAGAACCTTGAAAACTCCTGCAGAACCTGGAAACTCCTGCAGAACCTTGGAAACTCCTGCAGAACCTGGAAACTCCTGCAGAACCTTGGAAACTCCTGCAGAACCTGGAAACCCCTACAGAACCTTGGAAACACCTGTAAAACCTGAAAACTCCTGCAGAATCTGGAAACTCCTGCAGAACCTTGAAGACTCCTGTAGAACCTGGAAACTCCTGCAGAACCTGGAAACTCCTGCAGAACCTGGAAACTCCTGCAGAACCTTGGAAACTCCTGCAAAACCTGGAAACACCTGCAGAACCTGGAAACTCCTGCAGAACCTTGGAAACTCCTGCAGAACCTTGGAAACTCCTGCAGAACCTTGGAAACTCCTGCAGAACCTGGAAACTCCTGCAGAACCTTGAAAACTCCTGCAGAACCTTGGAAACTCCTGCAGAACCTCACTTCATTCAATAACCCATCACTCTAACCTTTAACCTTTAACCTTTAACCCTAACTCCCCCAGATCAACAGCAGCCAGTGTTGTTGTTTTTTTTCTACTTTCTACAAATCAAACATTTCTGCTTTTTATTTTTTCCAGAACAGACTGAATGAATCAACACTTTAACGACTCATTATCTGAACTGTTTCTAATGTTTAAGTGAAATAAAACTGAACCTTCTTCATGTTAATGGATGATTTTCTAGAGTCACAGTGACATCAGTGATATGTAAATAACAAATAAAGTGATTCTGATTCTGAGATGATCAATAATAAGCATTTTTTTTCCAAATCATTTAGAGGAAAATTGAATTGAATAAATGGGATGAATCAGTGCAGTTGATTCTTTTTCTCAACTGTGATTGGTCTAAAACCTGGATGTTTTTTTTTTCACAGTAACCACAGTGAGTTCTTTGTTTTCTTTGCGTGTTAGTTTGAAGGCTTCATCAGCAGATCATTTAGAACCTGGTTATAGCATCGTTCCGCTTCTGAACAACCGCTGTCAAACTCGTTTAGGTTCAAGATCCACATTTAGTTCAATTTAAGCTCAAATTGGCCAAAGCTCAAACACAACCACACAAGAACTGACAAATAATCACAGTTTTTTTTCTTTGTTTTAAGGACAAAACAAAACAAAACATTAAATTAACATTAACATTAAATTGCGAAAATATTTACATTTCACAAAAAAGACGTGAACACAAATGCACCCATAGTTGGTCAAAGTCGTTAACCTGACTGACTCCAGGTGTATGGATGCTGCACATGGATGCTCACGTCTTACATCTGGGAAAGTACCATTAGCTTCTCTTGTTAACACTTTGTTGGTCACACGACAAAAATCACAATAACATTTTTTTTTTGCTTTTTCCACCTCACAGGGAATACAATAACATAAAATAATAAAATATAGATTCTTTTTTTTACTGACCCTTTATTTAAATAAAGTATTAAAACTCAAACATTACTCCTTCTTTGTGTATCATTAGAGATTAGCATTAGCCATGCTAATGCTAAGCCATGACCCTTTACTATCATCTCTACCATTTGCTTGAGCATGTTTTAAAAATATATTGTATTTCTGAAAAATGATGAAGATAATTTATGTAAAATAGACTCTCTAAAATGCAATTGTGTGTCCAAAAGAAAAGATCATAGCAGAAGTGTTGTCACATTTATGATCTTCTTCATTGGTGGTATATATACTAGCATGACCTACCATTGTCATCATATCATCATATCATTGACTGCCCAAGAAGTTTGGTGTCAAAGGACTTAAATTTCGATTACATATCAGGGTTCAAAGTTACCTCTACCAAACGGTTGAGCTGACCAACAAAGGGTTAAGGCAGGGTTGTCAATCAAAATCATTCACCCTGATTGGAGAAACAAGGTGCTTGTCATTCTGAATGACATACGACTTCAACGAATTGCATCGAAAGCAGCACGTAACGTAGATGATAGAAGTAGAAGATCTTACTAGGGGTGTGATGAGACACTCGGCTACGAGACGAGACGAGAGTTTGGGAAAACTAAATGACAAATTATATGAATGGAGAACAGACTTTTATTATCTCCACCAAGGAGGAAATGTTTTTGTCTGCATTCGTTGGTTTGTTTGTTTGTTTGTTTGTTTGTTTGTTTGTTTGTGTACAAGTTAACTCAAAAAATGACAGAACTGGTTCTGTTCTTCAGCCTCAGGACAGGAGAACCTGGAGAACCTTTGCACTTTTCCATCACATTCCATTATTTTCCAACTTTTCATTGATTCTCTGGAGTCGAGTTTTGTCTGAAGTCAAATCACTCTTCACCATCTGTGCGTTCGTCTGCGCGTTCGTCTGCACGAACTGGTGACAACATCTGTCCGTCTGAAACACATGCATGTTCTGCTTCTGTGGTCGAGTCTGGAACATGGTGGAAAAACATCAGATGAAGAAAAGGCTCTAAAAACTAAAGTCTAAAAATATGTAGTTTGTGTTTGTGTTGAAACAATGTCCTGTCGAGCTGCAAATTGGATCCCAAGACACCGAGGCTTTGAAGAGACCGGATCCAACAAGTCCTGGTTTTTAGGTCAGACACACGCTGACAAATACTGACAAACACCCACATCTGTAAAACACCCACATGTGGACAAACACCCACATCTGTAAAACACCCACATGTGGACAAACACCCACATCTGTAAAACACCCACATGTGGACAAACACCCACATCTGTAAAACACCCACATGTGGACAAACACCCACATCTGTAAAACACCCACATGTGGAAAAACACCCACATCTATAAAACACCCAGATGTGGAAAAACACCCACATCTATAAAACACCCACATGTGGAAAAACACCCACATCTGTAAAACACCCACATGTGGACAAACACCCACATCTGTAAAACACCCACATGTGAACAAACACCCACATGTGGACAAACACCCACATCTGTAAAACACCCACATGTGGACAAACACCCACATCTGTAAAACACCCAGATGTGGAAAAACACCCACATCTATAAAACACCCAGATGTGGAAAAACACCCACATCTGTAAAACACCCACATGTGGAAAAACACCCACATCTGTAAAACACTCACATGTGAACAAACACCCACATGTGGACAAACACCCACATCTGTAAAACACCCACATCTGTAAAACACCCACATGTGGAAAAACACCCACATCTGTAAAGCACCCACATGTGGACAAACACCCACATCTGTAAAACACCCACATGTGGAAAAACACCCACATCTGTAAAACACTCACATGTGGAAAAACACCCACATCTGTAAAACACTCACATGTGAACAAACACCCACATGTGGAAAAACACCCACATCTATAAAACACCCACATGTGGAAAAACACCCACATCTGTAAAACACTCACATGTGAACAAACACCCACATGTGGAAAAACACCCACATCTATAAAACACCCACATGTGGACAAACACCCACATCTGTAAAACACTCACATGTGAACAAACACCCACATGTGGACAAACACCCACATCTGTAAAACACCCACATGTGGAAAAACACCCACATCTGTAAAACACTCACATGTGAACAAACACCCACATGTGGACAAACACCCACATCTGTAAAACACCCACATGTGGACAAACACCCACATCTGTAAAACACCCACATGTGGAAAAACACCCACATCTATAAAACACCCAGATGTGGAAAAACACCCACATCTGTAAAACACCCACATGTGGAAAAACACCCACATCTCTAAAACACCCACATGTGGAAAAACACCCACATGTGGAAAAACACCCACATCTCTAAAACACCCACATCTGTAAAACACCCACATGTGGACAAACACCCACATCTGTAAAACACCCACATGTGGACAAACACCCACATGTGGACAAACACCCACATCTGTAAAACACCCACATGTGGACAAACACCCACATCTGTTAAACACCCACATGTAGACAAACACCCACATCTGTAAAACACCCACATGTGGACAAACACCCACATCTGTAAAACACCCACATGTGGACAAACACCCACATCTGTTAAACACCCACATTCAGTATCAGATAAGATTGACAGTTTCCAGTCCAATCACAGTTGAAAAAGTTCCCAGACCTGAACACTATTGTGTTTACTAATCATACATGTGTGAGGTCACTGTCTCCACTATTAAGAGAATAAAACACTAAGAACAGAATGGACGTCTGTGCAGCAGGACAGAACAACATGTGCATAAACACTAGAGCTCTGACCTTTGTCCAAAAATAATATTTGAAATTCATTTGGAAATTAATGTAGATATTACAATAATATTTGAATATTTATTAATTATATTACTCTGAAAATGCCTCACGATACCTCCGATCAAAATTAAATATTATATTCAGTCCACTAGGGGGCAGTATTCAGTCAAATATGTCAAATATTCTGGCGTGTTTTCAAACATTACTGATGAAACATGTGACAGTAATGAGCGTTATTATCAGCTGACAGACTGGTCTATGTCGGTCTAACCCAGGTCAGACTGGTCTATGTCAGTCTAACCCAGGTCAGACTGGTCTATGTCAGTCTAACCCTGGTCAGACTGGTCTATGTCGGTCTAACCCGGGTCATACTGGTCTATGTCTGTCTAACCCGGGTCAGACTGGTCTATGTCGGTCTAACCCGGGTCAGACTGGTCTATGTCGGTCTAACCCATGTCAGACTGGTCTATGTTGTTCTAACCCGGGTCATACTGGTCTATGTCTGTCTAACCCGGGTCAGACTGGTCTATGTCGGTCTAACCCGGGTCAGACTGGTCTATGACGGTCTAACCCGGGCCAGACTGGTCTATGTCGGTCTAACCCATGTCAGACTGGTCTATGTTGTTCTAACCGGGGTCAGACTGGTCTATGTCCGTCTAACCCAGGTCAGAATGGTCTATGTCGGTCTAACCCAGGTCATACTGGTCTATGTCGGTCTAACCCGGGTCAGACTGGTCTATGTCAGTCTAACCCAGGTCAGACTGGTCTATGTCGGTCTAACCCGGGTCAGACTGGTCTATGTCGGTCTAACCCGGGTCATACTGGTCTATGTCGGTCTAACCCGGGTCAGACTGGTCTATGTCAGTCTAACCCAGGTCAGACTGGTCTATGTCAGTCTAACCCACGTCAGACTGGTCTATGTATGTCTAACCCAGGTCAAACTAGTCTATGTCGCTCTAACCCGGGTCAGACTGGTCTATGTCGCTCTAACCCAGGTCAGGCTGAACCAGACTAAGCATGTGCACAAACCTTCCATCAGTACGTGTTTTTGTCCAACAAACAGGAAAAGACTCAACAGTTGAAGAGACAAAAAATACCAACAACTGCTTTACATTCATCACTTCTGTAGTTTTTATATAAGTGTTGATTTTCATTCATGAATTTATCATGAGACGATCTGAGCTGAATGTATGAACTGACATCCCATCTGAAACACTAACACAAACACAGGAAAAGAGAAAAGAAAGAAAGAAAAGAAAATTAAAAAAAAAACATTTAAATTAAAAATAATAATAAAAAAATATTAAAAATAAAAACTTTAATTATATAAAAAAAACACAACAACAAAAAATAAAACAAAATACATTTAAATACATTAAAAAACCTAAAAAATACACGAACAAAAAAAAAATACATAGATAAAATTAAATACAATTCTAATTAAAGAATTTTTAAAAATTTCAAATTAAAAACAATTTTAAAATAAAGAAGATGAAAATAAAAAATCCATCAAAAAATAAATAAATTAATTAAATCATAATAAATGAATAAATATATACAAGTAAAAAAAAAATTTAATTTAATTAAATTAAAGTAAGTAAAAAAAATAAATACAAACAAAACAAAGAAATGAATACATTTAAATAAATAAACAAAAATTAAAGAAAAACACACACACACACATACATATATATATATATATATATATATAATTTACGTGTTTTTAAAGTAGAGGAACACAGTCCTTCCTGTCACACTCCAACTCTTCATGGTTCCATTTTCCTTCGACACGAGTCTGTCTACATCTTGAAAATAAGTGATGAATTGTTTTGACGTTGGAGCCTCAGAATCGACTGCAATCTGAGGTGAATTACAGCTTTTGTGGATTTGAAGCTGTTGGTGTCAGAAGATGAGCAGGTCTTCAGCTCGTCCATGTACTTTACTGTCTGTAATGTCCATCCACTGCATCTATTCTGCAATCACTGTCACTACAAACTGATTTTCTCTTCAATTTTACGGCAGTTCGTGCATCTGGAATTCACAAAACTAATGTTATGACCTGACTGGAAAAAATGGAACCCACATGCAGATACCAGAGCAGACGTAAAAGAGGAGGTAGTTTATTCAACACAACACAACAAGGAACGATAAAGAAGAGAAGCATTTCAGATTCTCAACTGGGTTATCTAAGAAGACGAAGAATAAAAAAAAAAAAAATCCAATTAAATTAGAAACAAAATCTACAAAAACAGCCAAAATGATCAATAAAACAAACAAAAATGAATAATACACCAATAAAATAATAAATAATGTGAACAAAGTAAGACAAATGGATAAAATTCAACAAAAAAATAATAAAACAAAAAACAAAATGTAGAAAAATAAAGAAAATACACAACAAAAACTAATAAATGATTACAATTTAATAAATATGGGAAATTTTGCAAAGAAAATCACTTCAAAACTAAAATTTTTTTATATCAAATAATAAAATAAGCAACAAAATGAACAAAAACAGGTAAAGTGATCAACAAAACTAACAAAAATTAAAAATACACCAATAAAATAACAAATAACATGAACAAAGTAAGACACGAATGGAAAAAAAAATAAAGAAAAAATAATAAAATTTAAAAACAAATGTAGAAAAATTAACAAAATGACTAGATAATTTTAACAAGATGTTAAAATTTCTTCTAAATGCACACACACACACACACACACATAGAGATAAAGATAAACATGTTTTAAATGTTTTTAAAAATTTATATAAAATTGTGGATTGAATGTGTTCAGCCCTGAAATAAACTAGAGACTCATACAGGAGCTGGACGAGGCCCCCAGTGACCCCCATGACCCTAAGGAGGATAAAGTGGGTTCAGATGACGAGAGAATTTTAAATTGTGTGTGTGTGTATGTGTGTGTGTGTGTGTGTGTGTGCTCTGGCACTGGGCCTCACTGTCCCTGATTGATGCCATTTGACATCTTTTCAATAGGTTTCTCACCTTTTTCCTGTAGCTTCAGATCCATCAGAGCAGCAGCAGCGGCGTCTCCAGAGGCTCGCCAGCGCTCCAGAGGACACCACGCTTTTACTGCAGAGCTAGCATCTTTACGCCGCAGGGAACTCTGGGTATATATATATATATATATATATATGTACATTACACCTATATATACATTATTTTAACAACATACATTATTTTAGTAATAGATAGATAGATAGATAGATGGATAGATAGATAGATAGATAGATAGATAGATAGATAGATAGATAGATAGATAGATAGATAGATAGATAGATAGATAGATAGATAGATAGATAGATAGATAGATAGATAGATAGATAGATAGATAGATAGATAGATAGATAGATAGATAGATAGATAGATAGATAGATAGATAGAGCAGCACCACATACACAACAGTCACAGAACACATTTTTTCAATCAATCATCTATGGATCTGGACAAATATAGTGTGGTTTCCATGGCAACACTCCACTGACTTTAGTTTCTCAGTCTCCATCACAGTTTTTGATATTTTTCAGCTGTTTGAAGTTAAAATCATCCCAGATAGTAAAGGGTTAAGAAGCTTTATTTTGTTTTGGCAGGTGTTCGTGTGGTCGTGGACAAAACAGGAACACATTTAAACATTTTTATCTCACTGTGATTTCCTTTCAAAAAGCTTCTAACGAATTCAAGCACTTTGATCAAATGAAAGCTCAACAGTTGTAGCTGCAGTGGAAATGATTTGTGCGTCCACTTATTGCAGAATGACTGGAGGTGGGGGGGGGCTTCCACATCACCCAGGATCAATAGCAGGACTCAGTCATTACTCTGCCAGGTGCTGACATTTCCAGATTTTTAAAAGCTTTTTTTTGGGGAACTGGGGCGTTATTGGGAGCGTTGGGGCAGCTCGTAATATTCTCCAAGTCAATGAACGCAGATGGATCCATGACTGACGTTAATGGATATTTTGGCTTCAAAGGCCAGTGCGTCAAAACAGAAGAGCAGAGGACGAAAGGACGATGTAAGGACAGACGTACGGCAGGATTATTAACAGGAAGAGGAATTATCGTCATTATCGACAGAGGTGGTCAAAGTACTCCTATTCTGTACTACCTGGGTGCGATATGCCCGGGGGGATTGTGGGAGGGGGGTAATGTTTTGAACATTAACATTCGGGTCCGTTAGGGTCCACTCATTTTGCTGCCTGTGTGCCCCCAGGCCCTGTGCGGCCAGGATCCCAAATCAGCCCTGTGCACGCCGGCTATCACTGTCATTGCGTCGTGAGGTTTCTGGGAGACCCTCACTCTGACTTGCGTGTGCATTAGACTGCTGTATTTCAAGATGTCAACATCACAGTTGACCCCTGGCACCTGTTGTAGCTATGTGGGCCGGTCTCTGCCCTGGTGACACGATGCGGTTGGTGCACCGGAGGAAAAGGGGACCTGTCTGTCCCACGGCCTTGCGTCTGGCTGGTCGTGGAGCTGGTTGTGGTGCACCGCACCAGACCTGCGGGGAGGTCCCGCAAAGGGGATCCTCCTAGTGGCCGACCCAGACCTGTTGCGTCCTTTTGAACTCTATTTTCAAGGTTCTTTTCATCTTTACCTTCAGGTACTTGTTGACTATCTGCCTGGTGTCAGTATTTAGCCTCAGGTGGACTTTACCACCCGCTTTAGGCTGCATTAAACAACCTGACTATGAGAAGACCGGACCCAGGCGCGAGGACAACTGGGCAAGCAGTCTTCCATACGCCACATTTCCCACGCCCGCCCGTCGGACGGGGATTCGGCGCTGGGCTCTTCCCTCTTCGCTCGCCGCTACTGAGGGAATCCTGGTAAGTTTATTTTCCTCCACTTAGTATTATGATTCTAATCTGGAATGAGGGTCAGAACAACGCAAGCTTTTTTCTGTGGAAAAAAATCACCCCCCTCTGTGTTCTACAGTACATGTACAGCTACTGCTGTGGAAAAATACTCTGGTAAAAGTACTGATTCAACTGCTTTACTGAAGTAAATGTAAAAACAAAAGTTGCACATGAGGAGGCACAAAATGATTCCAACAAAGAGGAACAAAAGGCCTTAAGTCTGGAACATTTGTCTGATTTTACTAACCCTAACTCTGGGTTCAGGGCTAGGACTAACTCTGGGTTCAGGGCTAGGACTAACTCTGGGTTCAGGGCTAGGACTAACTCTGGGTTCAGGGCTAGGACTAACTCTGGGTTCAGGGTTAGGACTAACTCTGGGTTCAGGGTTAGGACTAACTCTGGGTCCAGGGTTAGGACTAACTCTGGGTTCAGGGTTAGGACTAACTCTGGGTTCAGGGCTAGGACTAACTCTGGGTTCAGGGCTAGGACTAACTCTGGGTTCAGGGTTAGGACTAACTCTGGGTTCAGGGTTCGGGTTAACTCTGGGTCCAGAATTAGGATTAACTCTGGGTTAAGGGTTAGGACCAACTCTGGGTTCAGGGTTAGGACTAACTCTGGGTTCAGGGCTAGGACTAACTCTGGGTTCAGGGTTAGGACTAACTCTGGGTTCAGGGTTAGGACTAACTCTGGGTCCAGGGTTAGGACTAACTCTGGGTTCAGGGTTAGGACTAACTCTGGGTTCAGGGTTAGGAATAACTCTGGGTTCAGGGTTAGGACTAACTCTAGGTCCAGGGTTAGGACTAACTCTGGGTTCAGGGTTCGGGTTAACTCTGGGTCCAGGGTTAGGACTAACTCTGGGTTCAGGGTTAGGACTAACTCTGGGTCCAGGGTTAGGACTAACTCTGGGTTCAGGGTTAGGACTAACTCTGGGTTCAGGGTTAGGACTAACTCTGGGTTCAGGGTTAGGACTAACTCTGGGTTCAGGGTTCAGGTTAACTCTGGGTTCAGGGTTAGGACTAACTCTGGGTTCAGGGCTAGGACTAACTCTGGGTTCAGGGTTAGGACTAACTCTGGGTTCAGGGTTCGGGTTAACTCTGGGTCCAGAGTTAGGATTAACTCTGGGTTCAGGGTTAGGACTAACTCTGGGTCCAGGGTTAGGACTAACTCTGGGTTCAGGGTTAGGACTAACTCTGGGTTCAGGGTTAGGACTAACTCTGGGTTCAGGGTTAGGACTAACTCTGGGTTCAGGGTTAGGACTAACTCTAGGTTCATCCTGGACAGTTTTTGACAGTATGAGTATATTTATACTAAATGTAGTTTTGCGGTTCCTTCAGTCAGAGGTTTGTTCTAATTATCCACTGGGGTGAGGGAGTAGAAGGGGGGTGGAGGGAGGGTGTAGAGGGGTTGAAGGGTGGGGGTGTGTTCGGGACCATCCTCTTTTGCTCATTATGAAGCTAACACTCTGTAGAATCTGATGTGAGCACTAACCCTGAACTGTCTCTGCTCCAACACCAGCTTCTGGACCTCAGTCCTTTCAAGCCCCGCCCCCTTCACCAAACACGGACATAACCAGGTCATTGCTGAAGCCCCGCCCCCTTCACCAAAGTCAGACATAACCAGGTCATGTCTGTTGTTTGCTGGAGAACATAAAAACCTAAAGTGGATATCCATGCTGTTTCCTGATTAAATAAAGGATAATAACAAAAAGAACAAGTGTTTCCAGGGACAACAAACCCCGCCTCCTCACAAACAATTTAGTTCTTAATTTGCCTCATTCACCTGATAGCCATTTTTACGCTTGAGGAGTATGGAAGTTAAACAGAAGTACACAGTTCTGTATGCTGTCAATCACTAGCTTCAGGGAAGGTTTGGGTTGGCAACATGCCAGCAGTTTGGACCACCAATCTGTCCGTCATGACAAAGTTAACGATCAATATTGTTGAAAAATGGACATGTCAGGACTGCAATATTCCAGGGCTGACTTGATGAAAGTCTACAGTAACTGGGTCGAAGGAAACATGAAGTTTAAGTAGGCTAATGGCACCGCTAGCATAACATCAGTACTGACAGCCATCGCCACGCTAACCACAAAATGTAAAGAATAATGTTGAAATAGCAAATAGAATGTAGTGTTATGTCATTACAGTTTCATATTTTATTACTTCATGGTGACATTAGGTTGATTAGATGGCTGTTAGCGCTATTTATCATTGATGCTAGTCTGGTAAGCTACAGTTAATGTGTTAGCTAATGCATTTCAGTGGACATAATTATCCGTATCTTACCATGTGTCACACCGGGGTGAGGTTTGTCTTGTCTTGAGGGTTTTGTCTTGTCATTTCCTGTTTTATTTTGAAATTCTAATTCTCCTCTCGTTTCAGAGCACTTGCCCTTCCTCTGGTGTCTCCTGAACCCTGACCTTAATTACCTATTGTGTCCACCTGTTTCCCATTTACCTCATGTGTTTAAATTGTCTGCGTGTCCCTTGTCCTGTGCCAGTGTGTCTTCGTCTGTTAATCTGATCACCTGTGCCTTTCTTTCAACCTTGTTCCCTGAAATATTCTTGTAAATCAAGTAAGCCTTTGTTCGTCGGTCTTGAGTGATTTTTTTGTTGTAATTTTCTGTTTTCTTTTAGCATTTTACTTTTTCTTATTTTCCTCTTAGGAGTGATTTTGAGTTTGAATTTTGTCATAGTAATTCTAGTTTAGATAGATTAGTCTTAGATTAGATTAGTAGTCTGTTTTTCTTGGTTTTGTAATTCCTATTAGAGTTTTTGTATTTCCTCAGTTTTCTAGAGCGCCCTTTGTTGCTTCTATTTATTTCCTCCGTTGTGGAGTGATTTTTTTTTTTCTTGTTACTTAATATTTTCATAGCCTTGTTCCTTTTCCTTCTTCAGAAACGAGTATTATTTTGTAAATTTTTTATAGCCATAGTTAGTTTTTTTTAGCATTCCTCATTTATGAGTGAATTCTAGTTTAGTGTATTATTCTAGATGGTTGAGACGTTTAGTGTTACATTTCTGTTTCATAGCCTTCTGATTTGTCTCTCAAGACAAGGACTCTGGTCTTGATTCTCAACTACATCCTGACCAATAAAACTTTGATTAAATCTATTTCCTGCTCCTGAGTCGTCCCTTCGAGTACTGGCCTGACACCATGAAATTTGGGCCAGGATCCCTCTTTATGTTTTTGATCCATTCACGCCCAAATGCCTTATCTTTGGGGAAACGATGGAAGGTCTGACCATGGTTCGATTTTTTTTTCTTCCTTAAGGACGGACATTTTGGGACGCAGCAGTGACGTGCTATTGCCATCGAGAAAGTGTGTCGCAACAAGTGTGAATAAGGCCCTGTTGAGCCACATTTTGTAATAAATGTCCAAAATGTACTAACTTTTTCATTTAATTTTGTCATAAATTTTGCCGCATTATGTAATAAATTATTATATTTGGAGAAGATTATTACAAAATGCACGTTATTCTCTAGAAAATGTAATAACATGGTGAATTACATAGTAACAATTCTAAAGCATAGTTTGTCTGTTAATTATATTTTATTTTACTTTAAAGTATTTGTAAAAGCTAGGTCTATTATTAGTATCACTGTATTAGCCTAGTAGCAGTACTTAGCAATTACTATCAGTACACTATTCAAATGTTGAATTAACATTAATACATTAATATTCTGTAAATTCTAGATTGTTTTTTATTGGATACCAAAACCAAATCAAGAATAGTTCTAAACATCAACAACAATAAATGCAACCAACACATGCAGGCTTGTGGATAATTTAAAATAATAATGAACCAATGAATATAAGTTCTACCTTAAACAACATAAGTGTCTTCTGGTTGTTTACAAAGCTGCTGTGACCACATCATTTATCCACTAACATTCATTTTAGACAAATATGAAATGGCCTTAAACAAACAACAACATTTCTATTTCCAAAATATAGCCCTTATTTTAAATTGTCCATGTCTAATATGTCTAATTACCAGCCAAGACATAAACCACATGGATTGTTTCCCAAACAGCTCCTTGAGTTTTAATACCACACCACCAAAGCGTCCTGCTGCTGCAAAATGGAATAACATTTTACATAATGCAGCAAAATTTCTTACGAAATACGTTGGGGCAGTTTATTAGAAAATGAAATGAAAAAGTTATTACATTTTGGATGTTTATTACAAAATGCAGCTCAACATGCCCATACATTCACTTTGATTGACAGAACTATTTTTTATCAATGTTATTTTTCCCTGTTGTTTTTGACAGTTGAATTCCTTTGGTTCAAAGTTCAAATCCATGTGAAAGCACAACAGGTAGACACATACTCAGCTCATAGAGTACAGGGAGGACACCTTAGCTTTAGTTTAGGGTTTATCTGTCCTCCTACAGCGAGGACAGTTTGTCTTTAGTTTGTCCTCCTAAAACTTTATTCTGTGTTTGGACCGAATATTCCTCTGTCACAGAAGAGTGTCCTGATCCAGACTTCTATTGTTTTGTTTTGGAAGTTTTCTGTTTGTCTTCCTGTTTTTCTGTCATTGTTAGTGTCTGGGCTTTGATTTTGTTGGTTCATGTTGTTTTACTTCCTGTCACTGGTGTTGCCCTGCCTCTTTAATTTAGCCTCATGTGGATCACCTGTCTTGGGTCTTATATAAACTCCTCCTGTGTGTTTGTCTGGTGCAAGTTTGTCTGCCATTCATGGAGCAAATAAGCGGTCTTGTGTCTGGTCTGGTTTTGTCTGTGTTTTACTTGGTTTGGTTTTCTAGTTTCTGTCTGTTGTCTACCCCCTGTCTGTTTTGTTGCCTGATTATTGCCTCCTGTTGCTTGACCCTGACTGAGACTTTGCCCTACCCTTGTCGGCCCTGTTCAGATGATTGGAGAATGATTTTTGGATTTTCCCTGACTGTGTTTGGATATCTGGTTCTGACCTTTGCCTGGATTTTGATTGCCATGTTGCCTTACCCCTCAGTTGCTGTTGCATGCAGCCTGACGGTCCACCATACAGCAACCCAGTCACAAGGGAATTTCTGTTTTTATAATAAAACACTTGACAGTAAGAGAGTGAAGATCTGAACCAAGCACAGCCCAGCTGGAGGAAGAGGAAGAGGATGAGGATGAGGAGGAGCCCAAGTGCCTTATCTTTGGTGAAAAGTGGAGGGTCTGTCCATGGTACGATTTGTTTCCTCTTTGAGGATGTACACTTTGGGACACAGCCGTGAGGCGTTATAGCCATCGGGAAAGTGTTGTGTGTAGCAACGACACTTTTGTCTTCAAAAAGGTGGTCAAAGTACTCACATTTTGTACTTAAGTAGAAGTACAGCAACTGGTGTGAAAAAAATACTCTGGTAAAAGTAGAAGTACTGATTCAACTCCTTTACTGAAGTAAAAGTAAAAAAGCACAACTTCTTAAGTCAAAAGTAAAAAAGCTTTTTTTTTTTTGCTATGGACGAAATAATACTGATTTAACCAGGAACATTTTTTAAAAATATCCAAAAATAAAGTGTTTAAAAGTGACTTTATTTATTGGGTCATGGTCCTTAGTTTAGTTGGTATGAACAGAAAAATTCCAAGTCATAAATAGGAGATACAAAAAACATAATTATGAGATAAAAAAAATCTAAATCATGAGATAAAGTCAAAATTATCAGATTAAAATGTCAAAATTTTGAGTAAAAATTCAGAATTATGAGATAAAAACTAAAAAATGTGAAGAAAAAAGTCAGAATTATTAGACAAAAATCTAAATTATGATTTAAAGTCAATTATGAAATAAATGGATAATTATGTCAAAAATAATTATGTCAAAAATATGATCTAGTAAATCATAATTTCTGATTTACGACTTATTTTTCATACTGTCACATTTGTCTAGTTTGAAAAAGTAATGAGTCTATTTTTAGAATGTAAAGAGTATAAAGTACAGATATTTATACAAAAATGTAGGCAGTAAAAGTAAAAAGTTGCTAGAAAAATAAATACTCAAGTAAAGTACAGATACCTAAAAAATCTACTTAAGTACAATAAAGGAAGTACTTCTACTTAGTTACTTCCACCTCTGGTAGCAACAAGTGTACCCCTCAATATTATGTGAATATTCCGGGTGAATAAAGCCAGACTATGGATTTGACCTTTCAAGGTCAAAGGGCATGATGCCATTTTGGAGCCAACATGTCGTTTCATATCTGTCAACAATAGTAACTCAGTACTTATCACCACTCTGGAGACACAACCATTTAAAATCATGTGACCTTGATCTTGACTTTCCAAAATCACTCAAAGTCAAAGGTCATGGCGCCATTTTAAAGCTCATGTCAGGTTTCCTATCTGTCACTATTACTAACTAAGTCTCTATCTCTAGGAGGTATTAAATTAGGGTCCATTCATATGTTTGTTTGTCAGCAGGATTACACAAAAGATCTGAACGGATTTTCATGAACCTTTCAGGAATGATAGATCCTTTTTTAGCTTTTGAGCCACTAACCTCTGACCTCTTTGATAAACAATAGGTCAAAATCTATACACACAAGATGCAGAAACTCATACAGGGTGTACCCCGCCTTCACCCATTGTAGTTGGATTAAGCCCCCCTTGACCCTAGTGAGGATAAAGTAGGGTCAGACGATGAATTAAAAGACCAGTATTTTGGTGTTGGCTGGAAGTCTGTAAGATGAACAGTTCAAAAGTTATATCAAAAATTAGATTTTGACCTTTATTGTGAACTTTGACCTATAGTTTTCAAATTTGTCCCTCAAGGTTCTGATGTCAATGCACATCAACAGTGAGAGCAAAAAGAAGCTATATGCTAAACTGAGTATACAGAAAAGAAAAGGACATTCATAACCTTTGACCTATCTCTGATCATTGTGAAATCACTAAGATTTAAATGGGGGGGGGGGGGGGTAATAACAATAATAACAAGTATTCAGAGAATTCCTGATCTTGTACCTATTTTGCGGAAATCCCAAGTTTCTATGACAACCTGTTTTTTAATTACAGCCAATAATGTGATTTTGACCTTTCTGCTAAATGCGACCTTGACCTTTGACCTTTTGCAATATTGATCATGTATATATGCGTCAGTGTGTGTAATATTATGATAATATATCCAGTATTGATATGTATATGCTTGACACACAAGAACAGTTAATTTTGCGACATTTCACCTTTGACCTCCAGCGATCTCAAAAAGTATTGGCCATAGGTGATGACTATAGAAATCTTCATTCTGCATCGTTTGATACCAATCTGAAAGTTTTGTGACCCTCCATTCTTGAGTTATAATCGATAATGTGATTTTGATCTTTTAGTTAATTTTGGCCTTGACCTTTGACCTTTACTCAAATGGATCATTGCATCTGATGCGCATTAGTTATATGTATATGACCGTGTAATTTCACTGGTGATATCTCAAGTATTCATTGACTTATAGCATATGTCACTGTGGACACACACACACACACACACACGCAGACACACACACAGACACACACACACACACACAGACACACACACACACACATACACACACACACACGCAGACACACACACAGACACACACACACACACACACACACAGACACACACACACACACACATACACACACACACAGGATGATGACAATAATCTCTCCACCAATGTTAGGTAAGATTAATAAAATATTAATCCAGACCAGTTAAGTCCATGGGTATTAAATCACTTTACTGACTCTGAACTTAAACCAACACACGATAAATAAGAAGGAATAAAAAAACGAGGATAAAACAATAAGGTTAACTATATGAAGACAGGAAGTGAAAGTGTAAACGCAGACACCAGTGGTTTATAGCGAAACATTCCATCAACTCTGTCCCAGCTGATGTTTTTTACAGTGTATTCAAGTCAGGTTGAATTTTGTTTCAATAGTGAAGTAACGTTCTCAGTCTGTGCTCATTCAGCTCATCTGGGAAATTCATAAACTGCTCAATATTCATGTAAATTAATGACCATAACTCACACTGGCTGCATAGTAATCAGCTGAGAGGAAGAATAAATCTGCTGTTCCTTCCACTGATTCATAGACCTGTTCTGCTGCTGTATTTATGACTGTGGACACAACAGAACCCTGCTACTGCAACACAAGGGTCTATGTGGGTTCCACGCCCAGGAGGGTATGTCCACGCCCAGGAGGGTATGTCCACGCCCAGGAGGGTATGTGGGTTCCACATCCATGAAGGTATTTGGGTTCCATATCCATCAGGGTATGTGGGTTCCACATTCATGAGAGTATGTGGGTTCCATGCCCAGGAGGGTATGGCTACATCCATGAGGGTATGTGGGTTCCACATCCATGAAGGTATTTGGGTTCCCCGTCCATGAACGTGTGTGGGTTCCACGTCCATGAGGGTATGTGGGTTTCACAACAAGGAGGATATGTGGGTTCCACATCCAGGAAGGCATGTGGGTTCCACACCCATGAGGGTATATGGGTTCCACATCTATGAAGGTATGTGGGTTCCATGTCTAGGAGGTTATGTGGGTTCCATGTCCATGAGGGTATGTGTCCCCAAACCTTAACCCACATCATGTGACCGTTCCCATGAGGACAGACCCCTACAGAGCCAAAGCCCCTCCCCCCTTTGATCATGTTCCTGTCGAACACTTTAGCATCTGTTAGCGTTAGTGTTAATCAGACGGGTTCTCCTGCGTTCTCCTCCCAGATGGTTCCTGTAATTGCATTGTTTCTTCTGCAGATGTTTGACGGTGGAACTGGTCCAGCTCTGGCTCCATCACGGCCTGGATCAGTTAATGGGAAAGTAAGCGTTTTCACAGATGCCTTCCAGCACCGTGTGTTCGTCACACACGCTGTTATTATCAGTGATGTTCCAGCGTCAGACGAACAGGGACACATTAACACAAAAAATAAATAAATATACTTCCACACTGTAAAAAATGGAAGTGGTTAAAAACATAAACTATAGAAATCTGAATTTGTTAAAGTGGATGAAATGAAAACTTCAGCTCTACTTCTTCACAGGCTTCTTAGATTTTGCCTACGCCCAGACAAGTTTGAAACAGGTGTAATTTTGAAACCGTGTTAAAAAGATCTTAAAATGGAAATGTTTCAGTAAAAAAACTGTGTCACCATGGAGATGAAACACTTGTTGAAATTATGCAGTTCACGTGCCACACCCCTATGAGTGCTGTAAGCCAGTCCCACCAGATACAAGAGAACATTAGAAGAAGTAGTCCGCATGCGCCTACATCCTTTTTCTACTGGTGCGACACAAACAACAACAATAACAACATTCACCACTGCTACTCTGTTGTTCACTATTGTTACTGTTTGGTGTAATTGGTAGAATCAATGGTTTTCTATCCAAACAGAAAAACTCATTGATTTTCAGTAAATTAGATTATTGTATTGGGGTGGCCTTGGCTCAGTTGGTAGAGCGGGTCGTCCAGTAACTGAAGGGTTCGAATCCCACTCTGTCCTAGTCGGTCCGTTGTGTCCTTGGGCAAAACACTTCACCCTCCTTGCCTCCAGTGTCATTCACACTGGTGTATGAATGTTTAGTGGTGGTCAGAGGGTGGCTGCCGTGCTTCTGTCAGTCTCTGACCCAGGGCAGCTGTGGCTACATATGTAGTTTACCACCACCAGAGGGTGCATGTGAGAGTGAATTAATAAAAAAAAAAAAAGCGTGATAGAAATCTTTCTCTCATTAATGTCAACCACTTTGAGTGGCCAAAAAAGCGCTATATAAATCAAATCCATTATTATTATTATTATTATTATTATTATTATTATTATTATTATTATTATTATTATTATTATTATTATTAATGGTGTCAAAAAATCAATCAGGGAGCTACAGCAGATCCAAAATGCTGCTGCCAGAGTCCTGACCAGTATCAGAAAACTGGACCACATCACACCGGTCCTCAAATCCTTACATTGCCTTCCTGTGGGTCAAAGGATAGAATTCAAAATCTTACTCCTGGTCTATTCAGATTCAAATGATTTTATTTATCTCCTAGGGGTAATTCAAGACATCAGTGAGCATCATAATAATACATGGAGAGAAAAAACAAGGTACTCTTACATATCTAAGGTAATAAAATAGTAATCTAATATAATAAATAAAGTGGAAGTAATTTGTATACACAGTATAAAAGAAGGGAACTGTTCTATAAGAACCTTTGACCTTCATTGCTCAAAATCTAATAGGTTCTTCCTTGACCCATTATCTATCTGAAAGGTTCATCAAAATCTGTTCAGAACTTTTTGCCTAATCCTGTTGACAAACAAACAAACAAACAAACAAACAAACACACTGACCCGAATTTAACACCTCCTTGGCAGAGGTAATGAAAAATATTATTGATAAATTAAATAGATAAATTCTCCATATTATTTTTGTAAGCCAGCTAATCTGGTGATAGGTGATCCAGTCAGTGATACTGCGCGAGTCTATTGAGTTGGGTGACCAATAAAATTAGTTCAGGAAGTTGTATATGTAAATCAATCTGTCGCCATCCTCGGAAAAAAAGCTGTGAAATGGGAATCAGCTTAAGTCTAGATCTGATACTAGTCCTCACTTTGGTACAAACTTCACTAAAACCATTAAAACCTCACTAAAACAGTCTGAGTCTGAATGTCAGCTAGCGTTAGCATATTCAATGTTAGCATATTCAGCTAACAGCACTTACCGGATCGGTTCCACATAATGTGAATGGCTCTAATCCCACCCAGACCACTTCCATACATGCTCTAGTCTATGTGACAGGTCACCATGACAACAGAATGGTTTGGTGGAAGTCCCTTACAACCCCCTGTGTTTGACCAACATTGACAGTAAACAGTGTAAATGATGTGAAAACAGCAGCGTTATCGGCTTTTCAGCGTCTGAACCCTGTGAAGTATGTGTGCGGACACTTTAATAGACTTTTCAACAGGATCTTTTTAGTATTAATTTCACAGTTGCGTAGCTACAAGAGGATTTAATTTGTCGGGGGCAAACGCAGCCTGTGTGACTCTTTGACTTGCGGCAGAAGGCTGGAGAACGTCCAGTTTAGTGGCTACGCAGCTAATTGTCTGTGAAATACACCACGCCGATTTCAGCCCAAATGATATTTCTCCCTTTTTCATCAGTTGCAATTTCAAAGCAATGAGGTCGTTGAGCGGCGCTGAGACCAATGAGCCGTTCAAAGCCAATACATCCTGCTATAGTTAAGAGCACGGCTGTGGTCGTCATGGCGACCGACTACCGGCTCCGCGAGGGTTCCGTGACAAACACCCAAATATTAGAGCACCTCTCTGACACAAACTTAAAGCCTCACTAAACAAACTTAACACCTCACTAAAATAGTTAAAACCCCAATAAACCACTGAAAACCTCGATAAAACAGTTAAAACTTTACTAAAACAAACTTAATACTTCACTAAAACAGTTAAAACTTTATTAAAACAAACTTAACACTTCATTAAAACAGTTAAAACTTTACTAAAACAAACTTAACACTTCATTAAAACAGTTAAAACTTTATTAAAACAAACTTAACACTTCATTAAAACAGTTAAAACTTTACTAAAACAAACTTAACACGTAACTAAAACAGTTAAAACTTTACTAAAACAAACTTAACACGTAACTAAAACTGTTAAAACTTTACTAAAGCAAACTTAACACTTCATTAAAACAGTTAAAACCTCACTAAAACTAATTCAAAACTTCTCTAAAATCCAGTTAAAACAGCTGTGCACCTGCATGTATCAGCCGTAAATACTGCTGAACAACTGATGACAGCAGTTTGCTAAGGTCCACAGCTGTTAGCAGTGACAACCATTGATCGTTATTGAGAGAAAGTAGCTCCAAGTAATTACGAGGTGTGAGTTTTTGTTCTGTGATGGTTTTGTTATGTAAATACATCACTCATTCCAACACATACATTTTTGAGAAGAAACATATTTTGTTAACGCAAGGAAACCTGCTGGGACTACTTTGGCTTTGACTAAAACCGGACCAGAACTGGGCTCACACGACACTGTCGGGGGTAAGTCACTGTGGGACACCAGAGTAAAGACACTGATGACAAACACATTCATCTGAAAAATACTGAAATATCTGTTTTTCTCCTTCAGTTTTATTCTTCTTTATCTCCTTCAGTTGTATTCTTCTTTATCTCCTTCAGTTTTATTCTTCTTTTTCTCCTTCAGTTTTATTCTTCTTTTTCTCCTTCAGTTTTATTCTTCTTTTTCTCCTTCAGTTTTATTCTTCTTTTTCTCCTTTAGTTTTATTCTTCTTTATCTCCTTCAGTTTTATTCTTCTTTTTCTCCTTCAGTTTTATTCTTCTTTATCTCCTTCAGTTTTATTCTTCTTTATCTCCTTCAGTTTTATTCTTCTTTTTCTCCTTCAGTTTTATTCTTCTTTTTCTCCTTCAGTTTTATTCTTCTTTATCTCCTTCAGTTGTATTCTTCTTTATCTCCTTCAGTTTTATTCTTCTTTATCTCCTTCAGTTTTATTCTTGTTTTTCTCCTTCAGTTTTATTCTTCTTTTTCTCCTTTAGGTTTATTCTTCTTTTTCTCCTTCAGTTTTATTCTTCTTTATCTCCTTCAGTTTTATTCTTCTTTTTCTCCTTCAGTTTTATTCTTCTTTTTCTCCTTCAGTTTTATTCTTCTTTTTCTCCTTCAGTTTTATTCTTCTTTTTCTCCTTTAGTTTTATTCTTCTTTATCTCCTTCAGTTTTATTCTTCTTTTTCTCCTTCAGTTTTATTCTTCTTTATCTCCTTCAGTTTTATTCTTCTTTATCTCCTTCAGTTTTATTCTTCTTTTTCTCCTTCAGTTTTATTCTTCTTTTTCTCCTTCAGTTTTATTCTTCTTTATCTCCTTCAGTTGTATTCTTCTTTATCTCCTTCAGTTTTATTCTTCTTTATCTCCTTCAGTTTTATTCTTCTTTTTCTCCTTCAGTTTTATTCTTCTTTTTCTCCTTTAGGTTTATTCTTCTTTTTCTCCTTCAGTTTTATTCTTCTTTTTCTCCTTCAGTTTCATTCTTCTTTTTCTCCTTTAGTTTTATTCTTCTTTATCTCCTACAGTTTTATTCTTCTTTTTCTCCTTCAGTTTTATTCTTCTTTTTCTCCTTTAGTTTTATTCTTCTTTATCTCCTTCAGTTTTATTCTTCTTTATCTCCTTCAGTTTTATTCTTCTTTTCTCCTTCAGTTTTATTCTTCTTTATCTCCTTCAGTTTTATTCTTCTTTTTCTCCTTCAGTTTTATTCTTCTTTTTCTCCTTCAGTTTTATTCTTCTTTTTCTCCTTCAGTTTTATTCTTCTTTATCTCCTTCAGTTTTATTCTTCTTTTTCTCCTTCAGTTTTATTCTTCTTTATCTCCTTCAGTTTTATTCTTCTTTATCTCCTTCAGTTTTATTCTTCTTTTTCTCCTTCAGTTTTATTCTTCTTTTTCTCCTTTAGGTTTATTCTTCTTTTTCTCCTTCAGTTTTATTCTTCTTTTTCTCCTTCAGTTTCATTCTTCTTTTTCTCCTTCAGTTTTATTCTTCTTTTTCTCCTTTAGTTTTATTCTTCTTTATCTCCTACAGTTTTATTCTTCTTTTTCTCCTTCAGTTTTATTCTTCTTTTTCTCCTTTAGTTTTATTCTTCTTTATCTCCTTCAGTTTTATTCTTCTTTATCTCCTTCAGTTTTATTCTTCTTTATCTCCTTCAGTTTTATTCTTCTTTATCTCCTTCAGTTTTATTCTTCTTTTTCTCATTCAGTTTTATTCTTCTTTTTCTCCTTTAGTTTTATTCTTCTTTTTCTCCTTTAGTTTTATTCTTCTTTTTCTCCTTCAGTTTTATTCTTCTTTATCTCCCTTAGTTTTATTCTTCTTTTTCTCCTTCAGTTTTATTCTTCTTTATCTCCTTTAGTTTTATTCTTCTTTTTCTCCTTCAGTTTTATTCTTCTTTTTCTCCTTTAGTTTTATTCTTCTTTTTCTCATTCAGTTTTATTCTTCTTTTTCTCCTTTAGTTTTATTCTTCTTTTTCTCCTTTAGTTTTATTCTTCTTTTTCTCCTTCAGTTTTATTCTTCCTTTTCTCATTCAGTTTTATTCTTCTTTTTCTCCTTTAGTTTTATTCTTCTTTTTCTCCTTCAGTTTTATTCTTCTTTTTCTCCTTCAGTTTTATTCTTCTTTTTCTCCTTTAGTTTTATTCTTCTTTTTCTCATTCAGTTTTATTCTTCTTTTTCTCCTTCAGTTTTATTCTTCTTTTTCTCCTTCAGTTTTATTCTTCTTTTTCTCCTTTAGTTTTATTCTTCTTTTCTCATTCAGTTTTATTCTTCTTTTTCTCCTTTAGTTTTATTCTTCTTTTTCTCCTTTAGTTTTATTCTTCTTTTTCTCCTTCAGTTTTATTCTTCTTTATCTCCTTCAGTTTTATTCTTCTTTATCTCCTTCAGTTTTATTCTTCTTTATCTCCTTCAGTTTTATTCTTCTTTATCTCCTTTAGTTTTATTCTTCTTTTTCTCCTTCAGTTTTATTCTTCTTTTTCTCCTTTAGTTTTATTCTTCTTTTTCTCCTTCAGTTTTATTCTTCTTTTTCTCCTTCAGTTTTATTCTTCTTTTTCTTCTTCAGTTTTCTATTCTAGTCCACATTTGGGCTTGTCCACTCATGGCTCTGACACAAACACATCCTGAAAGCTCCCACTGGTGCAGAAAAGTCATCAGTCGTCGTCCGTTCACACAATTACAGGTGGAATCTGACGTTTGTTTTGTGTCCGATACGATCGCGCGTCAAACCTTCGCAGATGCAGCGTTGGCCGTAAACACAGACGGTGTGAGGACGACTGACCATGGGATGAAAGATGACAGGCGTTTAGACCACAACAAATGAGGTCCTGGCCCTTAGTGCTCTACTCCCCCCACACACACCACCACCATAACTGTGCCCCCCACCCTCACCCCCCACCATTAAAGTGTTCACAGGCCTAAAGGGATGTTTCCAATGGCTGTCTTTCAGTGGGAGGGGCTCAAAGGTTAATGAATTCAACACAGTAAGACATGACTCCCTTTACAGTGGGGGGTGAGGAGGGGGAGGGGGTGAGGGGCTCCGACTGAATGATGATGAAGGCACATCAATAACTGAGAGGGAGAACTGCTGCCCCCTGGAGGAAGAGGAGAAGGAGGAAAAAGAGGAGGTGGAGGGGGAGGAAGATGAGGAGGAGGAGGAGGAAGAGGAGGAGGAGGAAGGAGAGGAGATGGAGGAGGGGGAGGAGGGGGGAGGGGGAGGAGGGGGAGGAAGAGGAGGAGGAGGAGGAGAAGGAGGAGAAGGAGGAAGAGGAGATGGAGGAGGGGGAGGAAGAGGAGGAATAGGAGGAAGGAGAGGAGGAGAAGGAGGAAGAAGAAGAGGAGGGGGGGGAGGAGGAGGAAGGAGAGGCGGAAAGAAAGAAATGTCATGGTGAATCTTTTCACATTTTTGTTTCTGGGGGATTTGCATGTTCATGTGTGTGTGTGTTTGTGTTTGTGTGTGTGTGTGTGTGTGTGTGTGTGTGTGTGTGTGTGTGTGTGTGTGTGTGCTTGCATTCCTATCATTAAGGGGACATTGATATGTTTACATAGCCACATTATGGAGACTTCTGACACTACGGTGACCAAATTTAAGTATAAAGGTTATATATAAAACTTAAATTATAAAGGTCCCCATTAGTACAATAAAAATGATGTTAAATGATGATGATTTTATTTAAATGTATTTGTAATTTCATGTAATTATCTTTTAAATATATTTGAAATATTTTGTTATCGTAAAAGAAATGTATTTACTTATTAAAAAATTATATGTTTACACTCACTACCTACTTTACATATGATTATAAATTTAGTGCTCATGTAAACGAGTGTGTGTGTGTGTGTGTGTTATTTGTGTGTGTTATTTATTCTTGACAGTGGGTGTGGGCACTGAAGGACCTGAACCACTGACCAGAAACATCCCCATGATGTCTATTTCTCCCCCCCGCCCCCCCCCCCCTCTTTGTACCACCCCCACACACACATACACACACACACACACACACACACCCTGGAAATCAAAGTTGTTCTCAGATCTGTGGATTCAGCCAGATGGAAGTAAATCCAATCTGTGTGATTGAAACATTATTTGCATAGTGTTCACACTGTCTGTTACCACGACGATTCAAACTGTGACTCCACATCCGTACCGCTAGAACGCACTGGAGCGTATCCCATAATGCAGCTGTGATTGGCTGCACACAGCGCTAGTCCTGTATGACACTAGTACTGGCTCGACTCAACTCATTATTCCTGGAGAGCGTTTCTGTTCCAGATTAGCACTGACTTTACAGTACCTGGTCGTCATAGCGATAGTACTGACTTTACAGTACCTGGTCGTCATAGTGATAGTACTGACTTTACAGTACCTGGTCGTCATAGCGATAGTACTGACTTTACAGTACCTGGTCGTCATAGTGATAGTACTGACTTTACAGTACCTGGTCGTCATAGTGATAGTACTGACTTTACAGTACCTGGTTGTCACAGCAATTTGTTGCATTACTTCCATATCATCTGCTCAGGGAATTGTTGATGAACTCCTTTCCAAGATTAGGGTTACAGGTAGGGTTAGCCAACCAACCAACCGACTGACTGATTAACTGACTGACTAACCCATCCACTAACCTACTGACCCACTCATATTGATAAAACATTAGCACCAAACAACTGACCAACTGACCGGCCAACCAACCAACCAACTGACTGACCAACCAAATGACCAACCAACTGACTTACCAACCAACCAACCAACCCACCAACCGACTGACCGGCCAACCAACTGACCGGCCAACCAACTGACCGGCCACCCAACTGACTGACCGACCAACTGACTGACCAACCAACTGACCAACCAACCAGCTGACCAACCAACCAACTGACTGACCAACTGACTCACCAACCAACTGACTGACGAACCGACCGATGAACCGACTGACCGGGCAACCAACCAACTGACCGACCAACCAACTGACCAACCAACCAACTGACCAACCAACCAACTGACCGGCCAACCAACCAACTGACCAACCAACCAACTGACCGTCCAACCAACCAACTGACTGACCAACCAACTGACCAACCAACTGACCAACCAACCGACTGACCAGCCAACCAACCAACTGACTGACCAACCAACCAACCAACTGACCAACCAACCAACTGACCGGCCAACCAACCAGCTGTCTGACCAACCAACCAACTGACCGGCCAACCAACCACCTGACCGACCAACCAACTGACCAACCAGCAGCTGGGTGGCTCCATTCACATTCAAAAACATCAGTCCCAACCAACCAACTGACTGACCAACCAAATGACCAACCAACCGACTTACCAACCAACCAACTAACCAACCTACCAACCGACTGACCGGCCAACCAACTGACTGACCAACCAACTGACCAACCAACCAACCAGCTGACCAACCAACCAACCAGCTGACCAACCAACCAACCAACTGACCGGCCAACCAACCAACTGACTGACCAACCAACCGACCGACTGACCAGCCGACCAACTGACCAACCAACCAACTGACCCACCAACGGTCAGCTGGGTGGTTCCACTCACACCCATACAACCTCAGCAGTGGTGTGTGTGTGTGTTTGTGTGTGTGTGTGTGTGTGGGCTGTGGAGGAAGTGTGCTTGTTGGACTACAGAGCGTGTCAGCAGTGATACTCTGGGTTCCACATGACACACACTAGCACTGGTGTTTTTTTCCCCGCTCACTCACTGCTATATATAAACTTCAAAGCTGCACAGAAGCGCTCGTAATATGATGGAAATAAAATGCAGAGTTTCCTTCGTTCAGGACGTGCGTTTGCTGCAGAATGTTTAAAATTTAAACACGTTTGTTGCTGCTTTTACAAAGTGTCTGAAAAATTATTAGCAGCAACTGTGAGAATAGGAAAGACCTGTGGAGAGGACAGTACCCTAACCCTAAACAAAACCATAACCATAACCCTGACCCTAAACTAACCCTAACCATAAATAAACTAACCCTAAACTAACCTAAATGTAAACCAGTGTGGTACAGCTGTCTCCAATTCTTACCTTAACTTAACAAACATTCTTCAACTCATTGTGAATAATAATAAATACAATGTTCTTTAAATGTGAGGAAGTTATTCATGAATGTGTTTATTTCAGCATCATTATTTATTTACTTTACAACATATGATGAATAATAAATAGAAATAAAAATGTAAATACCTGAGATAGATAGATAGATAGATAGATAGATAGATAGATAGATAGATAGATAGATAGATAGATAGATAGATAGATAGATAGATAGATAGATAGATAGATAGATAGATAGATAGATAGATAGATAGATAGATAGATAGATAGATAGTTAGTTGTTGGTTCCTTTCCACTAAACAGACTATTTCTTTCTTTAATCTAACTCTCTGGCTCCTCCCAGTGGAAGTTTTAGGTTAGTGTTCCATCTGTCTGTGTGTGCGTGTGTGTGTGTGTGTGCGTGTGTGTTGTTGTACACTCGCAGTAGAACACAGTTTATCCTGGATCTGGTCTTTCCCACACTCCTCTGCTCTGACCCAGACCAGCTCTGTTTTCCCTGGAGTTAATCTGCACCAGCTCTTTAACCCAGAGACTCACTCTCTATAAAAATTCAATTTCAATTTCACTTTAACAAGCTTTATTGGCATGGAAAACAAACATTTCTTTTGCCAAAGCAGTTGTGCAGAAGTACAACATAAGCTCAGGCCAAACTTCCTGAGTTTGGGTTCAGTTCCAGTTCTCAGATGATAATAAAGGACAAATAATAAAGTTCAACTAGTGTCATTTCCATGTTCTGTTAGAAGTACAGTATACATGTGCATGCTGCATATACAAATAATTTACTCCTGTTTATAATATATGTTTCAGTTAGTGTTGCACCAATCGATCATAATCAGCCAATATTGCTTAAAAATAGCCTGATCAGTGATCGGAAAAAACATGCTGATCAAAAAGTCATAAATTACTAGCGACCATTTTCAAACTGGCAAACATGCTACAGAACTGGTGCATCTCATCTTGACTGTTTATGTACTTTTTAAAGTATAGTTAGTTTATTAATAGTAGAAGTTTGGGACTATTTTACGCTGTGTAAGGCAGACAACAGTGTGTGCATGGCTAAATAGCATTAGCATCCGAACCAAATGCATCCACACTTCAACGGCACTTCAAGTCGGCTTTGACGCTATGCTTTGCTAACTGGTGAGTACTAGCATCTGTTAGCATGTAGCCTCACTGGTGACTTCTAGCATCTGTTAGCATGTAGCCTCACTGGTGACTTCTAGCATCTGTTAGAATGTAGCCTCACTGGTGACTTCTAGCATCTGTTAGCATGTATCCTGAATGATGAGTACTAGCATCTTTTAGCATGTAGCCTCACTGGCGAGTACTAGCATCCGTTAGCAAAACGTTATTCTCCGCTAATTCTGTTTAATTTCTTTCTTTTTATGTTTGTTAATGTGTAATTCGTTGTCGTGTGGATGCAAATTAAATTGTTTTATTTTTAACATTTTGGTTCTGATTGTGTGTTGCTGTGTGCCGTGCTTGTTAACTGCATGTAAATACACACATGGATAACCTCAGCTTCCATGTGTAATCCACATGAGTTACTTGCTGTTTCTCTCTACTTTAAATTAAATAAATTGAACTAAGATATACGCTATTTTCCACTAAAAAAGAACTTTGGAAGGTTGCCCGTTTAAATATAGTAATTATAAGAATTAAACCCAAAATAACGTTTCAGATCTATAAACTCTTCATCATAAACCGAAATAATTACTAAATCAAAGTGTCCAACTGTAAAACTGTCTGTTTTGTACAAAAATGTGGAAAGGACGGAGAATATGAACAATGCTTGTTTTTGGTCTGTTTTGTTTTTTTCATTTCTGTTGACTTTGATTTTCTTTTTGTAAAATGAAATTTAAAAAAATGAAAATGAAAGGAAAATTTGGAAGAATTCAATTGTTGGTTTTGTGTTTCAAAACCAAAGTCAAATAAACCCGTCATTTTTTCTTTTTTAATTCCTGTTCATAAACGGAAAATCCAAACACCAAAATATACACAGACCTGTTTCTTGTCTTATTTTTGGTTTCATTTTAAAAAACGAATGACACACGGATTCTGATGATCTTCCTGGTGGTTGTTTTTATATGTGTTCTTCTTCTGTGGTCACAACAGCTGACACATCTCGCTGCTGTCCTTGCACACGTCTTTCTTTTCCCCAACAGATACAGAAGTTTTTTTTTCTCATCCTCCGTGTTTCCAAAGTCTTTTTGTATGTTTGTGATGTGTGGGTAGAACTTGTCTCTGATGTCCTGGTACAGTTGACAGCTGCTTATAAAGTCGACTTCTGTTTCCATCTCCTGCTGTGTGCAGTGGGTGCACAGGGTTTGGTCTTTGGGGAGCCAGGTTTGTCTGTGGCATCCTATCTGTGTCATTAATTATTGTAGAGATTATTTTGTGTGTGTGTGTGTGTGTGTGTGTGTGTGTGCTTGGGCATTAACAGACACGTTGACTAGTTGACACGTCAACTCTTGTAGCACAAGTTGTGTTAATTTAGAGGAGTTGACAAGTCACATGTTATTCTTTCTGCCCCCCCCCCCCCCCCCCTCTCTCTCTCTCTCTCTCTCTCGCTCTCGCTCGCATAAACACAGGCAGACTTCAATCAGATGTAGCTGCTGCAGGTAAGACAGTTGTGGTGGGTGAACAAAACAAAACAGAGTGACGGACACACGTCACATATGTGTCCGTCACTCTGTTTTACTTGACCTTAAATGTAAAAGAAAAAAAACCTTTTCCAAACATGATGTGGACAGTGTGGTGTGTGTCTTGGCCGCTGCCTTCAACTTTTTGCACTTAATATAAAAAGTGAGGACACCATCACAGATGTGTTGACGGTTTTAGAGATATGGGTCCAGACCAAATGTGGACATATGTTCACCTACTGATGTTGTTCAGTTAAATTTAACAGAAAACTCTTTGCTAACGTTAGCCTTTGTTTTGTTGGTGTTAAATGCTGTTTATATCTTGTCAGTGGACATTGGTACGTTGCAGTGAACTTTAATACCAGTTGCTCATCGCTGGACAGACATGTGACTGTGTGTTTGTTTGTTTTGGGTTTTTTTTAGCTGCGTGTCTGTGTTGTTCCTCAGCTGACAATGTGATGACATCATCACAACGTGTCGACTCGACTCCAACTTCATTGACAGGATAAGTCGACTTGAAAAAACTGAAGTTGTTAATGCCCTCGTGTCTGTAGAGACATATGCTATAACTCAATGAATACTTGAGTAAAGGTCAAAGGTCAAGGTCAGAATTAACTAAAAGGTCACAATCACATTATTGGTTATAACTCTAGAACAGAGGTTCACACAACTTTCAGATTTCTACAAGTTGTTGTTATCACGTACGACTAGAGTGCGATTTGTCAAAAAAACAGGGGGGGGGTTCACTGAAAAATGTCACAACCTGCCACAACCTTTCCCCCAGTTACAGAAACAGCGTGAAGCTGCGCCGTGTGAATACCATAAACGAGGTTCAGAACATTTAAAATCAACAGTTTTCTCTGATGGTTCAGTTCATGGGGTCTTTTCTGCTGCCTGTGGGCGAGGCCACGGGACCAGGGTTCGGTTCTCTCTCCGTCAGGTCAAACAGCGCATGACATCCATTCCCAGACATGTTGGTAGGGGGGTACTGGGGGTGAAGCCAGTAGGAGTCAGGTTGGGGCAGTTTGCCGCCTTATCCCTTCACCCCCCCACACATTTTTTTTCCTCAAAGGAGACAAGACGACCCGCCGAATGTCATCATATTACTACAACGATGGTCTGGCTTGTGCTACCATCAGGCACATTTCCTCTGCGGCTCACGCAACCAGCTCAGGGGGGGAAGGTGACTCGCAGGTTCGGCTGGGAGCATTCCAGCCCCCCCCTCTGCTCACACTTTGGTGTATGTGAAGTTCCTCTTTCGGGCGTTTTGTGTTCACACCGTCTGAAAGGCTCATAGACCACAGGACCCAATGTGGTGTCGAAAACCAGAGGGGGAGTTGTACCCCCCCGGCAAATCGTACCCAGCCTATGACCAATAGTTTTTGAGATCTCTGGAGGTCAAAGGTCAAAATAACTTCTGTAACATTGTGTTTATTGCATTGCTTTTTATCACATTATTTTTGATGTTTTATTGCATGATTTTATCTTTTTATCATGTGATTTTGACATTTTATTGAGGTAATTTGACTTTTTATTGCATTATTTTGACATTGTATTGAATTAGTTTGACGTTTTATCTCGTGATTTTTACTTTTTATGGAGGTCAAAGGTAACATGTGGTAAAATGAACTGTAACACTGTTTTTCTGTCAAGCATAGACATATCACGCTATAACTGAATCAACACTGGATATATTATAATATTACTCACAATGACGCATATTTGGATATAATGAAATTATCAATAATGCAAAAGGTCAAAGGTCAAGGTCACATTTAGCAGAAATTATTGGCTCTAATTCAAAAACAAGTTGTCATAGATACTTGAGATTGGTACAAAATAGGGGCGAGATTAGGCATTCTCTGAATACTAGTTATTTAAATTGTCTCGTCGTCTGAATCCACTTTGTCCTCTCTGGGGTCACAGGGGTCACTGGGGGCCTAATCCAGCTCCAGCAGGTGAAGGCGGGGTACACTTTGTATGAGTCTCCAGTTCATCTAAGGGCTGAACATATATAGACAAAGAGTCACTCTCACATTCACACCTATAGGTGATTTAGTTTAACCAGTTAACCAGTTAACCTATCAGTGCATGTGTTTGGATGGTGGGAGGAGCCAGAGAACCTGGAGAAAACCCACACAGACACAAGGAGAACATGTGAACTCCACACAGAAAGGTCTGGTGTTGGAATTGAACCAGAGACCTTCTGTCTATGAGGCACTAATGCTAATGCTAATGCTAACCACTGCACCACCGTGCTGCCCTTAGTTAAATTGTGTTATAATGAAATAAATGTTTTGAAACATGTGGAAACTTTCAAAGTAAAAGCTGCTTTTGTATTCAACAGTTTATTGAACAGTTTATTGAACAGTTTACTCAACACATACTGGAAGAAAACTTGCATCATGTTCTCAAACTAAAACAGGTGGAACGTCTCACTGTTCACTTCAGTCTCAGACAAGAACATGTGCTCCTATGTTCTCATGTCTTCTACTCCCTCCTCTCCTCCTTTTCCCCTTCTCTCCTCCTCCTTCCTCTTCCCCCCTCCCCCCTCCTCCTCCCACATCAGTAACAGCTGTTTATTTCTGCGTCGCTGTACTTTTTCAGTCTTCACTGAACTAATGCTAACGCTAACCCAAGAGCAGCTGCTAACACACATTTAACAAAGTGCTTATTTGTCCAAATGAAAAGTGTGTGACACCAAACAGTTGCAGATCACTTTTATTTACAGAGTTATAATAATCTTTCAACAATAAATATGTGCATAAATAATATTGATGCAAAAATAAAGGTGTGCATTTGAACAGTAGCCATGGCAACTATTTACACGTTACCCCCCCCAATTGTATTAAAAACAGGTTCACCCCCCCACACACACACACACACACACACACACACGATTATAATATACATGCGTTAACACTATCTGTATCATACTCAAATCCATAACTGTTTTACTGCAGACCCCCCTCACACAACACACACACACACACACTTACTGGTTTCCATGTCTCGTGAGGACCAAGTCTGTAATAACCACTTGTAGGGTTAGGGTTAGGGTTAGGGTTTGGGCAGTCAGAGTAAACACTAGTTTTCTTCAATTATTTAAAAAAATATATAATAAATTAATTAAATTTTAAAAATAATCGAAAAAAATTTAATTAAATTTAAAAATTACCTTTTTTAAAAAAAAGAAAGAAAAGGTACCCCCCCCCAAATAACTACATTTTAAAATAATAATAATAATAATAATAATAATAATAATAATAATAATAATAATAATAATAATAATAATAATAATAAAGAACAGGAAAAAAACCTACTAAAATGTAAAACCCTGTTTAACCCTGTTTGCTCGGGCCACAGCATCTGCACACATTTGCATACATTTGCATACTTCACACAGATTTCTATTTTATTTGTGGGGGCCAACATTTATATTTAACCGTCATGGGGACCTGAATTTTGGTCCCCATGTGTCAGAGGTCCACATTGTGTGACTGTGTAAACAAATCAATGTCCCCATAAAGATAGGAATACGAGCACACACACACACACACACACTGGCGTCTCTCTCTCTCTCTCTCTCTTCTTATTCTTCGTGTGTTTTTCACTCATTCCTCCGTTTTTTGTTGATACACTCTGTTTTACGAGTCTCATTTCTGTTGATCCTAAAAAAAAAAAAGGGGAAAAAAAGTAGAAGTGAGTCCAGAATCTAAATGGAAACATCTGGAAGTTTGATCAAATCACACCTCCCACATTCACAGAGCAGGGGGCGGAGCTAGAAACACATTTCCCCTCCAATCATTCATTACAGTAACACGTGTAATAATAATAATATAATATAATATAATATAATATAATATAATATAATATAATATAATATAATAATAATAATAATAATAATAATAATAATAATATTAATAATAATAAATAAATATCTGTACTTTATACTCTTTACATTTATATAAATATCTGTACTTTAATAAGAACCTACAATGACCCAGAGATATATGTCTGACAGAAAAAGGATGTGGTACCCCCCCCAAAGTGGTACCAATGACCCTATGTTAAGATGTTTGGCTTATCTAGTGGTCTTTTACTATTTCCTGCCTGTTGGAATTCTGCTAAAACAACTTCTTCTCCAGCGTCTGCTTCAGCCGTGATTGAAACAACTTTAACGACTCAATAAAAAAAATAAGTGTCTGGTTTCAGAAACTGTTGGAATTTTTCTTCTGCACAACCAGTGACAGGGTTTAGAGCGGTCCAAACTGCACATGTGCAGAGCGTGTCGGCCATGACACGTCAGGTTTAAAGGTCAAAGGGTGATGGTAGGTCTTACCTTTCCCAACATCTGAGAAACGCCTTGGCCATCTTCCCCTCAGTGTTGATGCAGAACCTTTCTGTAGAGTTGTTTAGTCTGACCATGGAAACACTGGGAAGGAAAAGAAAACACACAGAACATTAGGGTGAAGGTTCAGGAGAACGATAGTGAAGGTTCAGGAGAACGATAGTGAAGGTTCAGTAGAACGATAGCGAAGGTTCAGTAGAACGATAGTGAAGGTTCAGTAGAACGATAGTGAAGGTTCAGGAGAACGATAGTGAAGGTTCAGTAGAACGATAGCGAAGGTTCAGTAGAACGATAGTGAAGGTTCAGTAGAACGATAGCGAAGGTTCAGGAGAACGATAGCGAAGGTTGAGGGGAACGATAGCGAAGGTTCAGGAGAACGATAGCGAAGGTTCAGGAGAACGATAGTGAAGGTTGAGGAGAACGATAGTGAAGGTTGAGGAGAACGATAGTGAAGGTTGAGGAGAACGATAGCGAAGGTTCAGTAGAACGATAGCGAAGGTTCAGAAGAACGATAGTGAAGGTTCAGTAGAACGATAGCGAAGGTTCAGTAGAACGATAGCGAAGGTTGAGGAGAACGATAGCGAAGGTTCAGTAGAACGATAGCGAAGGTTCAGTAGAACGATAGCGAAGGTTCAGAAGAACGATAGTGAAGGTTCAGTAGAACAATAGCGAAGGTTCAGTAGAACGATAGTGAAGGTTCAGAAGAACGATAGCGAAGGTTCAGTAGAACGATAGCGAAGGTTCAGTAGAACGATAGCGAAGGTTCAGGAGAACGATAGTGCAGGTTCAGGAGAACATGTGTCAAAGGTCAGAGTGTGAACCTACATCAACTCAGTTTTGTCGCAGCCTGATCGTGGTTCCAGAACTTGGAAATCAGACATGTTCCCTTTAACTAATTTGACAGTTTTATGACACAAACAGCGAATGTGGATGTCATGAGCTGCAGGGAAAAAAGAAAAAAAAAGAAAAATGATGGATCTGAGCTTCAGAAAAAAAAAGATATTCATTCTGTCATTATTGAACAGTGAGGATCTGGGTTAGGGTTAGGGTTTAAAGTTAGGGTTCTTGTTGTTCCACTCACCTCCATGGAGCTGAATACAAACTGCAGCCACTGAAATCAGCAGGAAAGTCCATGTTTGTCCAGAAACCTTCATTTCTACAGAGTTACAGTCAAATCCAACCAACACAGAAGGATCTGCAGCAGAAGTGAGCGAAGGGATCACTGGAGGCTCCTCCCCTTTTATATTCTAAACCCACTGGGTTTTCCCACCCGGACTTTTTTTCCCATCAAGCCAAACCTTCACTTTCTGGAATTTCCACACATTCCAGACCCAAAGGAAAAGGCAGGAAGAGCAGCGATGATGTGTATGTGCAGGGAATTCCTTAGGGGAACGTAAACCTGAGTCAGAGCCAGAACCATCTGTCGTTAGGGTTATCTAGACCCCAGACCCAGAATCATCTGTCGTTAGGGTTATCTAGACCCCAGACCCAGAACCATCTGTCGTCAGGGTTATCTAGACCCCAGACCCAGAACCATCTGTCGTCAGGGTTATCTAGACCCCAGACCCAGAATCATCTGTCGTTAGGGTTATCTAGACCCCAGACCCAGAACCACCTGTCGTTAAGGTTATCTAGACCCCAGACCCAGAACCGTCTGTGGTTAGAGTTGGTTCAGGTCCAGAGTTCTTGGATCCACTTTGACTCATGATAGTTATGTAATATCCACATTACAATCATATGAGTTCATGTTATTGTTTCAGATAAAAAGCTCCTCTTTCCAGTGTAGTTTATTTTTCACAGTGTCAGTGTTAACTGGAACTGGAACAGATGGTTCCTCAAACATCCTTGTGTTTTCACACTCGAACAGATCCACTGTTTCACACATGTCTGAGGCATGTTGATGTGGAGATTCTGTTGTAAAGCAGTTGAATGGTCCAGTTCAGTTCCAGCTGTGTTCTTGTGTGTACAGAACCGTCCAGTGACTCACATTTCTTATAAATACATCCATGTGTTTGGCAGAAGTGCAGCTTATTCTCAGGGAAACGCTGATGTTTCCTGGACTGGATGTTTTCAACAGTGTGTGGGAGGTTTGGGTCAGATTAACACTGACTGCTGCTGTAGACCTAACACTAGCACTAACCTACACTAACACTAGCACTAACCTACACTAGCACTACACTAACACTAGCACTAACCTACACTAACACTAGCACTAACCTACACTAACACTAGCACTAACCTACACTAATACTAGCACTAACCTACACTAACACAAGCACTAACCTACACTAACACTAGCACTAACCTACACTAACACTAACCTACACTAACACTAGCACTAACCTACACTAACACTAGCACTAACCTACACTAATACTAGCACTAACCTACACTAACACTAGCACTAACCTACACTAACACAAGCACTAACCTACACTAACACTAGCACTAACCTACACTAACACTAGCACTAACCTATACTAACACTAACCTACACTAACACTAGCACTAACCTACACTAACACTAGCACTAACCTACACTAACACTAACACTAGCACTAACACTAGCACTAACACTAGCACTAACCTACACTAGCACTAACCTACACTAACACTAGCACTAACCTACACTAACACTAGCACTAACACTAGCACTAACCTACACTAACACTAGCACTAACCTACACTAGCACTAACATACACTAACACTAGCACTAACCTACACTAACACTAACCTACACTAACACTAGCACTAACACTAGCACTAACCTACACTAACACTAGCACTAACCTACACTAGCACTAACCTACACTAACACTAGCACTAACCTACACTAACACTAACCTACACTAACACTAGCACTAACACTAGCACTAACCTACACTAACACTAGCACTAACCTAACCTAACACTAGCACTAACCTACACTAACACTAGCACTAACCTACACTAACACTAACCTACATTAACACTAACCTCCACTAACACTAGCACTAACCTACACTAACACTAACCTACACTAACACTAGCACTAACCTACACTAACACTAACCTACACTAACACTAACACTAACCTACACTAACACTAGCACTAACACTAGCACTAACCTACACTAACACTAGCACTAACCTACACTAACACTAACCTCCACTAACACTAACCTACACTAACACTAACCTCCACTAACACTAACACTAACCTACACTAACACTAGCACTAACCTACACTAACACTAGCACTAACCCACACTAACACTAGCACTAGCACTAACCTACACTAACACTAACACTAGCACTAACCTACACTAACACTAGCACTAACCTACACTAATACTAGCACTAACCCACACTAACACTAGCACTAGCACTAACCTACACTAACACTAACACTAACCTACGCTAACACTAGTACTAACCTACACTAACACTAACCTACACTAACACTAACACTACACTAACACTAGTACTAACCCTCACCCTCCAAAGATCCAGAGGGGGTTTCCACATGAGCACAGGGAAAAGAAAGTGAAAGTAGGTGTTTGATGACCAACAAACCCACACATAAGAAAGGACAGAAGGGTCTAGAAACACAGAGGTTTGCATTAACACTAACACTAACCTTCACTAACACTAACCTACACTAACACTAACCTACTCTAACCTTCACTAACACTAACCTACACTAACACTAACCTACACTGACACTAACCTTCACTAACACTAACCTACTGTAACCTACACTAACACTAACCTACACTAACCTACTCTAACCTTCACTAACACTAACCTACACTAACACTAACCTACACTGACACTAACCTTCACTAACACTAACCTACTCTAACCTACACTAACGCTAACCTACACTAACACTAACACTACACTAACCTACCCTAGCCTAGTCTACCCCCAACACTTACCTACAGTAACACCAGCACTAACACTAACCTTAACACTAACACTAGTACTAACCCTCACCCTCCAAAGATCCAGAGGGGGTTTCCACATGAGCACAGGGAAAAGAAAGTGAAAGTAGGTGTTTGATGACCAACAAACCCACACATAAGAAAGGACAGAAGGGTCTAGAAACACAGAGGTTTGCATTAACACTAACACTAACCTTCACTAACACTAACCTACACTGACACTAACCTTCACTAACACTAACCTACTCTAACCTTCACTAACACTAACCTACTGTAACCTACACTAACACTAACCTACTCTAACCTACACTAACACTAACTTACTGTAACCTACACTAACACTAACCTTCACTAACACTAACATACTCCAACCTACACTAACACTTACCTACACTAACACAAACCTACTGTAACCTACACTAACACTAACCTTCACTAACACTAACCTACTCTAACCTACACTAACACTAACCTTCACTAACACTAACCTACTCTAACCTTCACTAACACTAACCTACTCTAACCTACACTAACACTAACCTTCACTAACACTAACCTACTCTAACCTACACTAACACTAACCTTCACTAACACTAACCTACACTAACACTAACCTTCACTAACACTAACCTACTCTAACCTACACTAACACTAACCTTCACTAACACTAACCTACACTAACACTAACCTTCACTAACACTAACCTACACTAACAGTAACACTAACCCTAACTAACCAGTAGTTGTACTTCTATTTAAGTACAGAATGTCAGTACTTTTACTGTCCAGATAAACACTTGTTTGATGACAGGCAATGAAGGTAAAATCTAAAGTTTTTAAAAACAGCTCAAATGCACCCAGAGTGTTAAGGGTTAAATGCATTTTTTCTTCTTTTCCTTTTCAATTGTAGATGAATGATTTTGGAAATCATTTGAAATCGTATGTATTCTGAAACTCAGAGGTGTCAAAGTCATTTATTTCGGGGGCCACATTCAGCCTGATGAACCTTCACAATAATAACATATAAATAATGACAAATTCAAATGTTTGTTTTTGTCTTAGTAGAAACAAACTCCACGAAATTATGAAAATACTTAATTTAAAAAATATATATGTGAATGACCAAACTAAGGGTGATATTAATAATATTCTTATTCATTTCTACATGTGCAGTATGGGTGAAATCTACAAAGACATTAAAAACTTCATAACACAAACAGAAAATAGTTAAAATTGTGTTTAGTTTTCTTTAGACATTTGCAGTTGTTCATATTTCTTCAGGTTTTTTACATTTCATTGTTACAGAATAGTTTCAAAATGTAAATATTGTCATGATTTAATGCTATTGTTTGTGTTAAATCCAAATGCCAAAATTTTTAAATAGTTATTATTTATAGGCATAATGGCTTTAGTTCAAAAATAAAACAATCCAAGAAATGATTGGTTTGACTATATTTGACATGAATCATAATTATTTTTTTCTGTACTTCTTCTCATTGTTCCTTTTCATATACAGTTTCTATCATTATTCACTGTTTCAGATTTACTAAATCTATCCTTATTTGCTTTTGATGTGCTTGTTGGTCAAACCATCAAAAATCAATAATTAGTCACCAGGGGCGGAGCGTTTGGTTCACTGTAGGGGGGGCAATGACCTGTAGTGGGCCCTTTATATACTAGGTCTAGTATAGGTAATGTTGGAGTTCCTTTCAACACCATGGTTTTAATTAGTCCTCCTCGTGTTGATCTTCCTCAAGGCATAGGCATTTTGTTTTCTTATGTTTTTTTATGTCTTGTGTGTTTATGTTTTCAGATTGTTTCTCTATAAAAGTAGACTATAGACTCCTTCAAAGTCAACGTCAAAAGAGGAAGTTGCGTGCGCAGACCGGACTAAAAAAACTGCATGGAAACGCTGTTGTTTATATAGATGACAGACCTACAGCGGAACTACAAATGTCTAGTTGTTGTTTTGTCAGTTGTCAGAATCATTACAAGGACAGAGTTGAACTGTATAGAATTCCATCTGGATCTGACCCATCCAAAAAAAAAAATCGACATCTATGGTTAGGGTGTGGACTGGGATGAGAGCACGATCAGGAATGTCCGTTTGTCTGTCCTTCCTATTCTAACCACAATCTAAACCTTGAATAAAACTGCTGCAGCATGACCCAAACCTACAATGAAGTACAGACTGAAAATAAAATGACAGATATGGGAGATATACAAATAGGTGGTTAAGTGATTAACAAGGGATAATGTATTGACCACGAGTTACTGATAAAATATTCCTCCTACGAACAGCGACCGACTGTGAAGGCGGTAGGAATACATTATCCCGCTTATTCTACAGGTTAGTACAGTTTATTAGTGCTACCACTCAAACAGATTGGATAAAATAACCGTTACAACGTCGTGAATATTTACTTTCAAAGTGGCCAAACTACCTGCGGAGTGATACGGTCACGTGAATCTTAAGTGACAAACTCGTTGCCATTGACAGCGGGTGTTAACGGCGGTTATCGAAAAAAATCCTCCTGTTGAAGGCTGGGGACGTTAATTCAAAGTGAACGGGAGCTGTTGGAACATTCTAGAGGAACGTAGAATAAACCTGGTAAATTAAAGCAGAGGAAGTTATAAACCTGCTAACAGATTAGCCTGCTAGCTTTGTCTAGTTAAGACAATAATGACTCCAGCCTCTTCTGTTATTAACACCACCTCTAGGTTATGAACATGTGTAAAACATGTTTGACACATACACACACATAACAGTCGTATGTGTCTAAACACTTGTAGTCTACATAGAAGGTTTGTTAATTAAGTACATATACTCAGGCTATTGTATACTAGGAAACTTACCAATATAATCTGTCCACTCTTTTATCAATTAAGGATCCGGTAGGTGATGCTCACTTTTAAGCGCTAATTTATTTATGTAGTATTCTAGATCTTGAAAAGACACAGATTTATCATAGTCTGGCAGCTTTAAATACCGGTCTTCGGAAAGTCCTGGCTGCGCGTGCATCATTCGGTTAGTTTACAAACATATCAGTTACAGCGTGCATGAGGCAAGGTGCGTTCACGAACCGTAGGAATTTTAAACAGCCAAGGTACAGGTGGTGACTGTTACTTTGTAGCAAAAGTGAAGCATGCGAGATTAACTTTACGAACTCAACACACTCAACAAGGGCACATTTACAGTTGTTTTATTTTCCCCATGCAATCGGGAAATAAGTATTTATAAATATAAAATATATATTTTTAAATAAATCAGATAGTTGTGGTTTAATTCCATGTGGGCCCCTGATCCATGTGGGCCCGGGGCGACCGCCCCCCCGTACGCTCCGCTAGTGTTAGTCACCCATTGCTGATCCTCCATTTGATTGCGATTGAAATATTTCAGCTGCCAAATGATCATAAGTTAAATGTTTATGGTTCATGGTGATCAGTGACATTTAATGAACCAGTCAAGGTCAATTTCCATCACAGTCTATATTTGACACAAACAGTGTTATAGAAGTTAATTTTGCGACATGTCACCTTTGACCTCCAGATATCTCAAAAACTATTGGTTATATGATAATTGTAGACATCTTCATTCCATATCATTTTGTACCAATCTGAAAGTTCTGTGACCGTCTGTTCTTGAATTACATCCAATAATGTGATTTTTAACTTTTAGCTAATTGTGACCTTGACCTTTGACCTTTACTCAAATTGATCATTGAATCTAATGTGCATTAGCGATATATATATGCCCATATAATTTCATGGTGATATCTCAATTATTCATTGAGTTTATAGCATGATATGTCTCTGCAGAAACACACATATATACAAACACACACACTGGTTTCCATGTCTCATGTGGACCAAGTTTTTTTTTAAATAAAATACAATTTTAAAAGAAATTATGAATTAAATTTTTAAAAATTAAAGAGAATGAATAAAACATTTAAAAGTAATAATAATAATTTTAAAAAACTAATTAATGAATTTAATAATAGTGCTAATAATAATTAAAAATACAGTAAAAAAAAAAACATTAAAAAAATAAATTAAAAAAATACTTTTTCATAAGGAAAATCATCTTTGAGAAGTACATGTTTTGCTTTGCATCTGTTTCCCCTCATGCTTTATGGGACCTTCTGGAAAAAACAAATTAATGTATTTATAGGGCCACATGATTTATATTTTACTTTACCTTTATTTATATTTAACCATTATGGGGATCTGCATTTTGGTCCCCATGGTGTGACTGTGTAAACATATCAATGTCCCCATAAATATAAGAATACAAACACACACACACACACACACACACGGTGAATACAATAACCTCTCCAAAATGAGAAATTGGAACGTTTTAATGTTTTTCCCCATACCCCAATCCTCTAGATGGCGGTATATGTATTTTTTTACTTAGCTGTCAACCACATTACAAACAAAAGAAGACGACGTAACGGGTCAAAGGCCACCACAGAGCGACAACAACACCCCGGACTCTCCACGCTCTGCCTTTTGTGTCTTCGTCAGTTTATTTAACAGGATTAATCCATCAAAAACACATATTCACAGTGGAACCTGTTAATCCGCGAGCTACAACTGAGGGCTGACACGCGCTGACACCGAATGTAGGACTCGTGCACAGGTCAGTTACAGGGCTGGTTAGCATTAGCATGTTAGCCGCTATCTGTCAAAGCCAGCTGTCAAAGTAATGGCCGGCGTAAGTAAACCTGTAACCACTGACGGAATTTTTACAATTACCTTCAGATAGTCTGGGACCGTAAACGTTATTACAGATGCAGGGCAGCTCAGTTAAACCAAACTGTTGGCTTTAATTTGGAACATTGCTAGCGTTATTTTGGTAGCCACTGGGCTTAGCGCGAATGCTAATGCTAAACTAGTTAGTTATGTGAGCGACAAGCGGATAGACAGAAGTGAGCCCCGCGCTGAATGGTTCACCGATACACGTGACTACAACACGGCGGTATTAAAATAATAATAGAGGTAGTTCGAAGAGATGGGAAGAAGCTAAGTGTAAGTACTTCGTGACTGTAGTTAAGTAGTTTTTTTTGTATGTGTGTGTGTGTATATATATATATATATATATATATATATATATATATATATATATTATACTCAAGTATTTATTTTTCTGTAAACTTTTGACTTTTCCTCCCTACCGTTGTTCATAAATATCTGTACTTCATACTCCTTATGTTTATACACATATCTTGATTTTATACTTCTTGCATTTAAAGAGGTAGCTGTACTTTATACTCCTTACATTTATTTATTAATATCTGTACTTTATAAGGCCATAACAGTATATGTATTTGTACCGAACCGTTCAACCCTATACCAAATCAATACGGTCAGTTTGCATGTGACCATGTGCATATGATGTGGAAGTGATGGTAGAAAAATGACTTGAGGTCGAACAGCAGTTTACCAGTACTTCCTCACGTGGGGATAAGGCATCTCTGATTGGCTCAGAATGTGTGAAAGAACACTCCCACCTCCCCTCTGGTGTGTTTACCATCCCAGAGTATCATCCAGCGAGGTTTTGTACCATTGCTTATTTTGAAAACATGTAGGGAAAAAAACAGGCTTTATTTCCACAGAGAGCACATGAACCAGTTTGATCTGCCATTATTTTTTTCAAGTTTGTGCAGCAGCTACTGTGGCACCGTCTTCTCTTGTAGATGCTAATGCTAATGCTACTTCAGATTCACTGCAATTGGGGACGGTCTTAACCCCACGTGGGTGATGCTAATGTCCTTGTGACATGTAATGGACAGGCTTTTTCTGAGTGGCTCCTTTCTCTGTTATTTTATATGAATGGAAAATACAGTCAGTGGAGGGGACACACCACACAGCAAACGCAGCATGTGTTGGTAACTCAGGGTGACCCATCAGATTCCAAAAAGAGCGTGTAAAAGTCGTTTTCAGCGGAATGATACATTAAAACAAGATTGCAACATTGAGCAAGATTTCTGGGGGAAACTGCAATAATATAATTTAAGTCGTTATATTTTTTATATTGTATTGTTTAGTATCTTCATTTAAATTAAAAATCTCTTTGATATTTTTAGATACAGTCAGTAAGTCATGTGCACATGTATCATAATGTGAAAATCTAAGTGTAGGAGGATTTTTTTTTTTTTTTAAATAAGTTTTTTTCCAACGTTTTGATCTAACTTCTCCAACTGCAGATTAACACTGCATTGATTGTTGTAGTGAAGTCACATGACCATCATATCTGTATTACAGGATGGCTGGAGTGTTTGATATCGATCTGGAGACAGAGGACGTCAGTGACACAGAGGTCAGTATTTTTATCTGGACTGTCTGTCAAACTGAATACAGATTAATTCATCATCATGATTAATCTGATGAAAACACTTGTTTGCATATGTTTTGGATATTTTTATTACGGTATTTTCCAGACTTTAAGGCGTACCTAAGACTTACATTTTCTCAAAACGACTGTGCCTTATATATTGATTAATTCTTGTAATTTTTGAATGTTTTTTTATTTTTCATAGCTTTTTTTGTTAATTTATTTTTTGTGTGGATTTTAGTATGTATGCATTTTGTGGGAAATTTTAGCACAAAAAAACAGACAAGAGCAGTCGACCAACAGAAAGAAGTTGTGCCTCAGTGTTCCTTTCACTAAAGCATTGGTAGATTTCCTGAAAAGTTGTCCCTAACTTTGAGTTATGGACAGACAGAGAAATGTTGGTGAAAAAATAAGGCCACCAAGGAAAACAAAAACATATTTTAGTTTTTGTTACATTGTATTTACACTTAACTTTGTTTGGCTTCATCTGCAGGACGATGTGTGTGACTTCACTGTGACAGAACCTGAGAAGTAAGTTCCTCATCAGCCCCTCCTCATATATGATCTCAGCTAGAACTAGGGCTGAACAATTTTAAGAAAAAGTTGAATTGCAATTTCTCTGGCAAATATTGTGATTTTTAATTGAATTTACAATTTTGTTCAAATCAAGTTTCAGTGGTTCAGTAACATTTGGAAACATCACAGAAACTATAACGTTCAAAGAATAAATGCTATGATTTACTGACAGGTGGATGAAAGAGGGGAAAAAAGACAAGGAAAAAGGTAGAAAAATAAAACCAAAAATTAAACAAGTCAGTCAGAGATGGCAGACATCTGCCAAGGATTGATTTTTCAGTCATTTTTATGAAACTCAATATTAAAAAAAAGGGACATTCTATGATGCTTGGTTGCTGAGAAAACTGATAAAACAGGGTTCAAATGGGATTTTCCATGTTAAGTCCAAAGCAGGATAATATGTTTTATTGCGTAATTACTGTTTTCACTCAAGATTTTATTATATGTATCAATAGGAGTCCCCTAGAAGGTCTCAAAAAAAAAAACTAGGTTCAGTTTATATGATATAGCCATTTCAATATTCGATCACTTATGACATCACTGTGACGTTATGCGATGTCACATAGCAACCATATTGTGTATTTTTGATCTGATATCTAATATGAAGCACAGTTTATTGTTGGATTTGACAAAATGTGTCAATAAACCTGATTTAAGGTCAAGATCACAAAGTTTGCAAATACATGATTGGCATGACGTCAAAACGTGACGTGATCGAGCCATAGGTATTGACCCATCTGATGTCTGAAGGTGAGACGATGTGAATGGGGAAAAAAACACCAAATTCTATCTTTTCTGAATCCTGAGATATTATAACTGATGTGTTTTAGCTGTTGACCTTTACTGTGACATTGACCTTTGACCTTCATTGCTCAAAATCTAATGGGTTCTTTTTCAACCCATTATCTATCATTCCTGAAAGTTTTATCAAAATCTGTTCACAACATTTTGCGTAACTCTGCTGACAGACAAATAAACAAACTAAAAACAGACAAACAGACTCGTATTTAATACCTCCTTGGCGGAGGTAATAAAAATAATAAAAAAGAGGAAAAACTATGGTGGCCGGTAGGTGCAACACAATTTTACAAAATCTGAAACACTTACAAACGTCGCGACAAATTTACAAGTAACTCCAACTGCAAAGGGAATGTACCAACTCTGGTGTCGAACCGGGAATGATAATGGGGACTTGTTGATGGCATTCAATTCAATTCACTTCAATTTTATTTATAGAGCCTCAAATCACAATAATGTCATCTCACAGGGCGTTACAGGGTTGGTGGGAGAGAACAATCAATCACAGAAATAGATGAAGTCCCAAGCATCCCTTGTCCTTAGACCCTCCTTCTCAGCAAGAAAAACTCCAAACCCTGGGGGTTCATGGTGACCCAAGATGGAAACCAGTCAAGTGGTGTTTTGCCTGTTTTGTGGTTTTGTGTTTAATGTGGCTGGTCCTTGGGAAGTTTTAAATGGCTCAGACCAAGCGGGAAGGAGCAACCGCCAACAGCAACTTATCACTTCCGGTTCAACACGGAGTTGGTACATTCCCTTTCCAGTAGGAGTTGCTTGTAAATTTGTTTTGGGGATTGTAAAAGTCTTTCACATTTTGTTAATTAGTTTTCAATCTAGCCCAACATTGGGTAGGAGGGATTATTGTAATCAGTGTGTCTGTATGTCTGTCCGTCCGTTCAACATATCACGCTATAAGTCAATGAATACTTGAAAATTAAATTACATGGGCATATACATTTAGGCCTGTGTGCAATTTGCGGGGGCAAACAAATAAATAAAAAAATCATTATTGGCTGTAAAATGGTTGACAAAACCAAGGTTAGAAGCACTGCAAAAAAAAAAAACCCAACTTTGACGATTCCAAAATAGTGCTGACTGAAATTGTGATTTTCGGTCCAAAATGATATAGATTGTTCATTCTGGACTGGAACCATCTGTTTGTTTTTGTTTGTGTGTTAGTGTTCAGACGGAGGAGGTGGAGCTGACCAGCGAAAGTGTCAACAGAGACAGTGAGAGAGTGGGACCCGACTGCTTCGAACTTCTAACCGTGTTGGGAAAAGGAGCGTATGGGAAGGTGTGTGGGTGTGTGTGTGTGTGTGTGTGTGTGGGGGGGGGGGGGGGGGGGGGGGTCCAGCACCATGTAGAGCTCACAGTCGGTATGTTTACATGCACTTAGAAATTCAAATTATTGACTCTTTCTAGAAAAAGGATGGACAAATACAAGCGGAACAGTAGTTCAGGAACTACGTGTGCTGTTGTTGGTTGTAAAAACACCTGAACAAGTGCTTAGATGGATTGTTTTGACCACAAAGAGCCAATGTTCATGCCCTCTTTTGTTTTTTCACAAACCTGATGGTGACTGAATCACGGACCTGGCTGAAGGCATTGAATTTAAAGAATCCACCCCGCAATGTTTTTGTGTTCCCATCACTTTGCAATGATTTCTCTGAATCATTGCAGCGTCACTTTGTTACGCCGCCCTTTGACTATATATTTCACCATGATTCATTGGACACTTTCAGGGAAATCTAGCCAAAAGTTGAATCGACCTTAACTAGACTACTACTGTAGCATATTACGGCAGCTGAGCCAATGACCGAGAGGTCGGTGGTTAACGTCCTGGCTGTCCCAATGTCGAAGTGTCCTTGGGCAAGACACTGAACCCTAATTTAGTCTCCCAGTAGGACTGACAGAACCTTAGAAACCTACTGGTGTATGAGTGTGTGTGTGAATGGGTGCATGTGAAGCTAATGTAAAGCGCTTTGAGCACCATGAAGGTGGAAATCAACTATTTAAGTGCAGATCATTTACCATTACATGTGCTGCCGCTAGGAGTCTAGCGCAGCTAGGCTAGTAAACCATCACAACCTGTGACTTGAAACCAAAACCTCCCCTTCCAGGTTTTCCAGGTGAGGAAGGTCCAAGGTGCCCAGATGGGAAAAATATTCGCCATGAAAGTGTTGAAAAAGGTAGAGTTGACATTTGTCGGGAATTGACTAATAAGTGACACAACTCCATGTATGTGATCCCGTTGTTGTTTCACCTTGCTTTTTTGTTTTGTTTTCGACCTTGAACCGGGATGTGTTTAGGCCAAGATTGTGTGCAACGCCAAAGACACGGCTCATACTCGGGCAGAGCGGGAGATCCTGGAGACGGTGAGGCATCCATTCATCGTGGATCTACTGTACGCCTTCCAGACTGGAGGGAAACTCTACCTCATACTGGAGTGTTTAAGCGGTAAGGCCGTACACTAGTGCTGCAGCTTTCCCACGCCAGTGGTAGAAGCTGACTGAAACACTGTCGTCATCAGGAGGTGAACTGTTCATGCAGCTGGAGAAGGAAGGTATCTTCATGGAGGACACGGCCTGGTGAGAAGGACCACCACCACACAAACATCTGCACACCAGGGCCTGGCTATGTTCAGGAGGGATGGGAATCTCAGGGTACCATTCCATAACATATACCACACCATATACTTTTGTATAGTCCTGTATAGTTCAGTATCACTGCAGTGTGATGTTTTCAGATGGTTGTGAGGAGGTGGAATTTCAAATCAATGCTTCTTCCATCTCCTTTTCAAATCATGTGTTCTTATTTTTGGCTCCAGTTGTCATTTGTTAAGTGTAAACTGTGGCTGCGGGTTTGAAATTTAACGTAATGATGATTGGTTACTGTTGTGTTGTATGTGCAGTTTTTATCTGGGTGAGATCACTTTGGCTCTGGGTCACCTCCACTCCAACGGGATCATCTACCGTGACCTCAAACCTGAAAACATCATGCTCAATCACCAAGGTAACGAGTCACCAATTGCCAAGGTAACGCACCCAGTCTTTAGTCGCCTGGAGCTGCATCTTTTTTTTTTTTATCACTGCAGAAAACACGGTTGGAACATAAAAAAGTTTCCAGAAAAATAAATACTCAAGTAAAATACAGATACCTAAAAAAAATCTATTTAAGTACAGTAACAAAGTACTTCTACTCAGTTACTTTCTCCTCAGTTTGAACTCAAACTAGTTTATTAGTGGTTGAATACAGTGCTGTTTCCATGTGAATCAATGTTTGTTGGTGTTTTAGTTAGTTACCTTTGCCAAGGAGGTATTCAATTCAAGTCTGTTTGTCTGTCAGCAGGATTACGCAAAATGTCCAGAGCAGCTTTTGATAACATGTTCAGGATGTATTGGAAGATTGATTACATTTTGGTGGTGATCCGGAAGAGATTCTGGGTCACTTTGAAATTTATTCTCCATTTACCGCAATGTAATATTTCAAAGTGATCCAGAATCAAGGATCCCTTCTAGATCACCGCCAAGATTTTATCATTTATTTGTTCCTTGTGACACTCCCAACACATCCTGAAATTTGTATCAGAATCCATTCAGAACATTTTGCGTAATCCTTCTGACAGGCAAACCACCAAACAAACAGACTCGAATTGAATGCCTCCTTGGCGGACCTCTTATCATTCGAAGGGAGGAGGTCTGCCTGGGTAGAGGTTTGTGGGTGATTTTCTTGTTTTCCAGTAAATAAAGCTCTGCAGTCTGTTGAAATCATGTGACCTTAATGTCATCCATGTTGCCTCCAGTCTGTTGACCTCATGTGACCTTAACCTCCATGTTGGTTCCAGTCTGTTGACCTCATGTGACTTTAACGTCCTCCATTTTGGCTCCTGTCTGTTTCCGTCTGTTTTCAGGACACATTAAACTGACAGACTTTGGTCTGTGTAAGGAGTCCATCCACGACGGCACCGTCACACACACCTTCTGTGGAACCATCGAATACATGTGGGTTTGATATGTCGCTACGTTAGCATACAACAACACTGACAACATTCACTCACATCCTTAGTTAGTTCATTAGTTACAGATGACATAAGTTGGTTCTTTAGTTTAGATAACATTAGTTCATTAGTTTAGATGGCATGAATTAGTTCTTTAGTTAATTCAAATTACATTAGATCATTAGTTTAGATGACATACAGTAATTTACTTAGTTTAGATGGCATTAGATCATTAGTTTAGATAACATTAGCTAGTTCTTTGGTTAGTTTAGATGACATTAGTTAGTTCTTTAGTTTAGATGACAGTTAGTTCTTCAGTTTAGATGACATTAGTTCATTAGTTTAGATGACATAAGTTAGTTCTTTAGTTAGTTTAGATTACATTAGATCATTAGTTTAGATGACCTATAGTAAGTTAGTTATTTAGTTAGTTTAGATGGCAGTAGATCATTAGTTTAGTTTATTTGAAAGGGGACAATGCAATTTTATAAAACACATGCTTAAAAAAGCCAGAATTGACCAGAAGGCTAGAATTCATCTGTAGTGTCTGTATTAGTTAGTTTAAATTACATTAGTTAGTTCTTTAGTTTAGCTGACAAACATTATTTCTTTAGTTTAGGGGTCTCCAAACTTTTTCTTGTGAGGGCCACATAACTTTTCCTTTCTCTGATGAGGTGACGATTGCAGGAGTGGCTAAATGTAAAAATGTATTGTTTTCCAGACAGCCATAATCAAATAACCCTCTCTGGGTTCGTCACAGAAAAAAAGTCCATTGAACATAAACTTCTTGGTCTTAACAGGTCCAAGTTCAGCTCAGTTGTCAGAGCAGAATCTCTGACTTAAATGACTCATATGAGCGTCTGTCAAAGTTCCTGTGTTAAACTAGTTACTAACTAATAGTTAATAATAAAAATGGTTAAAAACTAAGGAATATTTTATTGCAAAATTTCAACTTTATTATCAAATACAAATACACATATATGAAAATAAAAATGTAAATGCTCTCTGGTATTGTTCAGGGAGCCGGACCAAATGTGGAGGAGGGCCTCAGTTTGGGGACCACTGCTTTAAATGACAGTAGTTCTTTAGTTAGTTTGGATAGCATTAGATCATTAGTTTTGATTATATTGATGGCTGAGATGACATTAGTTATCTCTTTAGTTAGCTTAGATTACATTACATCATTAGGTGGTTTAGGTCACATTAGATCATTAATTCAGGTGGATAAAATTTGTTAGTTTAGATGACATTAGTAAACTCATTAGTTTAGATGACATTAGATCATTAGTTGGTTTAGGTGATATTAGTTAGTTACTTAGTTAACTTACTTGACAATAGTTAGTTAATTTGTTTAGTTGACAGTAGTTAATTTGTCAATTTAGACACTAGTTAGTTCATTAGTTACTTCAGATGACATTAGTTTATTAGTTGGTTTAGTTGATATGAGTTGATTAGTCAGTTTAGTTGGAATTAGTTACTTCCTTAGTTTCCTTCAGTTTCGTTGGCATTGGTTAGTTTGGCAGCTTGTTTCCTTGGGGGTTCATGTGTGTGTATTGCTTTCAGGGCTCCAGAGATCCTGACCCGGTCTGGTCATAACAGAGCAGTGGACTGGTGGAGTCTGGGAGCCCTGATGTACGACATGATGACTGGATCGGTACGGTCCGGGTTAGTTCTGTATAGACCTGTAGTCCTGGGTCTGTAGTCCTTGTCCACATATAGGAGTTTAGTCTTGCTCCACATATAGACCTGTAGTCCTGGTCCACATATCGACGTTTAGTCTTGCTCCACATATAGACCTTTAGTCCTTGTCCACATATAGACCTGTAGTCCTGGTCCACATATAGACCTAATGTTTGTCATCTCTTCACCAGCCTCCGTTTACGGCTGAAAACAGGAAGAAAACCATAGATAAAATCCTCAAGTGTAAACTGAACCTGCCCCCGTACCTGACCATCGATGCCCGGGATCTCATCAAAAAGGTACTAACCCTAACTAGAACCCTGATCCCAAAAGTACTAACCCTAACTAGAACTCTGAACCCAAAAGTACTAACCCTAACTAGAACCCTGAACCCAAAGATACTAACCCTAACTAGAACCCTGAACCCAAAGGTACTAACCCTAACGAGAACCATGATCCCAAAAGTACTAACCCTAACTAGAACTCTGAACCCAAAAGTACTAACCCTAACTAGAACCCTGAACCCAAAGATACTAACCCTAACTAGAACCCTGAACCCAAAGGTACTAACCCTAACTAGAACCCTGAACCCAAGGGTACTAACCCTAACTAGAACCCTGAACCCAAAGGTGCTAACCCTAACTAGAACTTTGAACCCAAAGGTACTAACCATAACTAGAACGCTGAACCCAAGGGTACTAACCATAACTAGAACTTTAAATGCAAAGGTACTAACCATAACTAGAACGCTGAACCCAAGGGTACTAACCATAACTAGAATTTTGAACCCAAAGGTACTAACCCTAACTAGAACCCTGAACCCAAAGGTAATTACCCCAAGTAGAACCCTGAAAGTTGGCCCCTACCACAACCCAAAGGTACTAACCCTAAGTAGAATTTATCTTGTAGACCACCCTTAATAAGGTGTATTTACCATTTGCAATTCTGTATCTAAGGTGTTTGATGGACTTCTGTGTGTAACTGCATATATTTTTTGAAATAACTATACAGTTTTGGTCAAATCATCCATGTTACTCATTAAATGTGATAAGTGTATTTTTTTCAGCTTTTGAAGAAGAATCCAGCTCAGAGACTTGGCTCGGGCAAAGCAGACTGCACCGACATCCAGGTAAGAGACTGGACCTTTCATCAGATCTCACAAGTCCTGGACCATCGGGTAAAGGTGGTCTAGACCATCGGGTAAAGGTGGTCTAGACCATCGGGTAAAGGTGGTCTAGACCAGCGGGTAAAGGTGGTCTACACCAGGGGTCGGCAGTCTTTAACACCCAAAGAGCCATTTGAACCTGGTTTCTATGGAAAAGAAAACACCGGCAGCTGCAAATACTTTTTCAAATCTAAAATGGAAAAAAAGAAAACACATTTATTGAAAAGAAAGGTTTAAAAAAAAAACAACTTCCCTTTCATGCTTGTTCACCTCAGTCATACTTATTAGTGCTTTGACTAGGGATGTTTTCCAAGCTGTATGTCATACGTGGAACCCAGTAGAGGGTGTTTTTTTTAATTTAATTTGCATATTTTGAGCATTTTTACTATGAAGACCCTGTACATATTCCATGTACAATATAAGAAAAGTGAAAAGAGAGAGAAAATATACTTGAATACATACAAATAAGAACATCAACATGTTGGTGGCAATAATATACATGAACAAATGATCTTTCTGGAAATATATTTTGCATAAATAAACCTAAAGAAAAATTTGGTTGATGAAATTCCAATTCTTAGTACCTGTAAATGATAAATGTAATGTAACCAAGATGATGGTTTAACATATATTAACATCAAACTATAAACACTATGACAACATTCTCCAATGACTCAATTCACAACACTAAACTCCAAAAATGCCACAGTGTGATGAAGGGTGCACTTTGCCAAAGCTGTGTGAACTTGCTTTAAATTGTTGTAGCTTATGATATGACTAGCCTTCTGAAGAAGCTCAACCAGGTCTAGTAGCTTGGTGCAATGTGCTGGACAGACCAAGATACTGTTGTACACTAGATCTGGAGTGTCATCTTTGTTTTGAGCTGCCTCATCATCTTGATCCACTTCTTAAGAGACCTTGTCCACTAAACCGTAGACGAAACATGAATAGGTTGGAATGCATGATATTTCCTCTTTACTTACTATAAAACCTTTGTACGTTGGTTGTGCAAGTATTTCACTTCTCAGTTTTAATGCAACATGGATCAGTTCCATGAACCCCTTAGGTGCTGTGTATTTTGGCATCAGTGAATGTTCTTTTGCCTCTGATAGCAGGATTGACAAAGGGACATGTCCAAATTTAACTGGAACAAGCAGAATTTCCTGCCCAAGGTTGATGTGTTCCTTAGCCTTTGTTGAAGTTTCTCTTTAAAGGTTGACCTTCTGTTCCGGTAAGAAGGGGGGGGGGGGGGGGGGTATCTTGGCAGTGACAGCCAAAATATGGTACCTGTCCCAATTCTCTGAAAGTTCATAGACATTTGAGAGATTTTGTGTGGATGTCAATTCCCCCAAAAGCCATTCCATGCCTAAATCTGTTAATGAGGAATTTTCTTTGGTCTTCGTAGTTTTCCGGAGGAACTTCATATAATATGGAATGTGATACCTTCCTTCTGCTATGATAAGGTCACTCACACTAGCAAGATGGACAGACGGGACCGAGGAAAGGTCCTTCAAGGTCATATTTTGAAGCTGCCAGTATTCAATCACTCATGTTCATTGTTGTGACCATGGAAACGTTAAACTTTGAGTTCACTTCCTGGCAGAACATGCAGGCATCCCATTTCATGGTCGCAATAGAAGTCCTTGTCATTGTTGGTAGTTTTCTTGCTTGGACCAGAACCTTCATTCAGATCTGCAGAATTTTCGTGCAGCCTAGAAATGTGGTTCTTACTTGTAAAAGTAGCCTAGCATATACGGTGCTAGACCACATTCCAGGCATGAAAATGGCACAGGGGTCAAAAAGGTGACAGAAGTGCGTGAGCGCAGCTCGGCACGGCGGCGGCGAGGGGGGGTTAGTGCGTGTACACTATGAAGAAAAATATTCAGCGCTTTGTCCACCAACACTCTGTTTCAGTCTTCTGTAGGAGGCACTACAAAACACACAGCTCTCTCAGACACAAACACAATTACCTCATATCTATGTTGTAATGGCCATTTTATTAAAAAAATGAATGAATTAAAATGAATAATGTCTGACCAATTAGGTAGTGGAATGACACAAGGCTAAGTCATCATCCTCTCATCACTCATCATTATGCCTGAACCATAATCAACACAACATACCACAAGGTCAACACTGTATTAGTAAAACATGCTGTTGACAACAACAATATAATTTAAAGATAAAAACCCCAATGTCCAAGTCCAATTAATCATTTCTTTTTCCTTTTTGCCAGTGACATAGCCAAGGCAGAGCCAAATAAAAATGTTAAACAGTAGCAGACAAATAATAAATTCAAAAACAATTTTTATACGTGAGCTCACGCGCGCGCACGCGCACAACACACACACCGACCCGAACCGAACCCGTATCCGACACAGCACAACATTTTTCACCCGTTTCGTGAAAATCTGCGGGTCACCCGCGGTGACCCGAACCCGTGCAGGACTCTGGTGTAGCAGCCTACCACAGATATAAATACGAAAAATGAAAACATGAAAAAGACCGAAACCATTATTCACCTGACCTAATTCAATCCGGCAGCAAAATGTAGATGTTGTTCGCTTGTTGCTGACCGCTTTTCCGGATAGTTCTTCTAGCAGAGACGTAAGTTAGCAAGTAACGTTAAGTAGTTAGGGTGACTCTTCAAATGCTCGCGCTCACGCAGAGACCGTGAAGTGCTTCTAGCGGCTTTGAAGAATAGGCCTATGCTCATGATTGGCTTACTGGAAGCGACTGTGCAAATTGTAGGCGGAATCTGGGAAAAGTTCCGCCTTAAGCGCTAGGATTGGAGAGGCAGCCTGTCAGTCAAACTAGCTCCCCTGCCTAAGTTCCGCAGATAGGTTTTTGGCAGCAAAACAGTCAGGGGGATTTGTGGATCGTTGTCCAAGTTAAATTTTATAGTGTTTTCATTTTGCATATTAAAGTCAATCATATCATATGATTAAATAAATAAATACATAAATAAATAATTCGACCGACCAGACCCCCCCCCCAAAAAAAAACTCCTCGGATCTACACGATTCACATGGGTCACCCTTTTTTACTTCAAAACGGCAAATTTCGCCGAAAGGTGGGAGATTTTCATGCCTGACATTCTGTATGTTCTGAACAAGAAGTAGTTTTTCAATTGCTTCTCTGTGATGAGAAGCAATTGAAGCATCTATTTTGTGCAACTGCTTTTAATGTCAAAAGGCCCTGTTCCATTGCTTTGAATACTTATTTCTCTTGGACTCTTTGCATATAATCCATGTATCTATTGGTATTGACTGGTCAAGCTTCAAGCTAAAGAGAGCTTCCATAACTCTTACAATCTGACGGAGCTCATGGATGATCTTACCAACAGCAACGTTAGGCCTACCAGAAATGTTAGCTTGTATAGTTGTGTATAATTGTGAGGAACATTATTCAGACGCTGTATGTAAACAGAAATGACTGCAAAATTTTATTTCATTTTGATTTAAGATTCTTGTGGATAAGTCTGAACTTAATCAAATAACTCTCATCTGATGGCAACAGTCTCCAAATAAATAACTTAGAAATACAAGATTTTCTATTAGTCTGATTTAAATATAGGGATAAAAGAAGATATATTCATGACAACAATAAGAAATGAATATGCAAATGTCCTTGTCACATACAAGTATATTTATTCTCACTACACATAAACACATTATTGCACATGATGTAAAAGGGAAAAAAAAGCAAGATCACAATTTAGGACTAAAATAATAAAAAAGAACTAACACAAATAAAATACACTTCAATTAAATACTATTATTATTGTTTTAAATTTTTTTAGTAATATATTTTCCCAAGCCACTCTGAGCCGCAGGACGAGGATGAAAGAGCCACAGGTTACAGACCCCTGGTCTAGACCATCGGGTAAAGGTGGTCTAGCCCAAACCCCTACCGTAGTATGCTAATATTTTTCTATGACTGTCAGAGTTCTAATAAACAGGTGTGTGTTTGGGTGGTCTTCAGAAACATCCGTTCTTCAGGCACATCAACTGGGAGGAGCTACTGAACAGAAGGGTGGAGCCACCGTACAAACCACAGCTGGTAGGTCTGCAGACTGTTGTTGAAATACACTGCTTGACCAAAAAAAAGTTACACATCCACCATTGGTTTTGATCTCAGGAGACTGAAACTGGATTGAACGAAGTGAATGGGTAACTAGTGGTTCAAATTCAAACAGGAACCCTTTTCCATATATGTAGTGTAAAGGATGTCTGCAGAGAAAATTACTGGATGGAAAAGTTGAAGGAAAGAGAAGCAGAGTGAGACCTGGAACCATCTGGACCAATCCCATCAGCCCCTGCACCAGCCTCACGTCAACACTGTCTCAATCCCAGCGCATCAAAATCCGACGTGCTCCAATGCGGTGACCAAACATCTGTATCTGATGCACAAGGTGTCCCCGAGCGTCTAAATCGGATGCAGTAAGTTTCTAACCCGTCCACTGCAATATGAGACGCTTTGATTTAAAACACTTTTTTGCACGGGGTGAGGGTTAAGGTTAGGGCTCTGAGCATCACATATTGTAGCGGAAGGGTTAGAAACCCACTGCGTCTCAATTAGACACAGAGGGACCCCTTGTGCGTCAGATACCTACAGTTGGGCATCAGATTTTGACGCGCTGTGAGTGAGAATGGGTTGCTTACCTACATGGAGGCAATAAGGAGGAGAACAGAAACTCTCTAAAGCTGTTTCCACTACATCATATCAGCTCTACTCAACTCTATTCAAGATTCTACTCCACTCTATTCAACTCTACTTGACTTCTTGAATCTACTCGACTCTATTCAACTCTAGTTGACGACTCTATTGAACTCTACTCAGATACCAATAACTATTCCTTGTGCATTTCCATTCAGATACTATCGTACCTGGACGTCATAGTGAGGCGCCGTGAAGCTTGCACTGGTTTTTTTCAAAATTTTTTTTTGTCATCCACCAAAGATAGAAATGTCTCAACCGCCACGATCAATCACGGTGTAGTTTTGCGGAATGACCTCATTGCGTTGGAATAAATTTAATGTATGGCTTTGTTTACCGTAACTCCCAATGTAACTTTTTAAATTTTTTATAAAGGCAGTGACACTTTGATGATGCAGGGAGAACTCCACCAATCAGTGTCAACGCTGATGAGATGTCTGGAACCTCAGCAGAGTAGGAACCAAAAGTCTAGAACTGGAACCTTTTTCATAGTAGAAACGCACCAAAGTGAATCAGGTAGAAACCATACTAATGGAAACACAGCTTAAGTTAGAGGACGGAACGTTAGAGAGATGGGGGGGGGGGGGGTTCTAGGTTTACAGCAAAAACCTTATTGTGGCAGGGTGTCTGTCAAAGTAAAAGTCTCCTGTAATCAAAACCAAAAATGGTTTAGTCAAATATTGCATGTGCTACATTTTTTCACAAACCTTGTCACAATAAAACCTTGAAGGTCTTGGATCTGGTTCTAGTGTTTGAACCCCCCCTGCCCCTTATGTGTGTCTCTGCAGCATTCAGATGAAGATGTGAGTCAGTTCGACACCAGGTTCACCAGACAGACTCCAGTGGACAGTCCAGACGACTCCACGCTCAGCCACAGCGCAGAACTGGCCTTCGCTGTAAGTCACTGACACTCTGCCACTCGCTCTCTGCTCGCCACTATCCTCAGCATAAAACTAACTTTTGCTAACTCGTGTCCCCATCAGGGCTTCACCTACGTGGCTCCATCGGTGTTGGAGAGTCTGAAGGAAGGCTTTTCCTTTGAACCTCGAATGCGACCTGTACGCCGACATAACAGCAGCCCACGCACACCCATCAGGTTAACACACACTCCACTGTATTACTATTATTATAATTGTTATTTTTACTATTACGTGGAAAAAGCCAAAACTTTATTTATTTTTTTGTCCTGAGAAAAAACTGTTGGAATTCTAAGATTGAAGTCGGAATTCGGAAGAGGGAAAAAAAGGTGGAAAAATTAAGAAAAAGTTGTAATTCTGAGGAAAAAAGTAATTATTCTGAGTTTGAAGTCATAATTCTATAGAAAACAAAAACCGGAAATATGAAGAGAACATTGTAATTTAGGAAAATTAGTTGGCATTCTGAGAAAAACTTAGGAATTATTAAAGTCAGAATTCTAAGGAAATAAGTCAGAATTGTGATGAAGACAGAGTTCATGTAGCCTAGGTGCGCTACACACCCCTAGCTGCAACAAATCATATGTGCTACTGGTTATGCTACTTTAACTAGTGTAACTTTTGATTTCCTTGAAACTGGCCGATGAAGTATAGAGTCAGAGGGTGGGTGTAACAAAGTAACGCTGCAATGATTTGGAGAGAAACAACCGGAAACAATCATACAACAACAACAATGGGTGTAGATTTCCTTTGATCAAAGATGAGTGAAGAATGTGAGAAAACGTCAGCAACCTTTAAATTCTTTTTACAGAAGTGACAACAGTCATTAAGATCCATAATCCACCATTTTGTTTAGTCATTCCTAACTTTCTCCAGACTCCTCCGTGAACTTTCCAGCACTCTACATCATCCTAAAAATTGGTTGTAGTATATAAAAGAACTAACCTAAGACACTGCTGACTGTTTTGTTATCACCGCCGTGGCTACATTTGCATGTTTTATAATTCCAAATGATTTATTCTGAATAAAATAATTTGGAATTAAAGCCATTTCTTTCGTGTTTACATGGACATGTTGATTCCAAATAAAGGTTTCTATGGAAACAGCTGTTATCCACCCTAGTTAATTGGTCTTTCAGAGCTGGAGGTACAGAGGGTTCTGATTGGACAGAATGGCCGCTTAACGAAGACAATGATGGCATCCAGTTCGTGTTTTGCATTGATTTTAACTATCAACATGTTAGACCAGATGCTACATGTGATGTTTGACTTTATTTTTGTGATAATTACGAAGCAGCAGATCGACCCAATCAACCATAGGAATCAACAAAGTAAGGCCGAGAGCGGAATATGTGCGTCATTTTAATGCTCGACAACGGCAATAATGTTAGAGGAATTAAGTGTTTACAAGGTAGGGAGAAATTATTGAATTCAAAATTAAGTTCGGAATAAACCATTGACTTGTTTGGAATTATCATTTTCAACTGGAATTAGGTGTTTACATGGTTCATCTGAAAGAGGAAATAACTTTTAATTCAGAATTAAACGGGAATAAAAGCTCATGTAAAAACAGGGCCAATGGTATTTTTTTTTTGTCGTTCTTTCCCCCAACAGTCCTCCAAAATTTTCTGCAGCCGGTCCTTTCAAATCGAGTGTCGAAGGGGAAGCGGATGTTTTTCCACCGACATCTCCACCCGCAGCGTCAGCGCCATCGGTGCTGCTGGAAAATGGAGGCATTAGTCAACCAATCAGGACACCAGCCAGAAACAAGAAGCAGAAGGGACACCGGAGATGAGGCAGTTCCAGGGATGCTTCCTTCAAGTTTGGGGACATGTTGTATTTTTCTGCTGTAGATAAATGGTCACTGAAATGTTACATCTAAATTTGAATTTCTTTTTGTGCTTTACCTTTATTTTCTAACATATTTCATCTATTGAACAGTAACACAAGCTGGGTTTCCATCACCCTAAAAAATGTGCAAAAATGTAAACTGTGCAATCGAAAACTGGTAATGTAAACACTGAAATGTCACAACTATCACAGATCACCAAAAAAGTTTTTATGCTCTCACGCGGTGGTTTTTGAGACATTTTGATATAGAAGTACTCGCCATCTCCTGCTTCTCCAGGTCTCGGGGGGCAGCAGCCTCAGCCTAGACTTCCCCCTCCACAGCCACTTCCTCCGGCTCCTCCAGGGGAATCCTGACAAACATCACTAGCACACACCTGAAGTAAGGAGGTGCTCACATTGAGGCAAGGAGGCACTGCACTTCTATATTCGTGTTTCCACTATAGGAACTTCTGGGCTATTTTACAGGAACTTCACGGTATGTGTGTGTTTGCACTGACAGGACCTTTCCGACAGGGCTGCCTTCTGAACCTTTTACAGGAACCAACTGAGTTCCTGCTCAAGGGTAGTTACTCAAGAGTGACCCAGTAGAGTCACTGGGCTGAAGTCACGTAGATTGGTTGTCACAGATGACATCCGCAGATCGCGACAACTCAAGAGTAGTTGCTGTCTAAAACAAATTAAAGACGCGTGACAGCTCCATGAAAGTTGGCTTACCCTTCGTCTCAGTCTAAATATAGATTGATCAGTAAATTGAGAGCTTCACATTTCGGCTTAACTCCCTCTTCACCACAGCGGACCACTTTAGCACCTACATTACTGCAGACTCTGCCCCAATCTGCCTGTTGACCTCCTGCTCCATCCTTCCCTTACTTATGATTAAGCTCATCAGATACTTGAACTCCTCCACCTGGGGCAGGACTATACAAGTAAAGCACAGACGTGTAATGGAAACATATTTGGCCCATTTTTGTCCAACTGGTCCAGGTGGTTCTGCTCAGTCCAAAGGTCTGCCCAATGATAGTGGACTAAGGATTTTAACCGATGACTGTTTGACAGATGGTTGACAGCATCTGACGCAGGCTGGTGGCAATCGCTAAGGTTTTTTTGCCCCATATTTAGCAGCATCATTTCCTGTAACATCAAATGTTTTGTGTGACAGTTTAAAATGAGCTTTAATATAACATTGCTCAACCTTGCAGTGTGACTCGTGTTTAAAAAGCTAAGTGAGCGCGCCAAGGTGCGTGAATGCTTGTGTTTGTGTGAGACTTGGCAAAGCAAGTGTTTTCTTTTATCGGTGACTGACTTCAACCGGTTAATGAGGCTCAGTCATTGGCCAAGATTTTTTTAGAAATTTTGCCATCCCTACCCTGGATTCTAGAAAATGTGGTTCTGCTCAGTCCAAAGGTCTGACCTATGACCCTGGACTGAGAACAGGTGGTTCTGCTCAGTCCAGCTTTTTCGCTAGGATTTTTAGAGGGTGTTCTTGTTCAAATAAGTAACGGCACCCGTCCACACTACATCACAGCAAAAATGGCTTAAGAAAGGCGAGTCTCGCAGTTATCGAGATGTGAGCTCCAAGTGATTGAGCAGCACTTCACGAAATTTGGCAATATGTCAGCCTGGCGAAGGATTGACTTGGCAAATTTAAGCGAAGTTAACTGTAATGTTTATTGGAGGAAAAGGTTCATTCTTGGGAGAAAAAATATGGACGTACCTAATGCACACTTCCCAAAAGCAAGCTGTACAATTACTTAGTATTTTTTAATAGAGGGTGCCCGATGTCCACCCGTACGTATTTGTAGCTAAAATCTTGACTCGGGCTAAACCTCTGACCCTGAACAGGTGGTTCTAGTTTGTACAGGACAGGGTTTCTCAACCTTTTTTGAGCCACGCCACTCTAACCGCATCATGAGTCCTCCATAATTTGGCGGGCCTTTTTGGAGGTTGTTGTGTCCTAACATGTCTGATATTGCATGAGCTTTTATGAAAAGTTGCGGTGCTTCATAGGCTTTTGTTGCAGGAGGAAGTGAAAGTTGCTATAAATAGTTGTGATTTTCCCTTTTTGTAATTAAAATTGAGTAATATTTAAACATTTTACGTACTGGAAAATTGATTCAAAATCATTGTGATATGGTCCTTAAAATTACCTTTTACCAAGATGGCAAATAAATGATTATGAGAATTACAAAAATGCAACAAAATATATAATTTTTCTACAGGCACCTGTTGGTTCAAGGGTTAAAGTTCATATGACCTCACAACACTACATGAAATTATCAAACATAATAGAAATGTCTCAGCCACGCAAAAAGTGAACATTACTAGTACTGTGTAGTAGAGGCAGTTTCTGACAAAAATAGAACGACACGGATATTAAGACAACCTTTCAAATGTGGAAAATAAAAAATTACCTGGATGACGAAAATGCAACAGTAAAACTACTCTTCCAAATGCACCTGTTGGTACTAGTGCATCATTTTAGTCGACAAATGCGAACTTCTGGCCGCACACATGTTGCTTCGTACTGTAAGATAAACAGGAAAAGGAGGAAGGAGCAGCTCAAGATGTCGCAAATGATTGGTCACATTTTGTGGGAAAGTCACTGTGATTGGTTAAAAATTGCAAAAAAAAAAAAGAATATTATATAAAAAAAGAAATAAAAAAAATAAAATTGCGACATCGCGCTGAATTCACAGGGATTGGCTGAATTTGTGTTGAAGTCGCAAATCACAAAATGGTGAAATCCTGGAGAGTCTAATGAGTGGAGGACATGAGGAGGTGACGGACCTGATCACTGATGACCTGCTGCCCCTTGAAAACCAAATTTTGAGGGGGGGGGGGCAATGTTCCAAATGATATGCCCCAACCTCAGACCTCAATCACACACACACATGCACCGCTGGGGGAGTGTGAAGCCCCCCCCCCCCTAACCCTAACCCCCACACACACACACACACACACACACATTTGTGAACCACTGGTAGACCAACAAACACTGGCTTCCCCAGGACAGGACCACTGACCAGAGGTGGACACCCACGGCAGAGTCCAGTACATGGTACCTGGGTCAGGGTTAAATCCTGGATCCAGACCTGGTTGTTGAATGTTTGGGGTCCAGTTGTTTCCCATGAACCCCTGCTGCATTCAATGCCATGGATGCCTGGTGGATCCGCTTTTCCTTCTTCTGGAGCTGGACAGCAGATGAACCCACAACATCTGGACCAGAACCAGTTCAGCATCTGGACTAGAACCAGACCAATGTCTGGACCAGAATCAGCCCAACATCTGGACCAGAACCAGTCCAATGTCTGGACCATAACCAGGCCAACGTCTGGACCAGAACCAGTCCAACATATGGGTCAGAACCAATCCAACATCTGGACCAGAATTAGGCCAACATCTGGACCGGAACCAGGCCAACATCTGGACCAGAACCAGGCCAACGTCTGGACCAGAACCAGACCCCCCCCCCCCCTTCTGATCAGCTGACTTCCTGTTCATCTGGTGCTTGGTCATATTTCACTTTATCTGTAGTTGTTTAAGGAGAACTGTGTGGAAAGTGTCCTTTTAAATGCTTGAAACATTATGAAGTGATGACACGACAGTTTGCTCCGAGTGCAGAAAGGTGGCGCTGTCTGTATGCATCTGCCTGGGGAGAGACCTGTAAGTACATTGGATTGGACCAGAATGAACACATGTGGACTAGAGTGGACTGGACTAGAATCACACAGAAAAATAAAAGCGTCTACCATGGAAATGCCTATGGGAACAAACTGGACTAATAGGGCTTTTATTTTTGTAAGTGTCATAGTGTTTGGATTTTCATATTAAATTTCTGCTGTTTTTTTTCCTCAGTATTTTAATGTTGGTTTGATCTGAAACTGATTAATGTATTTATTTGTACATGGTGATAAAATTATTAATAAAACAATCAGTTTTGTTTTTCATCTGGTTTAAATGTGTAGTTCTGTTCATGAAAGGAATTAATGGAATCATTTTAAATACTGACGGTAGAACAGCTCAGTTGTTTGTTTTTGTCATTTTGTGTGTTGGTTGAAGCTCCGCCCCTCACCAATCAACCAATCACAGAATTAATAGTGTTTGTTCCTCCAGGTTCCGTTTCCTGCTGCATCTGGAACATTTATGATACAAATTATTGAACCTAAAAAGACTGATTATTCACAAAAACATCCTGATAAAGTGGGGAAAAAAACGACGTGTTGAGATTATTTTGGAAACAAGACAGAAAAATATTCAGACAGACAGCAGAATTTAGATACAGAGCAGGAGGTTAATGCTAATACTAACCCTACAGGCCAGGGTTAGCAATACTACGCTACAGGGTTAATGTAGACCAGGGGTGTCAAACTGCGGTCCTCGAAGGCCGGTGTCCTGCATGTTTTAGAAGTTTCCCTCTTCCATTACACCTGGAGGCCATTGCATCATTATCAGTCTGATGAGGAGCTGATTATTAACTCTTTAAGTGTCAGCGCTGATGCATTCTGAATGGATGATTTAGTTTAAAAAGTCAGAAAAATTCAAGCGTTTTCCTTTTAGTTTTGTGCATGGAAAGAGTGCCAAAAAGTAAGTTTTTTTAAAGGCAAAATTAAAATTACTGGGACCAGATTTCAATACTAGTTTTCTTCTTTCATAATTTTTTCCCTGTAAATTCTCCACATTATTTGTCATTTTGTAAATATTTCTTAGTTTTTGTTGCTCATTTTGGGTTTTTTTTCTACATTTTGTTCATTTTTTATTTTAGTTTTTTTCTTTGATTTTCTGCCATTTGTGTCTTACTTTGCTCATGTTACCAATTATTTTGTTAGTTCTCAGGAGTTAAAGGGTTAAACTGAATCACATGGAAGAAGGAAACATCTAAAACATGCAGGACACCGGCCCTCGAGGACTGGAGTTTGACACCTGTGGTGTAGGGCAATGTTACATGACCAAAATATTCAGTAAAATGAACAAAATGATCAAAAGGAACAAAAATGAAGAAAATATTCAGAAAATTACCAAAATATTCAGTAAAATGAGCAAAAATGAAGAAAAATATTCAGAAAAGTTACCAATATTCAGTAAAATGACAAATAATAAAATATTCAGATAAATGACCAAAACATTCTGAAAAATGACCCAAATAATCAATAAAATGTACAAAAACGACCAAAATATTCAGAAAAGGAACATAATACTCAGATAAATGACCAAAATATTCAGAAAAATGACCAAAAAATTAAGAAAATAATCAATAAAATATTGCAGAAGCATTTTACTTGTAAACCAGTCCTTTTTTGTTTTTTTAAATCAATGACGTGTTGCTTCACTGATTAAAAGGAATATTATGGGATGGCGTTTTGGCCGGAATAAGCGGATGCTGTGTGACCTTCACCTGCAGATTTCCCAGCAGCCTTTGCTCCTTCAGGTCAGGGACATCCGTCGCCACCTCCGCACATTCCCACTGATGTCATGGACTGATGAAAAACTACTGTTTATCTTTATTTACACAAGCAGGTGCGGAGCTAAGGTCTGTAGGGGCTCCAAGCAGGAAGTGCCCCCCCCCCCCCCCCCCCACGCACACACACACACACCCAGTGGGTGGGGCTCCAGATCACCTTCATGGATTAGTTTTCATATAAGTTTTGTCTTTTATTTTTATTTAATTATCATTTCATATTTGTTTTAATAACATTTTTGAATTTATTGTTTCTTACATAGAACGTTTTATAAATGCTTCATATATATTATAATTTTTCTACTTATTTACTTTTTTTTCTTTTTACTTTTTTATATTGTTTTTCCAAATCTTAAAAAACTTTTTTCTGTTCTGGTTTTGCTTAATTTGTTAGTTTTTGATAAAACGATAATAACCTTGACATGACGGAAGGAAAACTGGCTTTTTTTAATCTTAGTTAAACTAATATGTGTTTAACAGAATAAACTCAAACAAATGCTGATAAAAGCGTGTGAAGTTGCAGCTTAGATGGCAGAGAGAGAGCAGTGACGCTGAGTCATGTGACCCGGGTCTATAAAGACCACATCTGCCTGGAACTTCTAGAAGAACTCCAGTTCACTGCAGACCAGGTCAGTCTTTTGTTATTATTATTATTATTCTTATTATTATTATTATTAATAATTATAATACATTTTATTTGTAAATATATAGGGAATGTATTGCAGGGTGTGATTTATCAAAAAAATTATTGGGGGGCGGGTTAACAGAAAAAAGCTTGCGTTGGATGTTATGATCCTCATTCCCAAATGAGTAACACTATAAAAGTACTGTGTTGTCTGTTTCTTTTAATCATAAATCTCTCCGTCCTTCGGCCATTTTTCTATTTGTGCAATGCATGATGGGGTATAGTGCGTTAGTTAGTGACGATCGATGTTCACTACAGTTGGCGGTGGATTGTGGGATATATTGAGTGCACTTTATAGTGATTATAAATAGTTCACTAAAGATTCAGACACCCCTACAAAACGGGGTGGTCCCTATATAGTGCACTATAGAGTGGGTAGGGAGTGATTTCAGACACAGCCTCTATCGCTGGACTGGCAGATGAATGTGTGCATGTCAACTTCCTCTTTTCAGGTGTTTTGTGTTCACACCATCAAAAAGCTTCATAAACTGTTTCCATTACAGTGTTTCGCAAAACCATAGAGATATTCCTAAAATTTTGACAAAAGTATATTTGTGAAGACCCAAAAAAGTTTGCTTCAGAAGCGCTACCTGGACTCACAATAAGTAATAATTAGAGCTGCTCTTCGGATGGGAAAACTAAGAGTAAGACAAAAAAGAGACCATTCCAAGGCACTCTCTTACATGTAAAATTTAAAAAGCCTTTATTACATTGGCTTGGTTATAAAAACCTATAAAAGACCCCAACGTGTTTTGGCTTGGTGCTTTGAATGTGTTCAAAGCACAAATATACAAAGTACATTTATGCTTTGAACATGTTTCCATTGATGGTTGTTTTTGGCAGGAGCAACGTAAGCTGTGAGATTTCACTGCTGTCACCTTCAGAGCTTCAGATTGGCCATCACCACAGTGAAAGAATCGGCTAATTCTCTGGTCAGTAAAAGTCCCTGGAGAACTTTTTAAAGTGTCAAAACAAACAAACCATGTCAAACAAACCACCTGGATGACATTCGTAAGGTCTGTACATGTGGTCCCTACATTGTCAGGTAGAAATATTAAGTGGAAATATGATCAACACTTAACAACAACAAATCATATTTATGTAGTGTTTTTTACACAGTGCTTGTACTTGATACTTTACAGAACATAACATATTTATCTGTAAAAAAACAAAAAAACAAAACTGAAATTTTCAAAAACTAACAGATAATAAAATGAAACCTTCACTGTGCCTAGTGTAGGAATCACCCTGACCACCACTCCAAGATGGCGGCCATAGTTCTCACATCCCAGCAGCCAATGCTGGGTCTAGGTATACTATGTCTATGGTTGTTATGGTTACAGTGACTGAGAAAGAAGTGATCATGTGACCCTGTACATTTCCATTGTGCTTTTTGTAAATTAGAATATCGAAACATTTGAAAAACCACCTCATGAAAGCGTGAAAACTTTTTTTATCCATAGTTGTTTTTTTTCCGAAATTCAGGTTTTCCATTACCAGTTTTTTATAGCGATATTTAGATTTTGCTAATTTCCAAGGGTAATAGAAACACAGCTATAGACCGCAGGGTGATGCACCCAGTATATAGGTGTTATTAATATGAATGAGTGTATGTGCTGGTAGAAGGTTAAAGGGGCGTGTCCATCTCTGATTGAACCAGGACCCTGTTTGAAATGATGTTAAACTCTTTTCAGCTGTATCAGGATGTGGTTGGTTACCATGACAACGCTGTGTGTCCTGATGTGTCTGTCCATCGGTGCTGCATCAGGTCAGTCCAGGCTGTTTTTACCATTTCGACTTTTGTCTGCGACACAAACATCATTTAGACAAAAAAAAGTTTATTTCTGTTGCAGACGAGAAAATTCACCAAGTGCTTCATAAAAGACACAAATAAGACACAAATATACAAGATGTAAATATACAACTTCACTCCTAACTATAAATGATAATGAAACATGAAGGACATAAAACAAACATGAATCTACTGCTTTTAAAACATCTGAACAAACAAATGGGTTTGAAAAACATCTATAGAAGTAACATGAGATGGAAAACCAGTGGACTAGACTGGACTGAACTAACTGGACTGGATTAACTGGACTAGACTGGACTCAACTGGACTGTACTGGCTGGACTGGACTTAACTGGACTGGACTGGACTGGACTGAACTAACTGGACTGGACTGGACTGAACTAACTGTACTGGACTAACTGGACTAGACTGGACTCAACTGGACTGTACTGGCTGGACTGGACTTAACTGGACTGGACTGGACTGAACTGACTGGACTGGACTGGACTGAACTAACTGGACTGGACTTGACTGGACTACTGGACTTGAATTCATCTGTTACTTGTTCTCTGGACTCAAATGTCTTAATTGCAGTTTCTACAGATGACACCTATAAATGTAGACTGGCTGAAATACTACTACTAAGTAGCACTAATGCTAACACAAATACCAAATAATACTAATGGTGATAACAATAATACTAAATAATACTAATTCCAAACCCTTCTTTGTAGTGATTCCTGGTGGATACACCCAAAGTTCTGCATCAAAGAGTATTATACCTACCAATGTCTCCAGCCTTGTTACTCCAACAAATGCTAACAACGACAGTACTACAGCCCCTACTCCAACTAGTACTCCAAACAGTACTCTAACTACTACTCCAACCACTGTTACATGTTGTTATACAACCCATACAGTGACTACGTCACCTGGCAATACTATACCTGCTACTGATTATCCTCCTCCTACTCCAGATTATACTCCTGGTTATACTCCTGATCATACTCCTGGTTATACTCCTGATTATACTCCTGATCATACTCCTGATCATACTCCTGGTTATACTCCTGGTTATACTCCTGATCATACTCCTGATCATACTCCTGGTTATACTCCTGGTTATACTCCTGATTACACTCCTGATTATACTCCTGGTTATACTCCTGATTATACTCCTGGTTATACTCCTGATTATACTCCTGATTATACTCCTGATTACACTCCTGATTACACTCCTGGTTATACCCCTGATTATACTCCTGGTTATACCCCTGATTATACTCCTGATTATACTCCTGATTATACTCCTGGTTATACCCCTGATCATACTCCTGGTTATACTCCTGATTACACTCCTGATTATACTCCTGGTTATACCCCTGATTATACTCCTGGTTATACTCCTGATTACACTCCTGATTATACTCCTGGTTATACCCCTGATTATACCCCTGATTACACTCCTGGTTATACCCCTGGTTATACTCCTGGTTATACTCCTGATTATACTCCTGGTTATACCCCTGGTTATACTCCTGGTTATACTCCTGGTTATACCCCTGATTATACCCCTGGTTATACTCCTGATTATACTCCTGATTATACCCCTGGTTATACCCCTGGTTATACCCCTGGTTATACCCCTGATTATACCCCTGATTACACTCCTGATTATACCCCTGGTTATACTCCTGGTTATACTCCTGGTTATACCCCTGATTATACTCCTGGTTATACCCCTGATTATACTCCTGGTTATACCCCTGATTATACCCCTGATTACACTCCTGATTATACCCCTGGTTATACTCCTGGTTATACCCCTGATTATACTCCTGATTATACTCCTGGTTATACCCCTGATTATACCCCTGATTACACTCCTGATTATACCCCTGGTTATACTCCTGGTTATACCCCTGATTATACTCCTGGTTATACCCCTGGTTATACTCCTGGTTATACCCCTGATTATACCCCTGATCATACTCCTGGTTATACCCCTGATTATACTCCTGGTTACACTCCCGATTATACTCCTGGTTATACTCCCGGTTATACTCCTGGTTATACTCCTGATTATACTCCTGGTTATACCCCTGATTATACCCCTGATCATACTCCTGGTTATACCCCTGATTATACTCCTGGTTACACTCCCGATTATACTCCTGATTATACTCCCAGTTACACTCCAGATTATACTCCCGATTACACTCCCAGTTACACTCCCGATTATACTCCTGGTTATACTCCCGGTTATACTCCTGGTTATACTCCTGATTATACTCCTGGTTATACCCCTGATTATACCCCTGATCATACTCCTGGTTATACCCCCGGTTATACTCCTGGTTATACACCAGATTATACTCCTGATTATACTCCCAGTTACACTCCAGATTATACTCCCGATTACACTCCCAGTTACACTCCCGATTATACTCCAGTTTATACTCCTGGTTCTACTCCTGATTATACTTCGGACTATACTCCCGGTTACACTCCTGGTTATACTCCTACTCCTACTGGAGGTGCCCCTTCGTCTGCCCCCCCACCTCGTCCCTCTGGTCTCTTCTGTCCTGATGGATGGCACTTGTTCCAGGGACGATGCTACTACTTTGTACAAGGAGACATGACTTGGCCTCAAGCTCAGGTAAACAGTGACTAAGCCACCGCAACTAGTTAACGGGTAAACACTGACTAACCTATCACAACTAGTTAACAGATAAACACTGACTAACCTACCACAACTAGTCAACAGATAAACACTGACTTACCTACCACAACTAGTTAACAGGTAAACACTGACTAACCTACCACAACTAGTTAACAGGTAAACACTGACTAACCCACCACAACTAGTTAACAGATAAACACTATACTTGATTCACAACCACATACAGTTAGTGTTAGGAGGACTAGTTAGCATCTACAGTAAATGTTCAGTGTCAGACTAAATATTAACTCCCCCCCCAGACAAAGTGTGCTGTGTTGGGGGGGATTCTGGCATCCATCCACAGCCCCCAGGAGAATGAATTCCTGCACCAGAAGATCATCTACAACTATGAAACTACTGGAGTCAAACCCACTTCTTGGCTAGGAGGATTTTATCTACAGGTATGAACTGTCCAACCACAAATGTGTATTATTATTACCCCCCCCCACACACACACATATACAAAAAAAAGGGGGGGGGGTGGAGGAGTATTGTTTTTGGTTTGTTTGTTTAGTTTAGTCACTTTCAGATACTAGTTCTTTGCTAGTTTTTTGTAACTGTGCTTTTTATGCAGAACCAGTGGTTGTGGATGGATGGGTCCTGGTTCTACAACAACACTTTGACCTTTGACACTGAGTCCAACAGAAATCCATGTCTGGTCCTCTACCCCTCTGGTAAGGACCCTCATATATACCGGTTTCCCAGGTACTGTAAAGTCAGTACTATCCTGTACTGAGTAGCACTGAGTCAGTACTAGTAGAAATGATCCTACTGACATGCCTGATTCTCAGTGAGTTTCAGAGTTGAGTTTTGACCTTTGACCTGTGCACAGGGCAATGGATACCATCTTCATGCAACGACAACTTTTCCCCCATCTGTGTGAAAGAGTCCAGCAGTGGTGAGTACAGGTTCACTTCTGGCTAAGAAACACTGCTTATATAATGGAAGTAATAATGCGCTTTATGCCCAATTTAGATAGATGCTAGTCTGGTCTTTTTCTTTTCCTCACAGTGAGTACATTTACATGACTTTAAAATTCAGAATTATTAATTCAGAATAAAATAATTTTGAATTAAAGCAAATTCTTTCGTGTTTACATGGACATGTTAATTCTGAACAAGTATTCAGAGAATGCCTAATCTCGCCACTATTTTGTGCCAATCTCAAGTTTCTGACCTTTCTGCTAAATGTGACCTTGTTTGACCTTTTACAATATTGATAATATCTTGTCTAACATTATGATAATATATCCAGTGTTGATTAAGTTATAGTGTGATATGTCTATGTTTGACACATACAAACAGTGTTACAGAAGGTAATTTTGCGACATGTCAAAAGCTTTTGGTCGTAGGTGATAACACCAATTATGAGAAACAAACATATGTAGTTTCTGGTCTAACATGTTGTTAGTTGAAACAAACGCAAAACAGGAAGTGTAGTTTTCTTCCAGTAGACACCCAGATGTTAAGCGGGCGTTCTGTCCAATCAGAACCCTCTGTACCTCCAGCTCTGAAAGGCCAATTAACTATAGCAGAATACAACCGTTTCCATGGAAACATTTATTAATTTTCCCCAACATTAGTCCTGGATCAGCCATGTCGACCCGCTCGCAATTTGGAGTTGGGGGACTTTCTCACGGTACGGACCCAGATCATCTTTAAGATAAGAGGGGCCCATACCATTAACGGTTTTATATGGAATTTAATTCTAAACTCAACTGGAAGCTAGTGAAGGGTTTGGAGCACAGGGGTGATGTGTTCTCTTCTGTTTGATCCTGTTAATAATCTTGTTGCTGCATTTTGAACCAGTTGAAGCTTTTTAAGGAATATTTAGGACACGCTACAAGTAAGGAGTTACAATAATCTAATCTAGATGTAATAAATACATAAATACATTTTTCTGCATCACTTTTAGACAGAATATTCCTAATTTTGGCTAATGAAGCAAGTGAAAAAGGCTGTTTTGCATGTTTGGTTAATGTGTGCTTTAAATAAAAGATCTGGATCAAATAAAACTCCTACATTTTTAACTGTGGAAACGGATGTTAACTATCTGGTCAGTTAGGGAGTCTCTCGCATTTTTAGGGCCCATTATAATGACTACAGTTCTTTCATGGTTCAATGGGAGATAATTGGCACTCATGCAAGTCTGTATGTCTTAGACACATGTACTTAGTTTATCTATTTGCCTGGTCTGATCAGGTTTAATTGATAAATATAGCTGTGTGTCATCCGTGTAATAATGAAAGTTAATGCCATGATTTCTAATGATGTTACCTAAGGGGAGCACATATAATGTAAACAAAATGGGCCCAAGGACTCACCCTTGAGGCACGCCATAACTAACTATGGGGAACGGGCGATGATTGTTGATTAATGTTAACAAAATGGTAGCAATTAGATAAATATGATTTAACCTAAATAGAACCAACATATGGTTGGTTCTATTTAAACCAAGTATTTAAAAATAGTTCTATTAAAAAAACATCTGGATTGTTTTGTTTCCAGCTGTTTTTGGAGGGTAGAAAAATGACTTGAGGTCGAACAACAGTGTTTACTGAAACTTCCCCATACATGTCCATTCTGATTGGCTCAGAATGTGTGAAGAAACACTCCCCTCTCTCCTGTCACTCTGTGAGTCCCAGCAAGCTTTCATGCGGTTGCTTGTTTTGAAAACATACACGGAAATCATTTTTTCTCTATAGAGGGTCAGTGAACTTGGCGACCAAAGCAAAGTCGCCAGGAGTGAAGCGACCTAAGCAACCGGAGCGAATCTCAGCAATTAAAAGTCAGCTAATATTATAGTAATAAGCTATGACGTAGTTTAGTGAAAACCAATTGGAATGTTCGTATCTACAAATGTCACAGGCTGAGAAGCCAGAGCTGTTATTTGATTAGCTAAATCAAACATGCCAATGTCACGTCAAGAGTGAATAAAACAAATTCCTGGCCAAACTTTTTCAGCAACTCGGCTCCTAGGTAGCTGAGTTCACTTTTGGTGTACACGCACAGTCACGATATTTTGGTCTAAAAGTCTTTAATCAGTCCACTCATAACAATGTTGTTGTTTTCATGTCTGTAGTACCAGCGGACCTGTGTCCTGAGGACTGGGTTGGTTTCCAAGGCCGGTGTTATTTCTACAACTCCAACTTCCTGACCTGGAGCGAAGCTGATGTAAACCAAGACCAGTATACCTGTTCAAAAAAACCTTTTTTTGTTATTTTAAAATCAATTGCTGTGATTCCCATTCTTCAAGCTGTGGGATGACCAGATATCTAATTATTTAGATTTTGGACCATGGGAAGGCCTGCCTCATGATTCATGAAGTTTGAATCTTTGTTTTTGTAAAAAAAAAAAAGCCTGACATGTTGCCCCATTTTGGCTCATAACTTCACTACCATTAACTATAGGGCATTTTGGGGAGTATCACATGAAACATGATGAAATTTCCTGGAAGGTGATACCCAATACAATAGTAATGTAGACAGGCATAGGTGGTTTTAAAGTCTAATTGTGCTAAATTTTAGGCGATTTTTGAAGTGTCCGATCAGGCATCACATCACTGTACCTTATAAATCATAATACCTCATACATCTGAACACACTTTATCCTCACTAGGGTCGCAGGGGTCACTGGGGGCCTGATCCAGCTACAATGGGTAAACGTTCTGCACTTATATAGTTCTTTTCCACCTTCATGGTGTTCAAAGTGCTTTACATTCACCTCACATTCACCCATTCACACACACACACACCATTAGGTTTCTATGGTTCTGTCAGTCCTACTGGGAGACTAAGTCAGGGTGCCTTGCCCAAGGACACTTCGACATGTGGACAGCCAGAGCTGGGACGTGAACCGTAATTGGACGACCTGCTCTACCAACTGAGCCACAGCTGAAGTGAAGAGCGAAGGCGGGGTACACCCTGTATGAGTCTCCAGTTCATCTCAAGAGTGAACATATATAGACAAACAATCACTCAATTTAGATTAACCAGTTAACCTATCAGTGCATGTGTTGGGATGGTGGGAGGAAACCAGAGAAAACCCACACAGACACAGGGAGAGCATGCAAACTCCACACAGAAAGGTCTGGTGTGGGAATTGAACCAAGGTCCTTCTTGCTGTGAGGCATGAGCGCTAACCACTGCACCACATCATAATCTAAATCTACATTTTATTTGACTTTTAACACAGATTTCATACAAAATTGGTAATTTTTTTTTTTATAATTTTCAAGGGTTCAAGGGCTAGTATTTGGGGCCTTGGAACGAATCAGGCCTTTAACATGTAAAATGTGACTATTTTCAAACAGTTCACGGTACTAAACCACTTCTGGAACGTATTAATTTTCTAAGTAGAGGTACCACTGTAATTACTTTCATGTTCAACCTAAGTGTGCAGAAAATGTTATGTGCAATGTTCCAATGCTATATTTTATTTCAAACTTCAATTTGGCATTTTATTTAGTTGATTCACTTCATATATGAGGTACAATGATATGATGCCTGATCTGACACCCCAAAAATCACCTAAAATGTAGCACATTTTTGCTTTAAAAACAACTATGCCTGTCTAGATTACTAATGTATTGGGCATCACCCAGGGCACCGCCAGGCACAGAAAATAATTCTAAGGGCCTGAGCACTGACAGGGGTCCATGGAGGGATGAGTGATAATATCATTTTTGTTTTTATACCTCCCTTTTTAGATTTTTCTAATAAAGGCCAAATTTGAATCATCTAAAATTAGCTAATTAAACATGGTTGTCCAAGTCCATAACTTTTTTCTTTAGTTCTTTATTATATTGTCATTTAACAACGCCCCCCCCCTCTTACTAAATAGTGAAGTCCAGTTCTGGCAAACGCAAACCAATGATTGTTATTTACGTCATCTGTCACTTGGTGATTTTGAATTCTGGTGTTTCTACACACTACACAGCCTAACACCTTGATTGCAGTTTGGTCTGGCAATAAAATGTCAAAGACAGTTGAGCCTTTTCCAGACATTTGAAGAAAAGGAACAAAGCCTGTTACTATTGAAAACTCACAGAGCAGATAGAATGAAGGAAGCAGCAGTCAGGACAGGAAGACTAGCTAGCTAGCTATGCTGCTAGCTCTTCTAACTCTGGTGGTTGCAGCAGTTGAAATAGGTAGGAACATTATTATCCTATTATTATTATTATTATTATTTCGTCCACCAAGGAGGTTATGTTTTTGCCACCGTTTATCTGTTTTATTCTAATTAATTTATTCTCCATTTACTGGTCCAAATCCATGTGATGTGGTCCAAAATCTAAATAATTTGATATCTGATCATTCCACAGCTTGAAGAATGGGAATACCAGCAATTGGCTTTAAAATAACAAAAAAAAAAAAACCAAAAACACTTTTGTTCAATGTTGTTGTCTATAAGACCAGTTCTGAATGTGCGCCTCAGTCTTTCCTCCTTCATCCAAACTGTTTTCCCTCCAGACGTCCTGTGCTGAACTAGGAGCTGCTCTGGTGTCTGTCCTCAGCCCTCAGGAGTATCAGCTGCTCTATGACATCACCCACACCAGTGGAGTCTGGCCCTCCTGGTTGGGTGGATTCTACGTCCAGGTCAGATTAGCACCAACCCACATTTTCTGTTCCAATAAAAATCTATTATAAATGTGAGACACATGTCAGACCGTCCAGACCCTCCCAGATGACTCTGTCAGGAAATTCTCCAAAAATTCATACAGGTTCCTCTTATGGACTTAAAAAATAATACCAGTTTTAGACCCATATCTCTAATAGTTTTGAAGTAAAGTTCTTCCAAAATTTGGGTTGGGTTTGTCTAAATTATTTTGACAAAGTTGTGTTTGGTCCAAATGTGATCTTCCACTGCTCCTCTATCATTTGACCCACATATTAGATTTTTGTTCTCTATGGGTAACTTTTCCCCTTCTTTTCCACCTTCTGTTTCTCCTCCACTTTCTCCCCCAGGGTCAGTGGATGTGGCTGAATGGTGCCTGGTTTCATCAGGACTTTTTCGGGTACAAGGCTCCAGTAGAGTCACATCCATGTCTGGCCACTTCCACTGCAGGTATGATTACACAATCTATTTTTTTCACACAAATGTACCCATCAGGTTTTTTACCAAAGACGTCCCCATCAGGTTTTTTTTTTTACCAAAGACGTCCCCATCAGTTTTTTTTTTACCAAAGACATCCCCATCAGGTTTTTTACCACAGACGTCCCCAGCAAGTTTTTTACCACAGACGTCCCCATCAGGCTTTTTACCACAGACGTCCCCATCAAGTTTTTTTTACCACAGACGTCCCCATCAGGCTTTTTACCACAGATGTCCCCATCAAGTTTTTTTTACCACAGACGTCCCCATCAGGTTTTTACCACAGATGTCCCCATCAGGCTTTTTACCACAGATGTCCCCATCAAGTTTTTTTTACCACAGACGTCCCCATCAGGTTTTTACCACAGATGTCCCCATCAGGCTTTTTACCAGACGTCCCATCAGGCTTTTTACCACAGACGTCCCCATCAGGCTTTTTATCACATAATTTTGACTTTTTATCACATAATTTTGAGTTTATATAATAAAATGTTTACTTTTTAATCATGATTTTGAATTTTATCTCATAAGTTTGAGTATTTATCTCAGATTTATGACTTTTTATCTAATCATTTTGACCAAGAAATCAAGGAAACAAAAACAAACTATATGAAAGTAAAGAAAACTAAAAGGAACTGAAGAATATGTATGAAGGTTTAGTGGTGGTCAGAGGGGCTGTAGGAACAAAATGGCTGCCACACTTCTGTCAGTCTGCCCGAGGACAACTGTGGATACATATGTAGTTTACCACCACCAGAGGGAGCATGTGAGAGCGAATGAATAATGGGTCACTAATGTGAAGCCCTTTGAGTGGCCTAAAAAGCAGCATATGAATCCAATATATTATTATTATTATTATTATTATTATAACTAATTACACATATATCAATTTAATTCCAATGTCAATTAATTAATTACATATTTAATTATTTAATGATGTATTTATTTATTTAATTTTGGCACTTTTAGTCCCTCCATATTGGTCATGGTACATCATGGTAATGTTGGTTAGTTTGTAAAGTTAGCCCAGCTAAACCTGTTCTAACTGGTAGACCTAGCACTAACCATCTGTGCTCTGTCTTTTCAGATGCTTGGATCAACTTTCCGTGCAGTCTGCGTTTGCCGTCTATTTGTGTCAAGAACATTCCTTAATGTCCCGTTGACAGACTGAGGATCGGACAGGCGGGGGATCCCTCTTTTTCTTCTGTGCATTTTACGAACCAAATAAACCCAATCATCAACTCTAAAACCACGCTATCGACCTTTTATTTCAGTCTTCATCACCGTCCAACTTCTGTCATGAATGTTCACAAAGATGTGGAAAGATGCTAACGCTATGACCAATCAAACTGTCTGTGCATGTATAGGCTAATGCTACGACTGATCACACTGTCAGTCTAGGTATAGGCTAACGCTACGACTAATCAAACTGTCTGTGCAGGTGTAGGCTAACGCTACGACTAATCAAACTGTCTGTGCAGGTATAGACTAATACTACGACCAATCAAAGTTTTTATTTGTTTAATTCTGAATAAAAGTTAATTAAGATGACCGTGTTTCATTGAGTAGCTCGCACAGCACATATCAATAGTAGCAGTTCACTGTAGCAGCACTTAGCATGCTAATGTTAGTGAAATTGTAACTCTGAACAGTCATTTTCGTTGCTAACACCAGCCAAATACCATGACTAATAGTAACTCAACTGGATATAGTAACATAAAGTTATTAAGGCTGGTGTAGTGTGTTAAATTTAAGGCGGTGTTAACGTTTCTCACAATTGTTTTGTTGTCGTCACAAACACTATGGTTGTCATGACTTTGGCTCTTAGCTTGTGAGCTCGCTTTTCAGACACCCTGCAAATTAAATTGTAGAGTCCTGAATTGAAATATGTTGGCATCACATACCATTGTAACCAGTAGTACACTACATAAACTATATATTTAGCTAATCCAGAAGAAGACGCGATGAGCTATTGCCATTGCGCTTCATCCGTCGCCCGTCCATCGTCCACAATTAACTAAAATCACTTCTCCTCCCTCAATTCTCAACAGATTTAAATTCTGAGTGATTCATAAGATAGATCTAAGCATTAGGCACAAAACGTATTACTTTGTCGAAATTTGCCTTTGTAAATAATTTGTTGATAACTTTGTGTATTTTTCCAGTCTGTCACTAAGATCACTTCTCCCTCAATTCTCATCGGATTTCAATTCTGATTTTATGATCTATTGAATGCCTCCCTTTTGTTGAGACCAAGACATTAGAGCTGTGAGGTCCAGATGAGCACAGGGCCATTGGTGCTAACTTTTATATTTGTAGCTTATTTAAACAAAATGCTTTTGCTAACACAACATCTAGGAAGACTGTGGTGCTCGCTGCTTCTTAGAGGCAGCTGACGGATGTTCAAAACTTTGCATTACTGCCATCTACAGGATAGACGGTCGAACAGACAAAAAAATACCTCATAACGTATGATACCTTACATACTGTCCATTCCTAGAAAGACTGCTCAACAAAACAGGAAGTGGACATGATTGTTTTCATCCAGTAGACATCAAGACCTTACATGGGCATTCTGTCCAATCAGAATTCTCTGTACCTCCAGCTATTAAAGCCAAATAAAGCAGAGCAGAATAAACCTGTTTCCCCTCTAAATGCTTATTTGGAATTAACATGTCCATGTAACATGAAGGAAATAGCTTTAATTACAAATGACTTTATTCTCAACTAGTGTTCTCACGAATACCGGTACTAGTACCAGTACTGAGGCATTTCAAAAAGTACTATACTGCGTTGAAAAGTACCGATACTTGTAACAGCGCAGCAAACTCGGCATGGAATGTTGCATTGTAACTAGGATACAGCTAAGTGGAACAGGATCGAATCCTACCCTCGCTGACAAGCAAGGAGCAAGAAGTGCAATATGGAAGTATTTTTGTTTTACCATAAATGAGGAAGGAGAAATCAGAAATACAGAGGCACCACTTTGACAGCAGTGTTTTATGCCTGGTGAAGGGCGGAAACACTTCCAACCTGGTAAACACTGACAAGACAAACACCCAAACATTCATGCTGAGTTCAGGGAATGACAGATAGGATAACCAATTAACTCAGAATTTTTTCTTAAAATTCCAGGAAACCATCAAGTTTAACATATTTTTGGGAAGTGAGCAAGTCACGTCGGGCCAAAAAAAAAAAAGCAATGAAAAAATGCCTTCAATAACAGAGAATGTGACGTGTAGACTAGCCTGTAGCTCAGTACTCTAGTTATAATAGTTCATGGTGCACAGTACAGCACACACACCTCGAAGTTTGTTTCAGTTCTAACACTCACTCAAAGACAAACAATAGTTTTTCAAAAAACAAATTCATTGATGAATTTGCGAACATTCGTGCACGAAGCAGCTGCTGCAGCTGTCACTGTCTCTCTCTCTCTCTCTCTCTCTCTCTCTCTCTCTTGTCGTGCCCTGCTGCACGGAGACACGTAGTGTCTAGTCTAGTTTTTTTTTATTTCCATACCACGTCAGTTACATGAAGTTAAACAGAGTTAAATAAAGCAAAACACTCAGACTAATAATAGAAAGCGACATACTATAAGGGAGACACACAAAAAACTAAATACAAATGTACAAAAAGCATAATTACGGTATAAACATATATACAGGGTGAAAATGTATGGGGGTATTTTATATAGGCTAATTCAAATCGTATTATATGAGTCCAAAGGCTTCAATTACTTTATGTTGATAAGATTTTCCATTAATAAAGTCACTAATGACATTTAATGCATTCTTTTTATTTGAAAAAGTAACGAAATACATGTTTGTACCAGTACCAAAATATTGATATCATAACAACACTATTCTGAATAAATAATTCTGAATTAAAAAAATGATGAGGTTTTACAGTACAATAGTATACATACCTACATTCAACACAGACGCAGAAAGCTCTGTTAAAAGGTGTAAAGTGACTGTGGAGAATAAACAGGAATAGAGTAAAATGTTTAATATACTTAATATACTTATTTAAAGTGAGTGTAGAAAATTCAAGTGTATAGCAGCCGGATTCATAGTGAATACGCTCACACAACTTCACCCTGAACATGTTCATTTTTTTAAAATAAAAACCTAGCGTATATTCATGTGACTATTGTTGTTAAATCTGTTCGACATTGAAGCAAAATCAGCAGTTTCACCCGGTTCTGCCGAGACAGTTCAATGAAATATAGTTGGCTGTGGTTACTGGGTCACTATACAAAATGGGGTTACCAATCTGTGACATACAAGTGGTTTTCAGAATATGATTATTTTTTCTTGATAGTTTTATACCTAAAAGTTCTTGTCTGGAGGGTGCTAAAACAAGCATATTCGAGATAGTTTATCTTTTACGGGTCTCAGCAGGCCACTCCAAAATAGACGCGTTGCACGTGTAACCAGGACACCAAAAAATTAGAAATATAAGGCTTCCCTGTAAAAGGAATCAGCAAAAATTGTTGTTGCAGGATACACCAAGGAGCAGCAGTATTTTAAGAGTGAAAATATTTAATTCTGTTGATGCTGGTGCAATGAAACTTCCTTTACTAAAATGATATTATAACCGGAGATAGAATCTACTGAGACTATCACCATGAATCTGGAAATCACCTGAAAATTCTGAACCATCTAAAGTATGAAGTTGTGCACTCTTCTGTTCAGAGCTGACAAAGTTGATTTTTAACAAAATATTGGGAAAAAATATAAAAAAGACATGACGTTGCGAGTGTAACATAGACACCAAAATTGTCTACCGTGTCCAGAGTTTCTCAACAAACTTTCATAGGCATAACAAACACTCAGTAAGATTATTAGCAATTCAAAGATATAATTCTCAAACAATTTAACAATATAATTCTTAAACAATATCATTCTCAAACAATAACAGTTGACCATTCAAAAAAATACTAAACTTTAAAAATTTCATAAAATGCCCCAATCAAACTCGGTAAAATTATTAGCAATTCAAAAATATGATTCTCAAACAATTAACAACATCATCCTCCGCTTTATTTTCCCACATTGGGCAGATTATGACAACAAACGTAACTTTGTTGCGAGTGTAACATTGTAGGACACAAAATGCACTCACCTGTCAACCGGCAGCTCCTCAAACCCGGAAATCCCCAACTGCCTGGCGGATGTTGATCATGTGTTGCAGAAATAGTATGTCACATTATTTAACTTTTATGATCTACCCACGATGAAAAATGCAGCACCTTCTGTTTCTAACGTAACCGTAGAAATTTGGACACGAATGCAGTTCAAATAATTATGAAGCTACTGCTCTGTAATGGTCCATACAATGAGTTTGAAATTTTGACAATATTTCAACCACGTGTTGTTCTCCAGGACACAGCCTCTTAAACTAGGTCATAGTCTGTTCCAAAATATTTGCGACGTCTGTTGTGAGTGTAACTGCTCTGGACACGATGTGTTACATTAGCAACGAAGATTTTGTCATACGCTATTTCAGAAAATATTTTTTACACACTGACAACAAATTCAAAATACAGAAAACAACTATTGAACTGTTGTATGAAATGATTTAATTACAATTATATTGGGTATCTAACTCATATTGGACAAAAGTGCACAAATGACTTGGTCATGTCACATTCAGGCACTATTTAGTGTCCAGCGATCTTAATTAATTCTCAGTCCTGAAAAAATTTTTAATGACCTATTGACTTAACTCTATGTTATGTATCAAATGACTGGTTGCTTACCATGGATAAGAAATATTTTATTCATACTGAAGCACAAGATAGAATGAGCTTATATTTAAGACAACCATGCTGGTAACCCCTTTTTGTATAGTGACCCTACTATGATTTAAAAATTAAAAGCCAAAATTGTTTCATGCAGTAGATAAGATGAATCACCTGGAGAAGATCAACATGTTGTTGTGTGAGAAGGAGGGTCTAAGGACAGGGGATGCTTGGGACTTTTCATGTATCTCTGTAGTTGATTGTGTTTTTATGAAGCCCTGTGAGACGACTTTGTTGTGATTTAGGGCTGTATAAATAAAATTTAAATAAATTTAATTGATTTGTAATATTCTTGTTTATTCAGTACATTTGGTTTCCTCTTTTACCCTTTCTGTCACCGCGTGTGTGTTTATGTGTTTGGAGGTGGAGGGGGGGGTCGTGGAAACACGTTCGATTTTCGAATAATATTCGAATAGTTTCCAGCCCATTTCGAATAGTGTTTTGGACCAAAAGTCACATCCCTAGTGTATAGTGCAACAATAAACTACAATTAAGGATGTAAGTGTCCAGGGAAGCAAAGGAATATGAAGAATACTACTGAGCCCACAAGTGCAAGTCATGTTGTCCACTGTTTGTATATGTACATTTGTTAACTGAATGCACAGAAGGGTGCTGCAATTTTGCAACTGAAAGTAAAATAACTAAAAAGGTCCGCTAAAACGGACGCCAGACTTTTAAATGTATCTTGTTAGTTGGTTTTAAGACACTTTCGTGCATTCCGTTTCCCAACAAAAGTCAAACTAATGAAAGGAAAAGAAACGTTCGCCCGAACAGGGACTTGAACCCTGGACCCTCAGATTAAAAGTCTGATGCTCTACCGACTGAGCTATCCGGGCTCTACTAGCTGTGTTATCGGTATGCTACAAGAAGGAAACTGATGCAGGGCACATACTCATTTCCTGGATCACGGCTTTTCCGCGAATATATGTTCGTACAGTTTAGAACAAGTAACCGACAAAGGTAACGGGTCAAAATATCTGTTAAATTGTTCTTTAGCGTTATGTGGGTACCCAATGTGGGCGGAAGTACCCGATGTACAGGAAAGGAATATATGCACCTGAAGCCACTTTAAAAATGTAACAGTGTTAAATAAAACGATGGCATAATAATAAAAATAATAATCACAAATAAATTACTGCGAATGAAAACTGCAAACGTGTAACAACAGACAGGTCAAATAAGTACACAATAAAGTACATGTAATTTGGTGACAGATTCACAAATGACTACCGTCTCAACTCCAACTGAAATTAACAAGTAAAATGAATATTGTTTTTTGTTAAGCTAGCCGCCATTATAACATAATGGACACCGCGTGGACCGAGGTTTTCGTTCGGTTAAGCTAGGCCTTCGACTAGGAAACTTCAACGTGGAGGTTTTAAAATAATGCGGGGATAGTTTGGTAATCTTATAATCGGTGTGTTCTTACTTAATAAGTTATAATGCCTTTAATACAACTTTACAAATCACACGAGATGAAGAATAGCGGGCAGTCAAGCTACATGGAACATCGGTTCGCATCGATGCTAACTTATTTGACAAACGTATTAGACAACAATGAAGTTATTACACAAAAACAAATAACATCTTATTTGCGGTGGGTTAAGTAAGGGAAAATGTTGTTATTACACAAAAACAAATAACGTCTTAGCCGTAGCAGGGTAAGGAAGGGATAATGTAGTACACGAGTGACTATCAGGGAAATATTTCCCAACGGGACCGAACAGCACCCCTCCGCCGTCGGGGTATTGTTCCGCCCCGAAAGGAAATAATTTTCGATAGTCACTCGTGGACAATTAATTATCCTGCTGATTCTACGGGTTATTACAGCAAATTAATGCTTATTTTGAGAAAAGACAAGCAGTTGTTTACCACAATGGCTTCTGTTGAGAAAAAGTAGTCCAGTTTGAACGTTAATCATGTTCTGCCTAAGCAACACTGCACTGGCACTACTTTGTTGTGCTACTGTCTAGCCGCTGCTGCCTCTGATCTGCTAGCCTTATTTGTTGATGTTAAACTGCACAAATGTTTAATTTCAAAGTGGCTGAACTACCTGCAGGGTGATATGGTACCGTGAATCTGAAGTGACAAAACTCGTTGCCATTAGCGCAGTGGGCTGTTATCAAAAAAAAAAAAAAAATCCACCCGCAGAACGCTGGGAATGTCCATTCAAAGTGAATGGGAGCTGTCGCAACATTCTAGAGTGTCATAGAATAACTCTATGAAAGATGACAGAAGCATTAACTCTACTGAATATGATGCCGCATGTACGTCAATCTGGCAAAACATAGGCCTTGTCATGTGATTGGATGTGGATAGAGCCAGTGTTCTGTCAAAATGTGGATCCCTGTCAGAATGAGCCACTAGCAGCCAAAATTGACACTAATCTGTACAAATTCACATTATTCCATCAAAATATGTTACTTTGCATTTGGAAACGTTATTATGGATATCATATAGTGATCCCATTATAGGTAGCCAGTCTATTCAGCTACCATATGGTGAGGCTGAGTCACGCTCTTCTACTTCCGATCTATGGGTGCTTAGCTCTCAAAAATGTTGAATGGGAGTGAATGGAATGAGTCAAGCCAAATTCTGATTCCGTTTGACAAGTGCTCTGAATTTCACATGATAGCGGTTAATAATAAATATTTGATTTGTCATAGGCAGACCACCTGTTTTTGATGGAAAGCAAACAGGCTTAGTAAGAGAGTAAAATGAGTGGAGTATGTGACGTCACACTCCACAAGACAAGTAGGTCTGTGGATAATTCTGGATAAACAAACCGCAAAGGGACAGATCGGTTTTCAAGCTATTTTAACATTTACTCGCTAGTCTGGATATGTATTACACATATTTGCAATTGAATTCTTCCTCTGTGAAATTAACATTTCAGATATCCACAATATAATTTCTCCTAACCAGTTTTCCCATTCATGTGTATGGGATTTGTCATTACAGATATCTTTAATTCATTTGGAGACATCCAAAATGTAAATAATAGATATCTGCAGCTAAATTGTGTATATCCTTAATTCTGTATTTAGATATCTATACTTTAATTCTGTCTAGTCATGATTCTATTTCAATTCTACTCAGTTAAAGATATATTGAATATCCATTTCAGATATCTTAAATTAAATTATGACAAGTCAAAATAGAATCACAGAAATCTCTAATTGTCATTGCGACGTATCAAAGTTGCATTTTAGATATCTCAAATTGGAATTCTGGATAGTTCTAATTGAAATGTAGATATCTACAATCAAATTACAAATATCTACAATCAAATTACACATACATATCTTCAAATGGAATTTTAACAAGGACAAACTTTGCAGATAAATGAAATTATGTCACACATCAAGACAGGTAGGAGAAGGGACTTTCCAAAATAGGCAGGATGTATTAGGCCTAGGCTATTTTATATTTCAGTCATGTCCAGGGGCATAGCACCAAATTCTGGGCCCTGTACACTCTCAATGTCCGTGGGCCCCTATCCATGCCAATGCATGAGACGCAAAAGGAAAAAAAAAAGGGGGGGGGGTATTTATTTAAAATAACAAAGCATAAATAGGATTTTAAGCAAAATCTGTGTATCATTTGCTCATTTTTCAAAATAAGACAAAAATAAGACAATGAAAAAAGAACTACTTTCTTCATTATTTCTTTCCAAACCCAAAATGAAAAACAGATAAACGGCCATTTTCCCTTTTATCCAATTTTGACCTTAAGCAAATTGAGTAAAACAGAAACTAATCTTAACAACCCACAGAAACATGTCCACCAGACTTGAAGATCATTATGGTATGACATGACACCAATTTTCTCAGTGGTCATATCTTCAGGTCTTAGAATGTAGGTTTCCATCTTTGTCACTGCGGGTCACACTCATTTCCAGTTTATTCAATTTGCTTCAGGTCAAAGTTGGATAAAATGGGAAACGGCCATTATCCGTTTTTGCTATTATTAATTTAAACACAAAAAGGAAAACTGGAAATACTGCATCCTTATCTGTTTTTTTTTTTTTCATTTTGGTTTTGAAAACAAATAATGAAGAAAAGACTTGTTGACTTACTTTCGGTTTTATTTTGAAAAATTGTTGAAAGAATGATTCACAGATTGGTCTGATCTGTTCCAAACCATCCCAGTGTGTTTGGTGGAAACAGAGCTTTAGTCACTTGTACCTCTGCAGGCTTTTCATTCTTCAGTGTTGAATTCCAGCAGATTGTGACTTAAATCAGATCTGTAGAAAATGAACTTAGGCCCCAGCGAGATTTGAACTCGCGACCCCTGGTTTACAAGACCAGTGCTCTAACCCCTGAGCTATGGAGCCGGGTTAGAGTCTGCTGACGTCACTGTCAGTTTAGTACCTGCTCTTCCGGTACACTGACGCTGTTTCTATCTCGTATATTTCAGGAAGTAAATGTAAATTTTATTTAGTTTTCTTTAACTAGGGCTGTCAAAATGAATGCAGTTTAATTCGTCACCATAATTAATCTGATTAAACATTTCTTTTGTTGAAACTGTTGAATAAACATGTTAATATAAGCTTATATAATATTTTTGGGAAATGTTATCTCTTTTTTTAATTTTTTGTATTTTAGAATAGTTTGTTAATATATTTTGGCTTTTAACAGGTGTTGTATTTTTTTGTCCACTTTTTGTGTTTCTTAGTGTGTTTTGTGTAATTTGTTAGAAATTTGAGAAAGTGGAGTATCCCCTAAAATAGACTTTTTATAGTGGAATATTCCCTAAAATATAGTTTTTATAGCGGAGTGTTCCTTAAAATAGACTTTTTACTGTGGAGTATTCCTTAAAACAGAGTTTTTACAGTGAAGTATTCTCTAAAATAGACTTTTTTTTACAGCAGAGTATTCCTTAAAATAGAATTTTTACAGCGGAGTACCCACTGAACGTACCCTAACCATAAATATGTATTGTTATTTCATATGTCACGACATACATGTCAGTCACAAAACTTTGACTGGAAATTGTCATGATTTTTTATTTGTCCATGAGGGGGCAGCAAGTGTACTTTAAAAAAGTACCATATGTCCAGTCCAGGTTTCTATCAGGTAAATAATAACAACCCAACATTCATTTATTCCCATAGATAATGTGCTTTATTTTTCCTAAACTGTGAATTTACTCAGTGAAATATGTGACCAACACTAACTGGATTATGACCAAGAACATTCATGGACCAGTGGATTCTTTCATGGTAATAGTGAAGGTATGAGGGGGGATGTTTCCATTGGATGGGGAGGGAGTCCTCTGCTGGGGCGTGGTGAGGGGCCAGGGTCTGGGTGCTTTTGTCACCCCCACACTCCAGTGCATTATGAGGTTGTTGTTGCCGGAGTTTACGAGATATTACATGGATAAACATGGGATTTTTGGATGAACAGAAACCTGGATGTGCTCATGTTTTCACAGGTAGAGGGTTTGGGTAGTTAAATGTTTAGAATTTGGGTAGTTAAAGGGTTAGGGTTGGAGTATTTAAAGATTTGGGGTTAGGGTTGGGTAGATTTAGGGTGAGGGTTTGGGTAGTTAAAGATTTACGATTTGGGTAGTGAAAGGATTAGAGTTTGTGTAGATAAAAGTTTGGGGTTAGGGTTGGAGTACATAAGGGTTTAGGGTTAGGGTTTGGACAGTTTAAGGGTTAGGTTGTGGGTAGTTAAAGGGTTAGGGTTTGGGTAGTTAGAGGGTTAGGGTAGTTAAAAGGTTAGGTTTTGGGTAGTTCAAGCTTTTGTGTAGTTAAAGGGTTAGGTTTTGGGTAGTTCAAGCTTTTGGGTAGTTAAAGGGTTAGGGTTTGGGTAGTTAAAGGGTTAGGGTTTGGGTAGTTAGAGGGTTAGGGTAGTTAAAGGGTTAGGTTGTGGGTAGTTAAAGGGTTAGGGTAGTTAAAGGGTTAGGTTTTGGGTAGTTCAAGCTTTTGGGTAGTTAAAGGGTTAGGGTTTGGGTAGTTAAAGGGTTACAGTAGTTAAAGGGTTAGGGGTTGAGTAGAAGGTTAGGGTTAAGGTAGATAAAGAGTTAAGGTTAGGGTTGGGTAGATTCACGGTTAGGGTTTGGGCAGATAAAAGTTTAGGGTTAGCATTAGGGTTAGGGTTAGAGTAGATAAACCAATAAAAAAAGTCTAGTTCCAGTTGGTTGAACTCCTTTTTTCTTGTGTTCATGTAAAGAGTTTGGAGTTTGGGAACAGTACCTGTAACAGGTACAGAACCATGGTGGAAACTAAAGGACGGGTCCTTAAAGGCTGGTGATGGTCTTCAAGAGAACTGGACCCAGAACATCCCATCAACAGGTCAGTGGTGCGTTCAAAGACACAGGACTGGACAGAGAATAAAGGGGCTTGTTCACACTTCAGTTTTAATGTCAAATACAATGTTGAGCTTTAATCCTAAACCTGGTTGTGTCTGTAAAGGGGTGTTTACTGTGGAACCAGCCTAACTTGTTCTAACTGATCCCAGAACAGTTCTTTCTACTGAGGTTCAGCTGCTGGAATAGTTGGGCATGATGTAACTGATCCAGGATCAGTTCTTCATACTAGTTTGCTCTTTTTTTCTTTTTGTTTAAATTTTTGTTTAATGTTTTTTTTTTATTTAAAAGTTTGTAAATTATTTTAAAAAGAATTTTTCAATTTGTATCTGTTTGTTTTTCTTGTATTTATTTTTGTTATTATTAATTATTATTTACTTATTTATTTAGTTACCTATTGCTATTGGAATAGTTGACCCAGTTGTAACTGATTCGAGATCAGATCACGTTTTTTTCATTTATCATTTTTTATTAAATTTATTTTTTATGTTTAAAAAAAATATGTTTTTAAGTTATTATTATTTTTTATTGTGCTGTTGGAATAGTTGAACCTGTTGTAACTGACCCGGGATCAGTTCTTTCTATTGAGTTTGTGCTGTTAGAATAGTTGAACCTGTTGTAACTGATCTGGAGTCAGTTCTTTCTACTGAGTTTGCGCTGTTGGTATAGTTGAACCTGTTGTAACTGATCTGGGGTCAGTTGTTTCTACTGAGTTTGCGCTGTAGGACTCCACTACTTTTCGTCAACATTCGCGGTGTTCCGCCCAAACTGCCACAAAAAACACACTTTTCGGTGGACATTTGGATTCCGTGGGTTCCCCGTCGGTCCGGATCCCGTGAGGATGTGGTTATGGTTGTACCGGAACCCGCCTTCTGGGCATTGTTTGACTGTCTAAGCTCCGGGCTTAGGTGCTTTTTCGTACCGCGGTAGGAGCTTCTCCAGCGCCGCCGAGGGCCGTCGGTGGAACCCAAACAGAACCGTGTCCGGTCCCGGGGCCGTTGTGCTCTCCATTACCGCCTCCTTCCGGGCCTGGGCCGTGGTTTATGCTCCGGACTGCGCCGTCATGTGTCTCCTTCGGCCGTTAGCTCCGCAGCGGCTCCATGTAAGACACCGGAGGAACCGGCCTTTGTCCGGTGTCCCTTTCCCGTGTTTACAGTCGTTCAGAGCCGGTTACAGCTGCTCCATAGTTAGACCTATGTGTGTTTACCGAGCCCTGGGATGATAATATAAAATTTTATTAGTGTTATTGTTACTAGCATTAGCATTGTTATTATTAGTATTAGCATTCTTCTTCTAAAGCCGTCCACCGGTACCGGACTGTGACCGGTGGCTCTGTCCGCTTGTCCCGCTGTTTCACGGTGCTTTTGTGTCTAGGGCCAACAGTAACAACATGCTCCTGGCCTCCGCGGTGGTGGTGTGGGAATGGCTGAACGAGCACGGCCGGTGGCGGCCCTACAGCCCCGCCGTCTCCCACCAGATAGAGGCGGCCATCCGGAGCAGCGACCCCCGCGGAGGCAGCGTGGTCCTCGGCCAGGTGGACAGCCGGTTGTCGCCCTACATCATAGACCTCCAGTCTATGCACCAGTTCAGACAGGACACAGGTAAGAGTGTGTGTGTGTGCGCGCGTGCGTCATTTTTAGTAAATAAAAACCTTGCTGTGAAATATTTGCATATAGAACATGTCAAAGTCATATTAGTTCAGTTCCACATTCAGACCAATATGATCTGAAAACTACCAGACGAGTAAAAAAAATAACAACGATAGAGAGTATGATAATGTTTACATCTATAATGTTTCCCTCAAAATGTGAAGAACATCAACAACTTAGTTAAAGGGATAGTTCAGTATTTTTCACATGAATTTGTGTTGGCAGTTTTACGTAACAAACCCTGGGCGGTGCCATTACTGTCCAGAAATGCATTTAATTTACACCGGAAGTAATTTGCGCAGTGTTTGCTAATGTAAACAGACTTCAATTATCGTGAGCTATAATGTCCTGGGAACATAGTTTTAATACTTTAGAGTAGAGCTGGGCAAAAAATCGATTTAGATTTAAAATCGAGTTTTATGGCAAAATCGATTCATATTTTAGGAAAATCGTGCAATCCGATTCGCCCCCCCCCCCCCCACACACACATTTTCCCCCACTTTTTTTCCTCGTAAAAAGAAAACCATGAACCACGCTTCTTTCCGTAGTGTGTCACCCCAGGCCCCGCCTACAAGCGGCGACCAATCTGTTCACACATCTGAAGCGAAAGCAGAACTCTGCAAGTACTTCCTCAAAATGTTCAACAAACACTGAAAGCTTTTCTCGCGGCACACCTTATCAGAGTCCTGCTCGGTTCTGATTTTGACATAACGCAACCGCCCGTACCCGTCATGTTTAAACTCGTATCCGACCCGTTTTCCGACGAAAAAAAATAAACCGCATCCGAACCGACCCGCTATAAATGAACCCGATATCCCATCCGAACCCGAAAGAAAATGTCAGATAGCCAAACTTAAATACAAACATTTATTGCCATAAATATACTGAACAGTGACATAGCCAAGGCAGAGCCAAATAAAAATGTTGTTAACCTTTTAGCCTATGAACTGCAAATTAGACCCGCGATCACTCACGTCCGACCGGAACCGAACCCGACACAGCACAACATTTTTCACCCGTTTCGTGAAAATTTGCGGTTCACCCACGGGTACCCGAACCAGTGCAGGACTCTGAACCTTATGATAAACATAGAGCACTATGGGGAGCGATAACAGACGCAATAACATCATATATCCAAAATATTGGTAACATGTTCAGGTTTATTGAAGTAGTTTGATTGATAATAAGGTTTTGTTTTATTTTGTCCTTACAAAGTAAAAATGTTACTAGTTTTCTTTTTATCTTACTTTTGCACTACTACGTTTTTTGCAATGTTTTTCATATAATATGAGTATTAATGTATATTGTTTTAGTTGTTAAAATATTTTAAGCTTTCTTTTTTTCCAACAAAATGTATCTTTTACACTATTTTTTTGCACTGTTTTTCCTGTAACAGTGGTGGATATGTCTGGACTTGCTACAGTTCATGTAGGCAAAGTCTCAGGTTGCAGTTGCACCTTTTGCACAACTGATTTACAGTAGTAGTATTTACAGTTATTTGTAGAAGTATTTTTGTTTTACATGTTATTTAATTAAAAAAAAAGAAGACGAAAGAAACCATGTTTCTAGTGTTTTAATTTTCATTTAGCCCACGTGGGAAAAAAAATCGTATCGTGAATCGTGAATCGAGTTTTTTGGGAAAAAATCAGAGATTTTTTTAAAAGAGAAAATCGCCCAGCCCTACTTTAGAGATGGAGTTATTATCCCCCACCTGAATTTAGTGCAGACAATATAGCACAGATAATATGACAACGTGGTCCAACGTAATGTACAGCAAAATTTGTGTGTATTTAGTGAACTCCATCACAATAGACGGGAAAGTTATGGACAACCTGAAAGCCTCCGAGGTGTATCAGTATCTGCATAGCAACAAAGTCGGTTGTGTTATGTCATACAAACACAATCATTTTGTGTATCTGAAAGCAAATTTTAAGGGACGTTTGACAATTCTACACACAGAGCCCAAACTATCAACCCAACGTACACATACCAGCAGTGGTGTAACGTTAGCTCTTCTGTCTATATACATTAGGCTATATGGTGAACATTGTTTATCTCATCTCCAATCAACTGTTTTAGCAAAACACTGGTAGCAATTTTAGTGTAGGATAACTTCTTTACAACTAACTAGTATTAGTACTGACTAGTATTGTCAGTTTCATAACTAAGGCTTTCATTTCATAGCTAAAGTTGTTGAATTTAACATCAGATTGAAGTTTACATTTCTTTTTGGAGACAGTCTTGGTGACTTGGCTCCTCTCTGACTGTGGATAAAACCAGTGTATCCCAACCACAATTCTGGAAACGGGTTATTTTTGGTTGATATTTTGTCCACAAAGTGATGGTAACACACAAAAACATTGCGGGGTGGATTTTTTAAATTGAGAGTCACCATCAGGCTTGCGAAAAAGCAAAAACAGCATAAGGCATGAACATTGGCTCTTTGTGGCAGGTTTGTGCTCAAAACACTCTACTTAACCACTCGTTCAGGTGTTTTCTTGACTTTTTACAACCAACAACAGCACACATAGTTCCCGAACAACTGCGTTAATATTGGAGCTAGCTAGCAAAATACATCGGAAGCCACCAGAACGGAAGTGAAACGCATTGACGGGATGAGTTCAGGAAGTAGAGCGTAAACGGGTCAAAAACTTGACTATAGAATCAGTACCTTTACTCTGGTGCATCCACAGTGACTTAAGACAGTGTCCTGTGAGTCGGGTTCTGGTCCGGTTTTAGTCAAAACTAAAATAGTCCCGGTAGATTTCCTGGAGTCACGAAAATAGAACGTGTTTCTTCTCAAAACAATATGTGTTTGATTCAGTGATTTATTTGTATAACAAAACTGTCACGGAAACAAAGACTCACACCTCGTAATTGCTTGGAGCTACTTACTCTCAATAGCGATCAATTCATGTTGTCACTGCTAACAGCTGTGCACCTTAACAAACTACTTTCATCAGTTGTTCAGCAGTGTTTGCGGCTGCTACGTGCAGGGTGAATCCTATTTTACCCCTTACTCCTCCGCCTCTGTTCTGCACGTCCACGTATAGGGGGAAGAGGAAGGGCTTTATACCCCTTCAGACAGAGATTTTCCAGAGGCAGACTCCAAACAGAGGGGTACGAGAAATTTCCCAGAATACAATGTGAATCCTTTTAAAAATCGCGGCATATAAGAAAGAAGTTCACAAATGTTGTATTTTTGCCATAATGAACTGTTTTTAAGTTCTGATAACTATTTTATTGTTTTAAGTTTGATATTGTTCAATGTGTAATGGTCATTTCCTCCATAAAACGCATATGAAAAAAAATCGCTATTTACATAAAATGTGGAGTAAATGGTCAATGCATAGCACTTCTCTGATTCAATGTAGATATTAGTAAAAATTTGGTCATAGTCCAGGAGAACGTTACAACTACAGCAGCAGACATGTTTGGTTACCTCACAACTGGAAGAGCGAACTGATGACGTAGGTGAGTGTTGAAGGGGTGTCCCAATTCATAGGGGTTGATTTTCAAACTCTCGCCCTTATAGCTCTGTTTGAAGGGTAAGGGGTAGGGGGGTAGGGGTAAGGAGTGAAATGAAATGAGATTCAGCTGAAGTGTGTGTTTGATGAAACATTCTGATGGTGTGAAGCAGCTGTAAATGAATCTATGAGTAACACTGAAAACATACAACAGCTGCACACACACACAAACACACACACACACCCACACCCACATCCACATCCACATCCACATACCCACACCCACACACCCACATACTCTTTTCCATGTCTCATGAGGACCAAGTTTGTACTCATCACTTGTAGGAAGAGTAGCCTTTGGGTACTGAGTGTAGACATGTCTTTTAAAACAAAAAAAAGAATAATAGAAAAAATGTATATTTCTAAAATTACAAGTAAAATTACAAATAAAATAAAAAAAAAAACAAAGAATAATGATAATAGTAACAATAAAAAGTTATCACATCCCCAAATCTTTGGAACAATAGATGTTTCACTTTATACTAGTTTCCCTCATGTTTTATGGGGACTTCTAAAAAAATAAAATAATGTATTCTTCACACAGATTTTTTTTATTTTACTAGTGGGGACCTACATTTATATTTGACCCTCGTAGGGACCTGAATTTTGGTCCCCATAGTGTCAGAGGCCCCCATGGTGTGACTGTGTGAACATATCAATGTCCTCATAAAGATAGTAATACAAACGCACACACACATTCATGTACACAAACATACATATACACACACACACACACATACATACATATATAAACACACAGACACAGAACAGCCTGTTCTGATTATGGGATATGTCAACCCCCCTTAAACCCCCAACTTGTATGAGTGTTTGGTTTCAGGTCTCACAGGTTTTTCCATGTTTGTCTTCTGCTTGTGTGTGTGTGTATGTTTCAATTGGGTTGATAAGAATAAAAGTTAAATACTGTTTATATTTGGACTGCAACTGTCCAATATTTTTGTAATCGCGTATTCTGTCAATTATTTTTTTATTTGGTTAATCAATTAATAGGATGAATTCCATTTTGTTTATTTTTATTTTTTTTAATTAGATCAATCAGTAAATGTGGATGAGGTATTTTGAGGAGTGTGTGTGTGTGCTTGGATATTAGCCTAGCTGCACTATCCCTATTCATTACATGTATAGGTCAAGTGGTGCTTCATAGACAGGGGAGGCGGAGCTAAAAGGTTCTCTTTCAAATCCTCTGTATGCAATGGGGAGCTTAAGTCTCCACCCTTTCTCTTCTGGCCTGAGATCAGAAAATTAATGAATGGTATTCAATGGGAAATCAAATTCTAAAATGGTATCTGGTTAGAGTGCCAGAAAGTTCATGGAGGAGTCTGGAGAAAGTTAGCAGTGACTAAACAAAATGGTGGATTATGGAGCTTAAGGACTGTTGTCAGTTCTGTAAAAAGAATTTAAAGATTGCTGATGTTTTCTCACATTCTTCACTCAATTAAAAGGAAATCACCACCCAGTCGGCAGCCATCTAGTGTTGTTGTTCTTCTTTTTCTATGGTTGTTTCCAGTTGTTTGTCCAAATCGTCACAGCATCACTTTGTTATGCCCACCCTCTGACTATACTTCACTGTGATTATTTGGACAGTTTAAGGGAAATCTAGCCAAAAGTTACATTGAGTGTACCTAGATTACTATGGTAGCACATTAGATTTGCTGCTGCTAGGAGGGTCTAGCGTGGCTAAGTTACTTGGATGTATGAAAGGAACTATAGTTTAATAATTCCACTACCTTGATACATTTGCTAAAAAAAATTACAACTCGTAAGGCTACATTCTAACAGGCGCTAGCGTTAGCAACATGTAGAAGCTCTGAGTCTGCTTAAAAGAAGTACTGTTGATGTGTGGGTACTTTTGGTTCAAGTCTAACTTCAGTGGTAGGCTAATGCTACAGTGATAGGCTAATGCTGCAAAGCATTTTCAGTTTATGTAGACCACAGGAAAATGTGGGAAAATGAGGGACTCCATAAAAAAAACAAATATGTTTGCTTTAAGTTAGTACTGTAGTTGTTTTACTACCACCTCTTGTCTCTTCTTACTTGATCTGTGCTTCTCCATTATCTGTTCTCTTTTGTCTTGCTTCAGTCTCTTTGTCTTCTCGTCTTATCTCACACTCTATGAAGCTGAAAATTGACTCTGAACACCAACACTCAGGGGATGTGGGGCTCTTTCAAGGCGAGACAAAGTGTAGACAAAGACACCGGGAGTTCTGAAGGGAGTTGGCGGCAGGACAAAGTTGGAGAGGAGACCAGTGAAAATAAAGAGGCATTGACGACAGAAAAAAGAAAGTTAGGAGTCAGATCAAGGAGTACATCAGGGGTCTCAAACTCATTTTCATTCAGGGGCCACATTCAGCTTGATTTGATCTCCAGTGGGTCAGTCAAGTAAAATAATCGATAAATAACCTATAAATAATTATAATTCAACTTTTTTTAGTCTTTATTTTAGTGCAAAAACCCCATTAAATTATGAAAATATAATGTTTTTTTATCAAGTATCCAGACAAAAAAAAAATCCTACCCGTGCTATGGGGTACTGTTAACTATCTGTGCTTACTGTGGGTATTCTTTTTAATCTCGCCCAACATTGATTGGGTAATCACCTTGTGTGTGTATCTGTGTTTGTGTCCACTGAGACATATCATGCTATAACTAAATGAATATTTGACTATCATCATGAAATTACATGGGCATATACATATAGCTAGTGCGCATCAGATGCAATGATCCATTTGAGTAATGGTCAAAGGTCAAGGTCACAATTAACTAAAAAGGTCAAAATCACATTATCGGTTATAACTCAAGAACGGAGGGTCACAGAACTTTCAGATTGGTACCAAATGATGCAGAATGAAAAGGTGGAAGGACCAGCTCAAGAGGATTTTGTGGGAAAGTCATGGTGATTGGTTAAAATTGCGGCATTGCGCAAAATTCACCGGGATTGGCTGAATTTGTGTTGAAGCTGCAAATTGCAAAATTCTGGAGGGTTTGAGTAATGGGTACCATGGGACCAGTGCACTTTTGTCGTGATGGAAAAACTAAAATAGGCGTAGTGTTCTGAACTATACCGCACCGAACTGCCGAGTGGAAACAGGGCTTTAGGATCACTGTTCGTTCCTCTGTGCATCTGTCTATCCATCCGGGAACACTGTACTCTCAGTAATTTTTGACAGCTTCAATGGAGGATCACCAAATTTACACCACACATGCCTCTTATGAAGGCCTTGCTCAAGTCTGATGATGACTTGTACTTTTTGACACGTTTTTTTGTCATTTGGTGGACACGAGGCCTTCAGGCCAACAGTAGGCTATTTTTCAGCTAGTTTCAGATTCCTTAACACAGACTGTATGACTGTGTGAGCACATGCTCATGCTTTGTATCCTCAGGGTAATGACTGTCATGTGATGGTCTAGAGTGGCTCACAGAGAACAGTTTAGTACAGTTAGTTGAACCTGAAATGGAAATGTGAAACGCTCAAAAGGATTTGTTTATGATGCAAACACACAGCTGATGAATCTGGTTTCAGTCTGAACACAAAGACCATGGGCCGACCTCCTGCCCCCTCAAATTAATGTTTGTGAGGTACACAGTAAAATCACCGGTGTTAATATGACACTTAAAGAGTTAATGTTAACACTACCTCAGAGAACATATGCGACCCTCTAGCACAAAACCAGTGGTTCAGTCTCACAGCAGTATTTCTAGCTATAGCCTCAAATACGTTATATGGGTCAAAATTATCGAAGTTGAAGTTTATGCATAAAATCCAAGTAAAATGTCTTCTGAACACTTCTGAGTTTTTGTGAAATTCCTACCGTAAGTGCTTCAAATTATGCCTTTTAGGAAGGACAACAACTGACTCTGACAGTAATTAAGTCTAAAACAGAGAAAAATGGGCTCAAAGCACGGCTTTCCTTCACACTTAAGTTAGGTATTTCCCTGTCATGTGTGGTACGGTTGGAAAGATCGAGACAACCCTTAAATAGAAATCTATGTAATTTATATATTTGAAACAATGGGAGGCCTCAGAACAAAGCCTTCTCGATGTTGAAAAACAGCCTCTGATTGGTTGTATTAGTGTCACGCAAGCATTTTTAATAAACTTTCAGATAAATATAATGTGTGTGTATATATATGTATGTATATATATATATATATAATTAGAATTTCTGAAATTTGACCCAAGTGACTGGTTTTGTATTGGAGGGTCACACATTCAATTCAATTCAATTTTATTTATAAAGCCCTAAATCACAACAAAGTCATCTCAGAGGGCTTTACAAAAACACAATCAGCTACAGAAATACATGAAAAGTCCCAGGCATCCCCTGTCCTTAGACCCTCCTTCTCGGCAAGAAAAAACTTCAAAACCCAGTGGGAAAAAGAAGAAATCTTGAGGAGAACCACATTGAAGGAGAGATCCACTCCCATGGACGGACAGGCTATAGATGAACGTCCATGTATAAATGCAGGAAGGGGGGCTGGTCCAGACAGGCAGGGGCAGTGGTCCGGGGTCACAGGTCGGTAGAGGCGAGATACTGCAGATCCTGTCGTCCATGGCTCCCGTGCAGACACTGTCAGGAGAGCCACCACTCCCCCCAGGGGGGGAGGGGGGAAAGGGGACACCAGGTGACTAGTCATGAACATGGTCCCTATCTACAGAATGTAAAATTTACACTGAACCTAGGGTTACATTTCCAGCGTGAACTTTACCAGGGCTCTAGACTAACTTTTTGCACTGGTGCACCTAACTTTTTTTTTTAGGTAAACCAGCATAAAATTTAGGTGCACCCAAATTTTTCAACCACATTGCATTTTCCACTGCATTTTTACATGTTCACTTTTTTCTTTTCGCTCGTCCGTCTGTCGTCTTCCGCTTTATCCGAGTCCAGTTCGCGGGGGCAGCAGCTTCAGCAAAGCGGGCCAGACTTCCCTCACCTGAGCCTCAGCCAGCTCCTGCAGGGTAATCCCGAGGCTTTCCCAGGCCAGCCGAGAGATATGGTCCCTCTAATGTGTCCTGGGTCAACCCCGAGGCCCCCCCCGATGGACATGCCCAAAACACCTCCCCAGGGAGGTGTCCAGGAGGCATCCTCACTAGATGCCCGAGCCACCTCAGCTGCCTCCTCTCGACATGGAGGAGCAGCGGCTCTACTCCGAGTCCCTCCCAGATGTCCGAGCTTATCACCCCATCTCGAAGACTGAGTCCGCCTACCCTGCAAAGGAAACTCATTTTGGCTGCGTGTACCTGAGATCTCATTCTTTCAGTCATGACCCAAAGCTCGTGACCATACATGAGGGTCAGAACGTAGATCGACCAGTAAATTCAGAGCTTCACCTTCTGGCTTAGCTCCTTCTTTACAACAATGGATAGGTTATTTTTTTCATTTTTTAAATTCTTGTCCATACAGACAATGTTGATTTGTAAATGATTATTCAACAATTTTGATAACCTAAAGTTCTTCTTCTGTAGATGCTAATGCTACTTCAGATTCGCTGGAACGGCGGACAGGCTTAACCCCACGTGGGTGACGCCAATGTCCTCATGACGTGTAGTGGACAGGCTTTTTCTGAGTGCCTCCATTCTCTGTTGTTTTGTATGAGTGGTAAATCCAGCCAGTGGAAGGGACACACCACGTAGCATACACAGCATGTGTTGGTAACTCAGGCTGACCCATAAGATTCCAAAAAGAGCGTGGAAAAGTGGTTTTCAGCAGAGTGACACCCTTAAATGCAATCGCACTTATTAAGTGCAGACCAATACTGTATTTAACACACAGCCTACTATGACATTTGTTGTTGAGCATCACCTAATTGTGTTTAGTTGAACTGTATGGTTGGCGGACAGCATTGTTTAGCTGTGTGCCATACATGGATGCACATGATGCGCACACGGATGTGTTGGTTGGTGTGTATGCACCAGTGTTTGAATGTCTTCCTTGTGCATAGAATTTTCCACGCAATTGGTCCGTGGCGTGCAAGGTCTACACTAATTACAAGAACAGTCTGTACGCCATGCTTGACTCCCAGTGCACTTATGCTACAGTCAATGGTATGCGCTGCGCAGTTTGGTTTGGGGACTGTCTGCTGGCTATGCTAGTGTGCGTCATGACTACAGAGCCAACCTACTTTGTTGGTTTGTTAATCCATATACTTGTGTTAGCAATGAGTTTTCTTTTTAGTCACATGTATAGGCGTTTAGTATAGCCTCATTTCCCTAGACTGTTAAGACACCATGCACAGCACACACAGAAAAAAACCTGTGGTACGTGGGCATGGCACAAATGTAACGCATGACATCATCACTATCAGTCCCAAAAGGCTGACAACCCCCCCACCCAAAAAAAAAAAAAGCTGGTATGACAATTCAAACACCATTTACATCTGAAATATCGCCATATAATGGACCAGTTCTTTTCTTTGGTACAAATTTTGTCATGCCTGGTTCTATGGGCGCCACTATGTTGATTGAGTTATCAACACACACATGCCACTTACACTCAAGGGGGGGGGGGTATTTATTTTGAGCATTATCTCGAGATATTCGATATGCCAAATTCTTTCTCGATATCATACAACATCTTGAGATATTGCAAATCTTGATAAATCACCCAGTCTTAAGTGCACCTTGTATATGGATCAATTCTGGTAGTGCTTAGTTACTTGGAATTTTGACTTTATCTCATAAATTTGTACTTTTTATCTCATGATTTTGACTTCACCTAATGCGTTATATAGTCCAGTGTGCCTTACAGTAGGGAAAATTTGGTAATTTGGAATTAAAAAACATCAAATAAATGAAGTAATTGAGTGTGCACCACCCTGTAGAACCCCCTCCTCTTCTTCATTGAATGAGTATGATAATACATCTGTTTTTCTCAAATTCAGATTTGTTTGATGGTCTGAAAACTTCCACAGGCCACACCCCTTCATGCTGTTCTGGAGTCCAACTTTGACAGATCTGTGAACATAGCACCAGAAATATGCAGCAGGGGTGTGGTACCATGATGCCTTTTTAATTTTTCTTTTACTCATTTACTACATTGCACTCAATGGCACAAGAACAAAACACTTTGCCCTATTTTTTTTTTTTTGTATTAAAACCACATTCCTGAAACAGTCGCTAACTCTCAGTCTATAACACCTCCTTGTGTCTAATGTTGTCTAAATACAGGACGCACCTTAGCAAAGTCACATGTTTCTACACATGTCCACACCCAGCCTTGGCTTCTCCCTGGCTCCAGGACACAACACTTGACAATAACACATGAAAAAGTTCTGTGTGTCAGATTGTGCTAAAGGCAGAAACAGTTGAAAAACCAGTCCAGTGTTTTCCTGTTCAGACCTGACGACACTCATCGGCACATTAGGTCTGTTTATCTGCAACTTAACCCTAAAACTACTGGACCAACTTCCATGACATTTTCAATAAAGCTATGACATAGAGCGGGACAGACTTTTTTTTTTTTTTGTATAAGTGTATTTATATTCACTTTAAATTTACGACAAGAAAATGATAATATCTCCTAGTTCATAGTAAGATATAATCATCTCTAAACTTATCGCCTAATGGGGGTAAAAAATAAACATAAATAAGTAGTACAATGAACATAAATTAGACAGTCGACCGACATAAAGTGTTTCGATCATGATTAGATAGACACACTGTTTGTGTGTGTCAAACATAGACCTATCACACTGTAACTTAATCAATATTGGATATATTATCATAATATTACACGCACTGACGCACATATAACGAAATTATCAACATTGCAAAAGGTCAAGGTCGCATTAGGAGAAAGGTCAAAATCACATTAACTCTAATTTGAGAATGGGTTGTCATGGAAACTTGACATTAGCACAAAATAGGGACAAGATTAGGCGTTCTCAGAATACTTGTGTTATGTATAGGAAACGAAAGAAACAAAGGGCACCGCTATTCAGGATTCTTTCCTTTTTTTTGTAGTCTCCCATGAACGTTTTAGGGATATACCTTCTTTAATGCCATTGCAATCGCGGCTTAATGAATAATAACCGAGAACTTCCATGTTTGTACACGGTCATACACACGGCTGCTTGTTGTAGCAATATGGAAACACAAGGGGGAGCTTTCTGGCGATCTATCTTGACGTACCTTAAATCTAAATACCGACAGTAGACCAATAGTCAACATGTAGCCTACCTTAAAGGAGTCCATTGTAGTCCATCCAGGGGATTCAACCTCGGCAAGTCGCAGGATCGGACATTCAGTGCTGGGAGGATCCCCTTGTGGGACCCCCCCCCCCTGTCTCATTTATATATGATGGTCAAAAATGAATCGTTTTTATTTTAAACATGATTTTATTCTAAACATGTTTTTATTTTACGGGACTGCAGCTTATCACCGTTCCCACAATGTGCACTCCTCCTCCCGCCCGCAGTGAGCTTTTAAAATTATCAGGGCTCTAATGTGAAGTAAAAGGACGGATGCAAAGCCGTATCGATCCCTACAGGGACGTTTCTTTGTGTGCATGTGAATAAACCAGGAGCTTTTATGGAAACAGATCTATGTGTTGACGCTGACAAACGGCACCTTTGTGTTTTGTGTATAGTTACATGTTTTTATCTGTGTCCTGTGTTTGACTCTAAATCAAACCAAGATCTTATCTCAAAAGAGGACAACCTGTCTTTGTCCCCGGAAAAGCCTCACATTTACGGAGGACTAAAAGTGCCCAAATTAATAATATAAATAAATAACATTATTAAAGAATTAATTAAATATATCATTAATTCATTAAAATTGGAATTAAATACGTAAAAGTGTGTCATTACTATGGAGAACTGAAAGTACCAAAATTAAATAAATGTATGATGAAATAATTGTCATTAATTAATTAACATTTGAATTAAATACATGAATGTACTATTAAATGTGTCATTATTTGACTAATTAATTAATTCTTTCCTGCTCCTTGTGTTGCAGTGGATCATGAATTTATTTTATCTGTCAACCTCGTCCATCAAAGTCGGTGGGCGGGCCTTAACAGCTGTTTGTTTAATGCAGAGCTTGTGAACATATTCGCATACATTGGGTGACCTTTAACCTCTACATTTGTTTGGATACTTTAGGAAACTAAACTTTATTGGCAACTTTGAAAATCTAGACTCTCACTCCGACACTCCTGAGGTTGACGTATAAATTAAATTCATGATCCACTGCAACACAAGGACCATGAAATTAGGAATGGGCGCTATACAAGGTATCAAACCTTATGAGGTATTTTTTTTTGTCCACAGTATTTTTCCATCCTTTTGTACTGTCCATCCTGTAGATGGCAGTAATGCAAAGTTTCAAACGTCTGCTGGCTGCCTCTAGGAAGCAGCTAGCACCACAGTCTACCTTAGATGTGGTGTTAGCAGAAGCATTTAGTTTAAATAAGCTACAAATATAAAATATATAGTTTATGTAGTGTACTATTAGTTATAATGGTATGTGATGTCAACATAGTTTGATTCACAATTTAATTTACAGGGTGTCTGAAAAGCGAGCTAACAAGCTAACAGCCAAAGTTATGACAGCCATAGAGTTTTTGACAACAACAAAACAATTTTCCTAAACGTTAACACTGCCTCAAATTTAACACACTGTACCAGCCTTAATAACTGTATGTTATTATATCCAGTTGAATTACTTTTAGTCATGGTATCTGGCTGATGTTAGCAACTAAAATGACTGTTCAGAGCTACAAACAATTTCGTTAGCGCATTCGATAACGTTAGCATGCTAAGCGCTGCTACAGTGATTACTACAATTGAGATGTATTATGCTAGTTACTCAATGATAGCCTCACATGAAAGATCCTTTTTCTTCTAATTGAAACGGTAACAACTTAAACCAGGGGTCTCCAACCTGTTCCACAAAGGGCTGGTGTGGCTGCAGGTTTTTGTTCCAACCAACCAAGAGTTCACAGTTTGACCAATTGACTCTCTGAAGACTGAGATCAGTTGATTAATTGATTGAAGTCTGGTGTGTTGCTGCTTGGTTGGAACAAAAACCTGCAGCCACACCGGCCCTTTGTGGAACAGGTTGGAGACCCCTGACTTAAACCATTGGGCTTGTTATAATCATATATGTCACTACACATCTACAAATCACCCTCAACAACTTCAAAAAGTTGCAGTGAGCTATTTATTGGATGTTTGCCTCATTCATTTTGGCACCTCTCCCTCTTCCTGTATTCTCTGGTTCATGACTGATCACGCTCCTGAATATGAAGAAAGTCTGCACAAATATGAAAGGAGTCATTCCATGGTTACTTCATTAATGTTACTGTGTTCTTTATTGTGACTGAATGCATTGTCTGTTGCATCTATTTTAAAAAAAAAGACAAAAAAAAACATTTGGATTGTTTTGTTTCCAGCTGTTTTTGGAGGGTACAAAAGTGACTGGAGGTGGAACAACAGAGTTTACCAGTACTTCCTCATACATGTCCATGACGCGGTGATGAGGCGTCTCTGATTGGCTCAGAATGCATGAATGAACACTCTCCCCTCCCCCACACTCTGTGTGTGTCTACCATCCTAGAGTAGTATCCAGCTAGGTTTCGTGCCATCGCTTGTTTTGAAAATGTGCAGGGGAAATAACAAGACCTTATTTCCACAGAGAGCACATGAACCAGTTTGATCTGCCTTTTTTTTATTTTTTTTTATTTGTTCAGCAGCTACTGTGGCGCCATCTTCTCTTGTAGATGCTAATGCTACTTCAGATTTACTGCAATGGGGAACGGGCTTAACCCCACGTGCGTGACGCTAATGTCATTGTGACGTGTAGTGGACAGACTTTTTCTGAGTGGCTCGTTCTCTGTGTTGTTTGCTATGAATGGTAAATCCAGCCAGGGTAACTCGTGGTGACACATCAGATTCCAAAAGGAGTGTGGAAAAGTAGTTTTCAAAGACTGGACTGGGCTATATGACCACTAACAAACTGTTCTGGTGTCATTTATAGTTTATTATTTATGTATAGTAGCCTACAAAAGTACTATACTGTCGTATATACCATATACCATCAGTGGCTGAAATTGTACCAAGATATACATTTTTGGCCATACCACCCATACCTACATGAAATAATTAATTAATTAGTCAAATAATAATAATAATAATATATATATATATATATATATATATATATATATATATATATATATATATATATATATACCACAAATTGATTGGTATATTAATTAATTAATGACACATGTAATAACACATTTACCTATTTAATTCCAATTTTAATAAATTAAAGACATATATAATTATTTAATGATCTATTTATTTATAGAATTTTGGGACTTTTTGTCCTCTAAAATAAATGTAGCTTTCCTAAGTGCTCCATGTTTTATTTCAGGAACCATCCGTCCTGTGAGGAGGAGCTTTTATGAGCCATCGTCAGCGCCAGGTCAGGGCTGGCAGTGGGAGTGGGAGAATGATGCGGGCACATGGACGTCCTACGACATGGAGGTGGCCATCGCCATCGAGAGCGCCCACAGCCGCCAGCAGCCATGTCTGGACCTCACGCCGCTGGGCTTCTGCTACCTCATCCATTACCATAACATGACACAGGTAACCACCTCATCCATTACTACAACACAAGTATTCAGAGAATGCCTAATCTTGCCCGTATTTTCACCACTGTTCTTGAAATGGAGCCAATAATGTGATTTTGACCTTCTGCTTATCCTTTGACCTTTTGTAATATTGATAATTTCGTTATATGTATATATGCATCCATGCATGTAATATTATGAGAATATATCCAATATTGATTAAGTTATAGTGTGATATGTCTATGATTGACACACACAAACAGTGTTACACCAGTTAATTTTGCGACATGTCACCTTTGACCTCTAGACATCTCAAAAACTATTGGTTGTAGGTGATAACACCAATTATGAGAATTGTAGAAATCTTCATTCCACATCGTTTGGTACCAATCTGAAAGTTGTCTGACCCTCTGTTGTTGAGTTATAAACGACAATGTGATGTTGACCTTTTAGTTAATTGTGACCTTTGACCTTTACTCAGAGTGATCATTGCATCTGATGTGCATTAGCTATATGTATATTTGCCCATGTAATTTCATGGTGATATCTCAAGTATTCATTGAGTTATAGCATGATATGTCTCACATATACACACACACACACACACATACAAAGTGATTACATTAATGACAGAGGTAACCACCCAGGCTTCTTTCATATCCTTAGGCTGAATCCCATTTCACCCCCTACCCCTTCAAATGGGTATATACGATGGAAATACTAAATGTGTGTACTTCCTTCGTAGATGCTGCCATTTTTAAAAAATGATTTGCATTGTATTCTGGGAAATTTCTCCTACCCCTCCATTTGGAGTCTCAGTTTAAAAGGGGTATAAAGCCCTTGCCCTTCCTCCTACATGGGCAAAACAGAGGGGAAGGAGTAAGGGGTGAAATGGGATTCATAACCTTCATACACATACAGTCTCATACAATCGTCGTCAACAACTATGTTGTTGTGATTTGGGGCTCTATAAATAAAGTTGATTTAAAAAAAAATAATTGGTAGAGTTTTCTGTTTTTTCAGTTTTTTTGGTAGATTTATGTGCTTAGTAAATGTAGGTGTTTTCGGTAGTTTTTGTGTGTGTTTTAGGTGGATTTAGATATATTTTTTCCACTTTCTTTTTCTCTACTTTTTTGTTTACTACCCACTCCTTTTTCTTCCTTTTTCATTTCTTTGGTTTTATTTTCCAGTTTTTTCATTTTTTAAATCTTTTTCCTGAAGTTTTCTCTCTTTTTTTACTTTTTTTCTTTCCTCCCCTTTCCTCCTCTTTTTTCCTCCTTTTCTTTCACCTGTCAGTAAATCTTGGCAAAGGAAAAATTTAAGTATCGGCCGCCGATGCAACAGGCCGATACCGATAGAAGAAACCCCCCAGAAATCTGGTTCTGTCATGAATGTATCTAGATGTTTTTGGGTTTTTTGTGCCGCAGGTCAACAGACAGAGCCAGCGGTGTCGGCGGATCCAGCGGCGTGCAGACATGGCCTACCCTTTAGTGTCCGGGCCTCTTCCTTTACCAAAAGGAGGCACAGGCGCAGGAGGTGGCGGCCTCACCGGAGCCCTGCTTGGAGTCGGGGTATCCGGCGCCACCTTGGGAATCGGAAACACTGTGTACCCCAATGGGGGGGGTACCAGTTACTGCACTGGGACAGCCCTGCTCCTGCCAGCAGTGCATGCTGGTCCTTAGCGTAAAGACCACCACAGGAGGCGCAGGAGCCGGGCTGCAAACCCTGGCCAGGCGCTCGTTAACCATGCAGAGGCCCAAGAACGCTATAGCCCCACCTCCAAGCTCAGCGAGCCCGTCAAAATCGGCCACTCTGGGTCGCGGGCAGCAGCAGAACTCCAACTCCAATGCCAACTACTACCAAACGCTGCCACATGGCCTGGCCATCTCCAAAAACACCTCCTCTCCCAGGAGGAACGCACAGCTCTTCGCCCAGTCTTTGGCGGCCCTCACCGCTGGCGCCTCCTCCCTGGGCATCAGCTCGTCTTCCAACAGGCCGCCTCCCCCATCCCTCCCACCCCCTCAGCCACCATCGTCCAACCCTGGCGGCAACCCTCCAACTCTTTCCGCCAAACACTCCTCCTCCTCAACCGGAGAGTCTGTGCCAACGGCAACACTAATTACCCCCGCCAGCAACGTGACCACGCCTCCTTCTCCAGTGCCATCTCCGTCGCCCGTGGTGATGAAGCCACAGCGTGCTTCGTTGTCCACAGCAACCATGTGCCATGCCCCTTTGCCACAGAGATCAAGTTTAGCAGGACTGAGTAGACCGGCGTTGCAACGAATCGCCATGGCCCAGTCCAGAGCACTCATAGCATCTGGGTGAGTAAAAGTGGGACACACTAGGACACAATGTGAGACACTGGGACCTAATGGGAAACACTGGGACATAATGGGACACACTAGGACACAATGTGATACACTAGGACACACTGGGTCCAAATGGGACACAATGAGACACACTGGGATCAAAAGGGACACAATGGGAAATACTTCAAAATATGTATTTTTCTCAAACCAAGCTCCATGAATCAATGTTTAGTGTCCGTGTGTGTGTGTGTGTGTGTGTGTGTGTGTGTGTGTATGTAGTGTCTGTATGTGTAGTAAATCGGTGAAACCACATGAGAATAGGCTGATGCCGATACACTTAAAAAAAAAAACTAAAAAATCGTCCTGATATATCAGCCAGCCCCTGTATTGGTCGACCCTTAGTGTGTATAGTATTTGTGTGTGTGTGTGTTGTGTCTGTTTGTAGTGTCCATGTGTGTTTCTAACTGACGATAGCAGTGACATAATGACATGAACACAACAAGTAATAAATGTTGAGGTTGGAGAAGGATCTGTGAAAACTTGAATTAGAAGAACAGTAAAGGAATAAAGAACTCTTAATTCCATGGCTTACAAAGCTACAGATGGTGTCGGTATAGGTATGGTTAGCATTGAAGTGTTAACGTGGTTTTGCTTTTTGGCTAGGGGTTTGGTTTAGTGTTTGATCTTTGGTGTTGGAGTTTAGTGTTTGGGTTTGGTGTCAGAGTTAAGGATTTGCAGAAAGGATTTCCAAATTGCAGAAGAAAAAATTTGACAACTTGCAATATTACAGAAAACTGATCAAAAGTCTTTGCAGCAGTGTTTAGTCCATGGAGTTTTGTATCGTATTGAATCGTATTATTGAAATTGGACACAATTCCTTATGTACCTTTGAGGGTACTGCCAGTGTGACGAGCCTTTTTGTACCCCTAGAAGTACAAAAGCTTGTCACACTGGCAGTACCCTCAACAGTACATAATTGTACCTTTTAAGAAATTTGACAACTAGCTTGTACCTTTTACAGGGTTGAAAAGGTACAAATCAGTACCTTAAGGTCCAAATATTAAAGGGATAGTTTGGTATTTTTCACATAAATGTGTTTGTCATCAGTGTCTTTACTCTGGTGCACCCAGTGACTTACCCCCAACAGTGTCCGGTGAGCCCAGTTATTGTCTGGATTTGGTCAAAGCGAAAGTAGTCCCGGCAGGTTTCCTGGGGTCAACAATTTAAAACGTGTTTCTTCTCAAAACAGTATGTCTTCGAATGAGTGATAAATTTGCATAATAAAACCATCATGGAACTAAAACTCACACCTTGTAATTGCTTGGAGCTACTTTCTCTCAGACCCCATTTACACAGAAGCTAATTTGCGTGAAACCAACGTACTTTTTTAATGGATTGGCCATTCCTCAAAATAGAACCAGTCTCGTGGATACCCCAAAACAATATCTTTGGAAAATGGGTCCCAGAGTGGGAAGATCTAGATATGGTGCCGATTCCGCACCCATCTTGACCAGTAAATGTGTGTGTTCACAGCCACAGCGGTAGAAAAAAGGATGTGGGCACATGCACACTACTTCTTCTATTGTTCTCTTATATCTAGTGGTACTGGCTTACAGCGCGCAGAGTGGTGTGGCATGTGAATTGCATCATTTTCAGCAAGCGTTTCGCCCCTATGCTGATGCAGATTTTTTACTGAAACATTTCCATTTTTACTTAAAATCTTTTTGACACAGTTTCAAAACTAAACCTGGATGGATCTCATCTGGACTTAGCCTTAATAGCGATCAATGCACATTGTCACTACTAACAGCTGTGCGCCTTTGCAAACTACTTTCATCAGTTGTTCATCAGTGTTTGCGGCTGCTACGTGCAGGCGCACAGCTGTTAGCAGTGACAATGTGCAATCTCTCCATCGCTATTGAGAGAAAGTAGTTCTGAGCAATTGCAAGGTGTGAGGTTTTGTTCCATGACAGATTTGTTATGCAAATAAATCACTCTTTCAAACATACTGTTTCGAGAAGACACACGTTTTATTTTGTTGACCCCATGAAACCTGCAAGGAGTACTTTTGTTTTGACCAAACTGGACCAGAACTGAGCTCACAGGACACTGTTGGGGGTGAGTCACTGCGGGTGCATCAGAGTAAAGACACTGATTCCGTACAGAGTCATGTGAAAAATACTGAATTATCCCTTTAACGTTGGGCGGCTGTGGCCCAGTTGGTAGAGCATGTCGTTCAATCACTGAAGTGTCAGCGGTTCACGTCCTGGCTCTGGCTGTCCACATGTTGAACTGTCCTTGGGCAAAGACACTGAACCCAACCCCCCCCCGCATTTTGCGCATCCACGTGTAGGGGTAGGGGTGTCTCATTTCATGTTAAGGCAGAGGGGTAGGTGGGAAAGAGAAGGGCTTTATACCGCTTCAAACAGAGATTTTCCAGAGGCAGACTCCAAACGTAGGGGTACGAGAAATTTCCCAGAATACAATGCGAATACATGCTACACAAATGTAGCATGTACACCATAATTAACTATTTTTAAGTTGTGATAACTGTTGTATTGTATAAAGTTTGACATTGTCGCAATGTGTAATGGTCGTTTTCTCCATAAAAGGCACATGAAAAAAAATCTTAATTTATGTAAAGGTAGCGTAATCGCTCAATGCATAGCAGTTCTCCAATTCAACACAGATATTATTAAAAATATGGGCATAGCCCAGGAGAATGCCACAACTACAGCAGCAGACATGTTTGCTTATGTAACAACTGGCGGAGCGAACTGATGACGTTGGTGAGTGTTGATGGGGTGTCACAATTCATAGAAGTAGATTTTCAAACCCTACGCCTTATAGCTCAGTTTGAAGGGATAGAACTAGGGCTGAGGGGTGAAATGAGATTCAGTCTTAGTCTCCCAGTACGTCTGGCAGAAACTTAGAAACCTACTGGTGTGTGTGTGTGTGTGTGTGTGTGTGAGAATGTGAGGCTGATGTGAAGCACTTTGAGCAGCATGAAGGTGGAAAACAACTATAGAAGTGCAGAACATTTGTACCCTTACTGTACCTTTATTTCTGAGTGTGTATATATTAAAAACATGAGCTAACCAGCACTAAAGTTATTTATTTACTCATCCATCTGATTTAATGTCTAAAGAACATATTTCCCCCCCCAAAAAAAACAACCTTTTGAGAAGTGTTTTCAAAGAAAGGTAGAAAGTTTCCGATGCCGTCATACACCAGTGAGTCCAACTACAACCAGGGTCGTTTTTTTTCTGCTTCAGTTTGGAAACACAGACAATGGGACTTTTGGACAAAACCATGTTCCAACTGTTTGGTAGACTTGCTGCACCCCCCTCCCTCACACACACACACACCCGCCCTCCCCTCACCGTGGCGTCTCAGCATATCGGGCCCCTCTAAACTTCATTGTCAGTCGCCACGGTAACCACATTAGCAGCACAAAGCTGAGCCTTCTCCTCCCCCTCTTCTGAAGACTTTCCCTTCAGTGTTTTTTTTCTTGTCAGTCTGTGTTGATGTTTTTATGAGGTCTGATTTTTGTTTTTTTGGCTCAGGGTTAGTTTTCGCTCTTTATTATTAAAACTCTTTGTGTTGAATTACCCAGTTATTGTACTTAATTTTCTGAAGTTTTTATTGTTTTGGTTTGGCTTTTAATCCTGGACGTTACACTTTATAATTGTACACAGTTACACCCCCCCACCCCACCCCCCCCATCGAAGCGGAGAGGGAAGTTTTGTTTTGAACCCGTGTCAAAAAGATATTACGTAAAACTTGAAATGTTTTCGTAAAAAAATCTGTCAGCATGGGGGTGAAATGATGGTTACGATGTTATTCACATGCCACACCACTATGCGCGCTGTAAGCCACTCCCACCAGATATAAGAGAACAATAGAAGAAATAGTGTGTATGCGCCCACATCCTTTTTTCTACCGCCATGGCTGTGAACACACATTTCTTCGTCCAGATGGGTGCAGAAACGGCACTGTATTTAGATCTTCCCACTCTGGGACCCATTTTCCAAAGATATCGTTTTGGGGTATCCATGACACCGGTTCCATTTTGACAAAAGGCCAATCCGTTAAAGTACATTGGTTTCACGCAAATGCATTTATGTGCAGATGGGGTCTGAGTCAGTAGGTTAGTTAGTTTGTTTGTAAGCAACTTTACACAAAAAGTACTGGACCAATTTCTATGAAATGTTCCATAAAGGTGTGAAGTGATCCAGAATAGATCCCATTGAATATATATCAAAGGTCACAGTTGCCAAAATTGTGTTTGAAAAACCCTCATTGTAAAGAAACCAGACAGTTATTTGTAGTTTCAAATATTTGATAAAGACAAACAGAGGCCAAACTGGCAACAGTGACATAATAAGGCATATGATGTAGCATAAAGCAATCTCGGTAAAATGAAAGTAACTGTTTATTTGGTGGTAGTTTGAATCCCTAGCGTAGTTTTCATCAGTGTTATAAGTGATCCAGTTGTCATATTCATCATGTGGCTGTTGTGTGAAAGGTCTGATGGAGACAATGACACTGGTCTAATCATTGTTAGTGCTCCCAGACGATGACTGGGGGGGGGGGGGGGGGTAAAGATATGTGTGTGCAGTGTCTCAGACCCAGACAGGACCCAAGATTTTTTGGGGGGGCGGGGGGGCGCAGATGGGAATGAATGTGGGGCTGGGGTGGGAGACAAAGGAACAAGTCAGCAAACTCTTCCAAGTCAGCAAACGGATCAGTCTGGTGACGAAAAAAGGCTTTGAGGGTTAGTCCTAAAGGATTAGTATTAGAGAGTTAGTGCTAAAGGGTTAGGGTTAGATGGTTAGCGCTAAAGGGTTAGGGTTAGAGGGTTAGTACTAAAGGGTTAGGGTTAGAGGGTTAGTACTAAAGGGTTAGGGTTAGAGGGTTAGTACTAAAGGGCTAGGGTTAGAGGGTTAGCGCTGAAAAGGTAGAATTAGAGGGTTAGCGCTGAGGAGGTAGCATTAGAGGGTTAGTGCTGAAGAGTTAGTATTAGAGGGTTGGTGCTGAATGGTTAGGGTTACTTAGGGTGCTTGGGTTTGGTGTTTTGTTTAAGGTTTAGTTTATTATGTACACTATAAATGATAACAATAAAACAGTAAAAATACAAAAAAGACGGTGGAAGTGAAGCCAAAAGCTTAATATGCGTATATAGATCTTCCCTTCTTCAACTTAATTAACACTCAAAATGAATCAAATGTGAAAAGTAACTTTAAAAAGTCAATAAAACCATACAATAAAATACAAAAGAAATTACCTATACTAGAATAACACATGGACATGATTTAAATAAGACTTTAAGGACAAATAATAAAAAAATAAACAAAAAAACTTAGAAAAATGAGTGGTTATTTGTAAAAAAAAACAAAAAAAAACAGCTTTAGTTTGACCTTTGAAAGTAGCAAAGGAGGAACATGATTTCAATGATTTGTTTCAGTTATTCCAAACATCTGGGTCTCTGGACATGATGGTAAATTGTTATTGGTTGGATTTTGCATTAATTGGCCTTAAGAAGTGACTTTGACATATGTGGTGGTTGTGGAAATCTGAGTTTAATAAGAAGGTGTTATGGTACATTTCAGGAAGACAGTAACATTAATTTATTATCTTATATATCCAAAGACTACTTTGTCATCTGTTTATGTCGTATATAGTATATATAGTTTTAGCTTTTTAAACAATGGTGCACTAGGGAAAGTGAATGAAACTTTTGATCCTATTGTGACAAACTGTTTCTGAAGCACAAAGAGTGATAGGGTTAGGGTTAGTAGTAGTAGTTAGTAACAGGTTTGTGATGTGAATGCTGTGGGTTTCATCTTTAGGTCACACTTGTAAATCCAGGTCTGTGAGACACGGGGCTGGAAAAGTGCGTGTCACAACCCGCTTTATGTCTCGTTTAAGGGTTGATCCATAAATTAGTGAAGAAACACATCATGGGAAAGTAGGAAAACCAGTTGTGTTGGGTCTTTGTGTGAGTGTGTGGGTCTTTGTGTGAGTGTGTGGGTCTTTGTGTGAGTATGTGGGCGTGTGTTATTGTGTGGTATGTCAATGGTCCAGCTGATGTCCATCTGGGCTCCGGGGAAGTACTGTGTGATCCAGAAGGAGGGAGGGTCTGGGGTCGTAGGAGGTTAAGAGACCCTCCCCCAACAGAAGGGGTGGGATCGTCCGAGCCCTCGGGCTTCTCCTCTTCTTCCTTTTTCTCCTTTTTCTCTTTCTGCCCGACTTCCCTGCTCATCCTACAACACTGTTGTCTGTGGTGCTCTGTTATTCTTTAACCAGAACCCACTGGTCCAACTCAGAATTGTTATATTTCTGAAAGTTTTTTAGGGTTGATGAAGGGTTGGGGTTGTCGGTGTCATGCGTACATCAGTTAGGGTGGTTTAGTCGGTGTCATGCGTACATCAGTGAGGTAGGGGTTGACAGTGTCATGCGTATATGAGTCAGGCAGCTGGAAAGTGTGTTAATTGAGCTGATCATGGATCAGCTTCTTCTACTATAATAAGAGGCTTCCTGCTAACACAGCAGCCTGAGCACATATCAACACTGTGAGGTCACATGACTGTCACAGATCTAATACAGGTAGTTTCCTGCCGTCATGAGCTGCTGCACCTATTTATAGCCAGCGTTCACCCGGGCAATTAAGCTTTATGACAACTTTTAGATCTGAACCCTTGTGCGGTCCTCCAGGTCAAAGTGACCCAGTGGCCCACAAATGTGCCTCTTCATACATATGGTGCCGTTGCTTACTACATTTGTGATTCTGAAAACTGTAAGATATCCTTGGTGGTGGGGTTATGAGTCAATCTGGAATTTGGACTTTCTGTCATGCTGGTAACCCTTCCCACAGACGTTAGTTGGGATTGGTGGGCCTTCCCTAGTTGCTTGCTGTGGGTGGTATTGGTTCCGTACAGTATTGGTTCTGTAAATGCAATATTTTGGATACAAAACACCTGCAACTGCACTTTTCCTGTACACACCAGTTGTTTTTTATAAGGGTCATCAACTAGCCTACTGACCATCATCCCCAACAATTTCTGTTACTTTCTTCCATGCTTCATGGTGCATTACATTGTCCCTGTAGGATTCTAAAGATATGTCGTAAAGACAATGAAAGTTATTAATTTCTTGTCTGCCATGATTGTTGAGTGGGGAATATCCAAATGCAATGTACTATTGGATACTTGCCTCGTGATGTGCTCACGGTCGAGGGATTAATTTGCCTAAAGTTGAGCTCTGCTCAACTTTTTGGATGCACAGCAATGGCTACTCTTGCCATGCCCCTCCAAGCTACGTACCCACAATGCTTTGCAGGAGCAGAATTCGCTTCTCATAGACATGAATAGGAGTGGTGCAACGCGGAGTTCGCATTGCTTTCTAGAGGATCACCAGCGTAAGACCCGATCATAGGACATGGCCTGTGTGCTGTGTACAAAGGACAGCAAGATGGTTACACTTCCAATATTTTTGTAGCTGAACCTGGAGCTTAGCCATGTAGTTGTGAATATGACTGAATAAAAATGTTTTTACAGGAAACACTTTCACACATTCACACAGCTAGACATACCATTATTATCTAGGGGTTATTAGGGGTTTTCAAATACTGAGGTGGGGCCTCCCCTGGAGGGCGCCAGAGAGCTTCAGGGGAGGTGCAACATGAGAAAAAAATAAACCTGAATAAAGAAAAAATGTTTAAATGTGGTCAGTTAACTACAGGACATGTGAGAAGAAAAATCACACCTGAAGTACGGTGCTGTAGGGTTCCACACAGGAGCTGTAGGGTTCTACACAGGACAGGTAGGGTTCTACACATGTGCTCTAGGGTTGTACACAAGAGTGGTATCATTCTACACCGGAGTGGTAGGGTTCTACACAGAAGCTGTAGGATGTTTCTCTGAACAGATCAGGTTCTGTTCCGTTCTTTGGTAGAACACCTTCAGTATTTTAATCTGTCAAAATGGACAAACCTCAGAATTTTCTATCATCTTTAATAAAAAAAAAAGTCAATGATGTAATATTTTCAGCGGATGTGACCTTTGCCCTGGTGTATAAATGCTGATCTGAAGCTGAATGTGTGGACGTGTTGATGATGATGATGATGATGATGATGATGAGCTTTATAACAGAGCAGATAATCCAGAGTGAGCAGCTGTGACGTCCATGGGTGTGAGCAGATGGAAAGTCTGTGGATTAGCTCACTGTGATGATGATGATGATGAGGGTGGTGGCAGTGGTGGGGAGGTAATTTATACTCCCCACCCCTGATAGTCCAGTGTGGACGCGTACAGAAGCAGGTACCTTCATCACAGAAGAACGGAGCAGAGGCTGCTTTTGTGTTTCTTCAGAACACTGATCTGAAACAGTGGATTGTTTCTTCTTTGCGTCCATGACTGTCGTCAGTTTGTTGATGTGAGACCAGTCAGAACACTGTTGACTTAATGGAATTCTGGAAAGAAACCTTTCAGTTGAATAGTTTGTTTTTTGTTTTTCAGTGTTCCCACTGTCCCTGTGAAGAACCTGAATGGATCCAGTCCTGTTCATCCTGCACTGGCTGGTAAGAACCTACTCACCAGAGGACACACGTCCACAGCTACCAGTCTTTCATTAGGAGTTATTATTATGCTGTGTTTCCACTAGTACCAGCTCTGGCCTACTCACCTCAACTGTGTTTCTATTATAGAATAGCACTGACTTTACAGTACCTGGTCATCATAGAGATAGCACTGACTTTACAGTACCTGGTTGTCATAGCGATAGTACTGACTTTACAGTACCTGGTCGTCATAGTGATAGTACTGACTTTACAGTACCTGGTTGTCATAGCAATAGTACTGACTTTACAGTACCTGGTTATCATAGCGATAGTACTGACTTTACAGCACCTGGTCGTCATAGTGATAGTACTGACTTTACAGTACCTGGTTGTCATAGCGATAGTACTGACTTTACAGCACCTGGTCGTCATAGTGATAGTACTGACTTTACAGCACCTGGTCGTCATAGTGATAGTACTGACTTTACAGCACCTGGTCGTCATGAAAAATAAAGCAGAGTCCTTTGCAGATTTTGCTTTTTAATTATTTTTAGAATGTAAATCCTGAGATAAAGAAAGTATCACTGTACTTCATAAATAGTGGACACACCGGGCTGAAGGGACAGAAGACACTGGCATGTCCCCACAGCAGTAGTAGATGTAGATGATTGTCACTGGTCATATTCAGACTATTCTTTTCAAATTTATGTCTTTCTGTCAGTTTTTGCCTTTTTCACAAAATATATTTAATGCTACAGCCACATCAAATGTGAATTTACAAGTGTACGCCTGGGATGCGCTGCATAAACACCAGAGTCTGGATGCTGGACAGTTTTTTTGCATGGCCACACCGAACGCGCAAGCCCGAGTCTGGACGCCGAATGAACAAAGAAACAGATAAACAAAATCTGTCCCGCCAATTCAGTCTTTCCTCAACTATGGCTCAGAGCACTTAGATTACTCCTCTGGAGGTCCCAGATACGTCGGCAGGCCAGACGCTGTCGCTTTTGCGTTCACCCTATCCTGCAGAAGCACCTACAGCCCAGGGAATTCCACCACCTCCTTCAGGAACACAGTCTGGATCATGTCCACTTTCAATGGCATTTCAGGCTGACTCAGTTTTTCTTTTTGCTGCCTTCCGGGTCAGTCCGAGCATCATACGTTTTCCGTCGTTCTGTTGGCAGCATCTCAACACTTATTGGGTTTCGTGGCCTGGCGTCACATGAATTTGCCTGAAAAGTTCAATATTTTCAAGTCAAGAGTTTAGGCATATTTGCGGCAAAACGTGCCGCTCCAACGCGCTGCAGCAATTCATTGCACCAACAATGAATATGCATGCAAACGCACCTTTCCGTTGACTTTGTATGTAATCTCGACATGTGAATGTGAACATTCGCATTCAGTGTGGCTGTATCATAAGTGTTTGAAAAGGTTAAAATTGAAGAATCGGCATTTATCTCTAGGTATTCAGTAGATTGGAGACCAGGAGAAGCAAAGTACTTGCTGTGTGACAGGATGGGGTATTGGTAATATCTTCTTCCTTTTACCGCTGTCTGAGGAGGTTTTTTGTGAGGCCATTTTAGCGTTGTCCGCTAACCACGATGCGTTTGTGTCTTCAGGGATCACCGGCATCCTGATGAGTGCTGCAGCTCTTCCTGTTTGTCTGACCAGGCCTCCCAAACTGGTGCTGCATCCGCCACCAGTCAGCAAGAGTGACATCAAACCTGTACCAGGCTTTGGCCACTGCTGCAGGAAGACCACCAAGAAACAAGCTCGTAAAGGTGAGAGCTAACTTACC
>CM035783.1:50284824-50299824 GCA_020466265.1 Siphamia tubifer
TTATTATTAAAGGTGTCATTCCACTGAAAACGACTTTTACTGCTCCTTTAGGAATCTGATGGGTCACCCTGAGTCAAAAACACATTCATAGAAAACAACAGAGAAACAAGACGAAAAAGTCTGTCTACTACATGTCACAAGGACATTGGCATCACCCACGTGGGGTTAAGCCCGTCCCCCATTGCAGTGACTCTGAAGTAGCGTTAGCATTAGCATCTAAAAGAGAAGATGGCAACACAGTAGCAGGTGCACAAACTTGGGGGAAAAAAAGGTGGATCAAAATGGTTCATGTGTTCTCTGTGGAAATAAAGCATCGTTTTATTTCCTGCACATTTTCAAAACAAGCGACAGCACCAAACCTAGCTGGATGCTACTCTGGGATGGTAAACACACATAGGCCCAGAGGGGAGGGGAGAGTGTTCCTTCACGCATTCTGAGCAAATCAGAGACACCTCATCACCGTGTCATGGACATGTATGAGGAAGTACCGGTAAACTCTGTTGTTGCACCTACAGTCATTTTTCTACCGTGAAAAAACAGCTGGAAACAAAACAATCTGGATGTTATTTTAAATAGAACCAACACACAATGTATTCAATAACAGTGCAGAACACATTAATATTAAAGAAATAACCATGGAATGACTCCTTTAATATTATTATTATTACGTGTTTGAGGTTGAAATGAAAGGTTTTTTTTGGGGGCGTTGCAGGTCCACCATAAGACAGAGTTTGGCTCCAACCTGACGGGCCATGGCTTTCCAGACCCCGGTCACCTGGACAACGTCCTGGAAGAGCTGCGAGCTCAGGGCATCACCGAGGACGACGGGCTGACAGAAAAGTGAGAGAACCTGAGAACAGCCCCGAAAAACAGGAATCCCTGGCATCGAGCAGAGCCCTGAAGAAGAAGAAGAAGAAGTGGTGATGGAGGAGGAAGAGGAGGAGGAGCGGGGAGACCAGGTCCAGGACAGACAGATTTGTGAAGCACTCCCAGGAGGTGCACAGGGATGTTTCTCGAACAGAGGACATGTTTTTTTTTTGTTTTGTTTTGTTTTTTGTTCCGTGGGGAGAACCACTTTTCCAGGAGCTGATGGCGTCACCGCTTCCTGTCAAAATGTTGGCGAATGCGCAAACGAAAGCGGGAGGGAGGTGATTGACACAGCAGCACAAGACCAACCCAGGTTAGCCCGTTAGCTGCAGATGCTAAGTGTCCACAAGTCAGCGAGTAGGTACAAATACGTAGAAGAAAAACACGTTTACTGTGAGAAAGAACGGAAATGAAATGGAAAAGTTTGGAACGGTGGAGTTGAAACCGAACGAGAAAAGACGAAGAGAGAGAAACATCCGATGGGTTTGAAAGAGGAAAAAAAAGAAAGAAAAAGAGAAAAAGATGGTTTTGGAACGTAGCGTAGGTCCGATGTAGAGGAAACTAACTCGTATGATACTTCAGGTACTTATGCACTACTTCAGTGGTACTTAAGGCATATTTTTCGTGTACTTCAACATTACTTGAGTGCTACTTCAGCAGCAGTTCAGTAGTACTTCAGCAGTGTGTCAATGGTACTTCAACAGTACTTCAGTGGTACTTCAACAGTACTTCAGTGGTACTTCAGCAGTAGCTCAGTGGTATATTAGCAGTACATCAGGCCAATTTTGGGTATACTTCAGTGGTACTTCAACAATACTTCACCGGTACTTTAGCAGTACTCTAGCAGTACTTCAGTGCTACTTAAAATTTACTTCAGCAGTACTGCAGTGCTACTTCAGCAGTACTTCAGCTGAAGTACAGAAGCAGTATCAGGAGTGTTTCCTCTTCCTCTCTTCAATTGTTCCCTTCATAGCAACATTATGTTGTTATTATGGTACTGAGAGTAGTACTGAGTAGTACCATATAGTACTGAGTAGTATTGTGTAGTACCGAGTATAGTACCCAGATGATCCCAGTGTAGAGTACGTGTCTGGTACTAAATGGGTGTTACATCATCCAAACCCTGATGATCGCCATGGTGACGCCTTTTACTATGTTATTTTTTAATAATTAAAATGTCATTAGCCTCATAAGTCTTTTTAGTTTTTGTTTTTCTCTGGATCAAAGTCAACGATGACAAAAGTCAAGTTAGAGGAAAATAAAGTCACACGTTTGTTCAGCCACGTTTTACAACAAACCTCCAAAATATAACAAGTTATATTATTATAATATTATATATAACGTTCTGATTATTACAAAATGTTCTTGTAATAACTTTTTTTATTTTCTTTTAAACGTAGTTCTATGGTTCGTTATGAAATAACTAGTGACGCACTGATCACCAAAAAACTTGATCTGCCGATTACCGATCACTGAAGGAATTTTAAATGTCAATCCCTTTCATCTACGTACGGATAGTTACAGCTGCAACTATCAAATATTTTTGTAATCAGGTATTCTGTCAATTTTTTATTTTTTTAATCGATTAATCAAATTAATTCCTTTTTTTTTTAAACCTTTAACCTCTGATGCATCATTGGTGAGTGTTCTATATGTGTGAGTTATTCTAAATATTCAGAATTCGGAACATACAAAGAAACAAAACAAAGCAGTGAGTGAAACTAAAAATAAACTGTATTATATATATATATATATATATATATATATATATATATATATATATATAGTTTATTGTTTTGTTGTGATTTTCCTCCACAGCAGCTTTGAGAACAAATTCACAGCAGAACATTTACCTGAAATAATATGTGAGCAGTTAAAGGATTAAAGTAGATCAATTAATAAACGAGGACAAGAGAAAACGAAAGTGTTTTGAGTTGTGTGGAGACGCACGCGCCTGGATGTGTGAAGCAGTTGTCGTCTAATAATTACACTACCTTGGTACATTTTCAACATGTGAGGCTAAATGCTAACAGATGCTAGTACTCACCAGTGAGGCTACTTGCAAATAGATGCTAATACTCACCAGTTAGCAAAACATAGAAGCTCTAAATCCGCTTTGACAAAGTGCCGTTGAAGTGTTGATGCGTACGGTTCAGGTGTTGTAGTAATTAAGGCAATGCTAGGCTAATGCTAATACTATTTAGCCGTGGCACACTGTTGTCTGCTTTATGCAGCGTAAAATGGTCCCAAACGTCTACCATTAAGTATATTTTAAAAAGTACAAAAACAGTCCAGACCAGATGCATCGGCATATTTTTCCAATCAGTCTGTTTTTAGGCAATATTGGGCGATTATGATCAGCAGCCGATCGATCGGTGCAACACTAGTAATAATAATAATAATTCTAAAGCATAGTTCATTAGTTTCAATGTATTTTATTTGTTTTTCCAGTGTTTGTACAAAGCTAGTGCTATTGTTAGCATCAGTGTATTAGCCTAGCAGCAGTACTTAGCATTCACTGTCACTACACTATTCAAAGTTTGAATTAACACAGAATATACCGGAAATTGAGCTGCTTTTTTTTGTTTCTATGATGGAAATCTTCCCGTTTTGTTTATAGGAACCAAAACCAGATGGAGAATATCCCCCCAAAAAACATTTTTATGCTTCTTATATGTGTTATATAATGTTTTGGGACAGTTTATTATGAAGTTAATTCACAAAATTATTGAATTTTGGAGGTTTTTTCTAAACTGTGGCTCAACATGGTTTCCCAATGGGGCCAAAAAAGTCTGTTTTAGGCAGTTCTTCTATGTAAGTAATAATAATAATGTGTCAATTGTTTATTTTTTCTGCTTTAAATAGCATTTGTTGTCAACACTATCATAGTTTACATTTGTTTGACTCTGTATATTTGTTTGTTTTTTTACTTCTCATTTTTTCTTACTATTGTTTGACAAAGACAGTATTTGAAGCTGCGTCTTTTTGATCTGTGTACAGTCATTAAGATGATTTGTTTGGTCTTTTCTTTGGAAAAGGAAAATGCTGGTAGACTTTTGTGAGTGTGTGAACCCCTTATGTATGGAGGTCTAAAAGGGCCAAATTGTAATAACTAAATACATCATTAAATAATTGAAATTGGAATGTTAAAATTAAATAAATGTATTATTAAAATACCAATTCTCATATATATATATATATATATATATTTATATATATATATATACACACACATACGTGTATATGTATATATATATATATATATATACACACATACGTGTATATGTATATATATATATGTATGTAATTTAGTCAGTTTTATTCCTCCATACTATTGTTAAGGTGAATCATCCTAAAATGTCGACTCATCTTTCTGCGCTCGGCCTTGTTGCGCCCTCTAGTGGACGTTGGTTTTCTGTCCCTGAACGGTTTATAAGAGCAGAAGTAGAAAGAAGTCTTTTAAAAATTGGTGTAAAACAAACGATGAGAGAAAACATCATGTTTTAAAAGTTAAATGTCAAAATTAAACCATTAACGCAGATGAATCTGATTAAAATATTTTTATACAATTAAAAACAAAAGTTGTTGAGAAACTGTTGAAGGTTTTGAATAAACATGATAATTACATATATATTTATATTTTTCTATATGTTATGGATATTTTATCAAAAAAAATTTCTGTATTTTAGAAGACTTTTTAATATGTTTTTGTTTATTTTATTGCTGAATTTTTGCATGTTTTTTAACATATTTTTTTATCAAATGTTTTCTGTTTCTTAGTGTATGTTTGTGTATTTTGTGGGAAATTTGAATAAGGCCAAAGCAAAAAATACATTAATTTGACAGCACTATTATTTACTTTTTATTCTTTTTTTTGTATTTCATTAGTTTTGGATTTTTCATCACTTTGTTTTCACTTATTTTTATGAATAGTGGATTTTAACAGGTTTTCTATATTTTTGTTCTGTCTGTTTTTTTTTTATTTCATTCAAATTTCTCACAAAGTACACAAGGACAGAATAAGAAAGAGAAACAAATCTACAAAACATGTTAAAATTAATCAAAGAATTTATCAAAAATCCAAAAAATATTGAAAGACTAGAAAAATCCAGAAAAACTTTTTAATTAAATGTCCAAAACATAAGCAAAAAATATGAAATTAACATCTTTATTCAACTCCTTCAACAAAACTAAACAACTCTTTGATTTAATTGTTTACTTTTTAAATCTGCATTAATGTGTTAATTTCGACGTCAGTTACAGTCGGTGTTTTTCATCATGTGTTTAAAGTCATGTGACTCATGTTTTTCCCCAAACTGCACTTCCTGGTTTCCATTCCTACTGAAGGCCGTTAGCATTAGCATTCATTAGCATCTCCTTGAAAAGGCCTGTGGGTGAAATGTCTGTGTCTTTGGACGTGAAGTTTTGCAGAAAATGGACAAAAAGACAAAACATGTGACACAGACGAAGAAAAACGTGTAAATAAAATAAAAGAACCGACTGGAGAACGAGTGATTAATAAAAAAATAAATAAAAGGTGAATGAAACATGACTGTGATGTTTTTGTTCAAGATATTGTTAAAGGGGGGGGGGCAATTATGGGTTAAAGGAGGAGCAGTTATGGGGTAAAAAGGGACATTTTGAATCATCGTGTTTTAAACTTTCACTTGAGTCCAGACAGGATTAGAACCCACAACCCCAGAGTTCCCAAGCTGATGATTAACCCACTGACCCACCACAGGACGTCCCTGCGACTCACCTGTTTATGGAAAGCTTCAGATGAACTGTGTGTGTGTGTGTGTCCTAACAAAACAAAACCATAAAAAACAAACACTAAAACCAAACTTGGAGAAAAAAAAAAACTTTATGTTCGTCAAATTTCAACTTAATGTCTTTAAAAAAAAAAAAAAAAAAAAATGATAATTTTGGACCATGTTCAACCCTGGTTAAAAACTATATTATTTATGTCCCTCAACATGTTTCAATGGTTTTAAATGGTTTTCTCGAGCGCCCCCTGGTGTTTATTGTTAGATTAACTGTTTCACACTGGATCTAAATCCATACAATAAACTCTTCAATGGTTTCCTCCATAGCGACAGTCGCCATGGTTACTTTCTGCCCTGCAGTTCAAGTCATGACATCATCATAGTCATATGACTAAAACCTACCTATTAACAAACATCATATAAACGTCACCGGTGTGGAAGTGGTTAAGGGGTTATGGGTAAAAAAAGACAAAAAGTTCACACAGTGATTTTTCAAAGAAACTTTTTTTTCTATAACATCTTGATTTAAAAGTTTTTACACAAACACAAACTGGCACCACTTCATTTATGGCATCGTTTCCATCCTCACTTCTGCACAGATTTTAATTTTAGTACAAACATACGTACAAAATGTGTCGCTTCCAAAATAAAACCCATGTGTACTATCGAGAAAAAAAACTAAAATAAAATAAGGGGGGGGGGGGCAGTTTGTTCTCATCATTAAATTGGTGAATTCAGCCCAGAAACAGAATATTAACAATTTGTCTTTATTGTTGAAGTCAGAATGTAGAAACGGAAACTTAAAAAATACTAAATAAAAATAACTAAAAGAAAATAAATAACACACAAGGTAAACTTCCTCCTTAGTGTTTTATCATCATTTATTCCAGTATTATCACTTGTATCTTGTTTTATTTTCTGATATTTTGTAGATTTTCATCAAAACTAGATTAAAGTTGAGTTTTATTTGATCGTAATCAGAGGAAACTAATGAAAAAGTGACTTTTTCAGTTAAATCTGTCATTAAATGACCATAAATAAAGTTTCCATCCACTGTCACCGTTTTACAACTATTTTCTTATTTTCTTTAGTGTTGAGTTTATGCTTCACTTCGTGTATGTTTACTACTTTGTGTTTTTAATTATTATATATTCTGTTAATTGTATTGATGACTTCGGGTGTTTTTGCTCATCTTATTTTTTTCTTCATTTCAGTAAATTTTTCCCTCATTATTTCTTGTGTTTTATTTTTCATATTTTCTTCATTTTATTTCTTATTTAATCCACATAAACCAAATGTGTCCAGACACTGTCATGGGTGTTACTGGGTATTGATCATTTAAGAAGAGTCAAACTCCAGTCCTGGACGGTCAGTGTCCTGCATGTTTCCCTCTTCCATCACCATGGAAACCATCCCATCATTATCAGTCTTCTGCAGAGATGATGATGATGATGATGATGAGGAGCTGATTATTAACTCTGACTCTTTCTGAATGAATGGTTTAGTGGAAATATTCAGAAAAATTCAACCCTTCTCCTTTCTTTTCTTTTTTCCTTACAGTGTTTTGTTCATTGACCAAGTGTAAAAAAACAAAATAGATTTAGAAAAAGGAAAAATTAAAACTGCTGGGACCAAATTTCAATACAAGTTCTTTTTTTTAAGTAAAATTTCTGCAAATGTTCCCATGTTATTTATAATTTTGTAAATATCTATTAGTTTTTGTTCATTTTTTTACATTTTGCTTTTTATTTTATTACTTTTTTCTCCATTTGTGTCTTACTTTCTTCACGTTACTAATTATTTTGTCAGTTTAATCATTTTTTATTCATGACTTCGGCCGTTTTTGTTCATTTTGTTGCTTATTTTAAGTCTTTTTTTTACTGTGGAATGGCTGAAGTTTCAGGAGTTAAAAGGTTAAACTGAATCATGTGGAAATATGTAAAACCTGCAGGACACCGACACATGAGGACTGGAGTTTGACACCTGTGATTTAGAAAATGACTGTGTTTCCATGGTAACTACAGAGCCTCTGAATTGTCCATGTGAATGATGAATGATAAGGTTGGGGTGGGCAGGGTGAACACCATGTCTGCTGCTGTCAACCCCCCCCCCCCCCCAAAAAAAAAAACCCCACACTTCTGTTTATGAAAGGCCTTTTTTTTTTTTTTTTTTTTTTTTTAAACAAACTACAAACCAAATGTTTTCTTTCAAATAGAAAATCTTCTGAAATGTGCAGTAAAACTGAGCTCTAACTTCATCTGTAAAATCAGTATCATCGTCTAAAGCTGCGAATAGAAGCTGTTTGAGTCCCAGGACGACACGCGCTCACTGTCCCACCTGTCAAAGGGGTGGGGGGTGTTTCAGGCGAATCCTGCAGCTCCTGCCGGTAACGGGGTGGACACGTTGGCAGAGGTCACACCTTTCCCTCGGTGTCGCTGACCTCCTCTCCTACGACCGCTGCCGCCTGCCTTCAGCTGCGGAAACACGGAAAAATAAATAAACCATCTGAAGACGGGGGTCAAGTCTGGTCTTGGGGCGGGGGGGTGTAACAGTAAAGGGTTAAAAATAAGAAACGTTTGAACCATGAAGATCAGGTTAAAGTTTCTTCAACTGAAAAGACAAAAAAAAATGAGAAGAAAAATAAAATCACAAACACTTAATGTTTTCCACAGAACGTGTGTCGGTGACGATGGACTACGACATTTAGAACCATGTGACCGAAAGGGTTTAGATTAAATTAGATCAGATTAAATTAAACTAGATTAAAGTAGATTACATTACAAAAAAAGTGCAAAGAAAAATAAAATAAATATAGATAAAAAGTAATAAATTCTATATTTGTATAAATATTTATATAAAGACAAAATGTAAATTAAATATTATTTTTTAAATGTTTACATGGTTATTTGGATGAAAACAAACAGAAGTGACAGTAAAACCAGACTGATGATTCAGGGGGCGTGGCCTCATGCTTTAGGGGGCGTGGCCTCATGGTTCCTCTGCTCTTTACCTTGTTTTCTTTGTTTCCATCTTTACACAGATTCTCCTCCTCTGACGCTGTCTGACGACGTAAGCCAAGAGGAGGAAGAGGAACAGGAAGTAGAATAAAGACAAAGGAACAGGAAGTAGAATAAAGACAAAGGAACAGGAAGTAGAATAAAGACAAAGGAACAGGAAGTAGAATAAAGACAAAGGAACAGGAAGTAGAATAAAGACAAAGGAACAGGAAGTAGAGTAAAGACAAAAGACGAGGAAGTAGAATAAAGACAAAGGAACAGGAAGTGGAATAAAGACAAAGGAACAGGAAGTAGAGTAAAGACAAAAGATGAGGAAGTAGAATAAAGACAAAGGACAAGGGAATGTGGAGGGAAGTGGGAATGTTTAAGGACATTTTGGAAGAGTGGAAAAGTAGAAAAGGGCAGAAATAGAAAAGTGAGAAGTTCAGGCTTTTTCCAGTTGTGATTCCAAACACACACAAACACGTTAGGAATGTGACGGAACTTCGGGACCCTATCCTGATCACTGACCAACCCTTCAAACACAGACCGACTGCAAACATCCCTAAGTCTCCTGTAAACCAGCGCAGTGGTGCCTTGCTCACCGGTAGCTGCGCTGCACTGGGACTGGGCGCTCGTGCCGATGATGCCGCCTCTTCATTGGCTGTGGTTCCATCTTTAGAAGACTTCTTATTGGCCTGAGTCTTGGACTGCTGGGCCTTAGCTGCCTGGGTGTTCACCGACTGGAGAAGCTGGAAACAGGCGAGGTTAGCTAACGTTAGCATCGTAGCACAGCTGCACAAGTCTATGTCAGTCTGTCGAACTCAGATTAATTCAGGGGAAACATTCAGCCTAACATGATCCTAAATGTGGGCCAGACCAGGAACATAATATCAATAGCTGTTTTTCCATTACAGTTTTTCGCAAAACAACAGCAATATTCCTAAAATTTCAACAAAGTATATGTGCTTTTTGAACGAGTTTCCATTGACGGTTGTTTTAGGCTAGCCTAGCCACGCTAGACCCCCCCAACAAAAAATCTAATGTGCTACCATAGGAGTCTAGTTTCGCTCAATGTAACTTGGCTAGATTTCCCTGAAACTGGATGACGAATCACGGTGAAGTATAGGGTCAGAGGTCAGGCGTAACAAAGTGACACTGTGACAATTCAGAGATAAATAAGCAAAAACAACCACAGAAGGGTTAGTCTATACTTAGACAGGCTTAATCTATACTTAGACAGGGTTAGTCTATACTTAGACAGGCTTAATCTATACTTAGACAGGGTTAGTCTATACTTAGATAGACAGGGTTAGTCTATACTTAGACAGGGTTAGTCTATACTTAGACAGGGTTAGTCTATACTTAGACAGACAGGGTTAGTCTATACTTAGACAGGGTTAGTCTATACTTAGACAGACAGGGTTAGTCTATACTTAGATAGACAGGGTTAGTCTATACTTAGATAGACAGGGTTAGTCTATACTTAGACAGGGTTAGTCTATACTTAGACAGGGTTAGTCTATACTTAGACAGACAGGGTTAGTCTATACTTAGACAGGGTTAGTCTATACTTAGACAGACAGGGTTAGTCTATATTTAGATAAGCCTTAGAGCCTTCAGTACCTTGGTGATGGTACCCACAGCTTTAGTGCGTCCTTCCCTGAACACCAGTTTCTGGTCACAGTGCAGGTACTCTGGCGTCTTAATGAAGCGGAAGTGGACCGAGGCCTTGTCCCCCGTCCGCAGACAGTCTTTGTTCATGGTCAGGATGGTGGCGGTCTGTCTGATGCTGCCACAGTGAACTGGGTCAGTCCAACAAATCAAAACCAGGAACAAACATTATTATATAATATGTGTGTCCAAGAACCTTCTGTCACACTGGTTTTCAAATAATGATGTGGGTAAAAAAAACAACAACCCCTGAATAAAATAGAAAAAATGTGTAAACATGCAATTAGCTAACTACAGTACAAGTGCTTAGCTAACTACAGTACATGCGCTTAGCTAACTACAGTAAATGCGCTTAGCTAACTACAGTACATGAGCTTAGCTAACTACAGTACATGCGCTTAGCTAACTACAGTACATGCGCTTAGCTAACTACAGTACATGCGCTTAGCTAACTTCAGTACATGCGCTTAGCTAACTACAGTACATGCGCTTAGCTAACTACAGTACATGAGCTTAGCTAACTACAGTACATGCGCTTAGCTAACTACAGTACATGCGCTTAGCTAACTACAGTACATGCGCTTAGCTAACTACAGTACATGAGCTTAGCTAACTACAGTACATGCGCTTAGCTAACTACAGTACATGCGCTTAGCTAACTACAGTACATGAGCTTAGCTAACTACAGTACATGAGCTTAGCTAACTACAGTACATGCGCTTAGCTAACTACAGTACATGCGCTTAGCTAACTACAGTACATGCGCTTAGCTAACTACAGCACATGCGCTTAGCTAACTACAGTACATGTGCTTAGCTAACTACAGTACATGCGCTTAGCTAACTACAGTAGATGTGGTTAACTAACGACAGTCTGTGTTAATGAGATCTGAAAATGATCAAAACCCAGACTCCATGTTGCTCTGGAATCCTCGTATCTTAACAAGTTGACACAGTATCAGTGGCGTCACTAACCCATTGCTTGGTATCTTGGCGATATCGTGGTCGGGTGGTGAAGAACTAAAATCTCCGCCTCAAACTCCCAGGTTGCCTGCGGCATCAACTTTGGGGAGACCATCACCATGCCTTTACGTATAGTCGAGCGCTTAATCTGTGGAGACGGAAAGAAAAAAAAAAAGCAGAGTTTGGGTTGATGAAGCCACAGCAGAATTAAAGCGACAGAACAGTGTTTGGGGTTGACCGTTGTCGCAGTCAGCCCCAAACAGTGCCCAAAGTGTTTATTAACAGGAACAAACAGAAGAGAACACATCACCCCTGTGCTCCAAACCCTTCACTGGCCTCCAGTTGACTTTAGAATTACATTTAAAATCCTCCTCTTTACATATAAAACCATTAATGGTATGGGCCCCTCTTATCTTAAAGATGATCTGGTTCTGTGCCAGCCCAATAGAACCCTTCATTCTCAGAATGCAGGTCTGTTGAAAGTTCCCAGGTTTTGTATAAGTACAGTAGGAGCTAGAGCCTTTCGACTGGTTAAAAATGCAGCAGCACGATTATTAACAGGATCTGTCTCTCTCTCATATTTGTAATTTGTTAAACCTATCTTACATACTAAGTCTGTTCATGACTATTCACCCGGTGCCCCCTTTGTCAATCACCTGTGTCCTGTGTTGACCTGTGACCCCAGACCTCCTCCCTCACCTGTCTGACAGATGGACCTGCCCCCCCCCACAATCTACAAATGGACGTTCACCTATCGTCTGTCCTGGGAGTGGATCTGTCCTTCTGTGTGGTTCTCCCCAAGGTTTCGTCTTATTCCCAATGGGTTTTTTTCTTGCTGAGAAAGAGGGTCTGAGGACAGGGGATGCTTGGGACTTTATCTATTTCCGTGGTTGATTGTTCACTCCTGTAAAGCCCTGTGAGGCGACGCTGTTGTGATTTGGGCTTCTATTGTGCTAATAATGCATCATTAATGTAAATACCCAGTGTATTAATGACAGACCCAGTAGATAAACCTTCAGACCATCTACAGCAGATACTGGACCATGACACTGACACAGTCACTTTAATAACAACTACAGATATTAGTAAGTAACTGGTACATGTGAATTCCTCAACTAGTGACATGACATGTGGTTTCTAGCTTAATAATAATAATAATAATAATAATAATGGGTTAATAAGTTGCACCAGAGGATGTGTTCTGTCAGTTTATGTGTTTGTCAGACAGACTGGTTCAGTAAAGTCATCAGTTAAATTTTGATGTTGCCATTCAATCGCATATGTCTCTGGTTGTAATTGTTTATTTATTTTTTCCTTCCAAAGTCGTGAGTTTCTACAAACCTTCTTGAGGGCGAACGATGCCGTCTGCCCGCCGCGCACCTCCCTCACTGGCATCCTTTTGCGGTGGATGGATTTGATGGCGATGGGGATGAAGGTGCCTAAAGGGTCTGGGCCGAGCAGCAGCGTGTCATTGAGTCGTATCATTCCACGTAACGTCGTCCCTGACACGACTGTGCCGACACCCTGCCAAGAAAAGACGGGAACACGTCCTGAACCACAGTTTACAGTAACGGCTGGATGCACTCAAGTCTCTACGAACACTGGAATTGCTAATTATTTGACAAGTCATTCAGATCAAATTGGCCTGTTGACTTGTTTTCTTTCACAGTCTAGTCCAGGGGTCTGAGACTCGGTTCCTTTCAGGGGTCACATTCAACCGAACCAGTAAAATAAAAGATTAATAACCTATGAATAATAACAACTATAACCTCTTTCTTTATAAATTACAGGCCACAATGTATCCAGGATTGAACGAGGACCGTGATTTCAGTGTTTTTCTCTGATTTTACTGTAGATTGGTTTGAGGTCTTTTTTTTCTTCTTTTTTGATGTTTTTCTTACTTTTCCTCAGTTTCCATTTTCTCTTTTGTGTTTTTCATGTTACTCCATACAATGTAGTGGTCCTTTTCTTGTGTTTTGAATTATGCAATGTTTGATTTTATGTCTCATTGTGTTTTGTAAGGATGACACCTGGTGGAGGTTGACAGTATGACACTTTTGTACATCACTTGAACATTCATTTTTAGCTCATTGTGGACTTTGTCTGGATGAGCTAAAAAACTATATTTCAACAGTATTGAATGAGTCATTACACTAATCAGGTTCAGATGAATATAATAAAAAAAACTATATTCCATCCGCGTGGTGCTTACATTTGCCAAAACACTCCACATGAAAGAAAAAAATAAATAAAAGTATGCCACGAAGAAATATGTCCAATGAAATGCTCCCAATTCAGTTTTTTAACAGCGCTGCATCTGAGTGTTATATTTCAGGCCCCCGTCCTTTCCAATCGAGCATCTACCATCTACACTCGATTAGCTGGAGTCCAAACAGTGGTTTCTCCTACCGGTACTGAATATGTGTCGTCTATCTGGAACTCAGCGGGCTCGTCGTTGCTGAAGGTGGTTCTCGACGACAGGAGGTTCAGGAACATCTTCAGCAGGTCCATGTTTTCTCCAGTAACATTTGAGATTTGGAAAATTGGGCACATCCTGCCGAGAGCCGAGTTACAAAACAGAATCCATGTTCAAGAGCCAGTTAATTTAGGAATGGAAAAACAACATATTGAGTCAAAATGGGGAAAAAAGTAGGCGGAGCTTATTAAAACACTTTGTTTGCTTGTTCCCTGATACCCCGCCTACCCAGGGATTAATTTTGAGTCTTTAACTTTGAGTTTGTCCAGAAACATAAACACTGATTACACCGGTCTACAAGTCAAATGCTTCTGGAATCAAACTAATGAAATGTTCCCACGTGTGTTAGTGATAAAAAAACTCAAGTCGTCTTAAGCGCTGGCTGGATCAAGTTTCTAAGATAAGTCCGAGGTCAAAATGTGAAATTGTTAGAATGAACAAGAGAATAGCTTTTAGTCCAAAGGAATATTGGTGTCAGATCCACTTCAAAACACTGTCTGCACATGATGATCCATTCATTCACTTTTACAGCTTCTTTCTAGTGGAATATTTACTAATCCATTGTATACATGTACATAAACCTGAGCTAACCAGCACTAAAGGCATTAGTTTTCTGATTCATCTTATTAAAGTATGGAAGATTTAGTACATTTAATGTCTGAAGAAGATACTTTCTAAAAAAAAAAAGTAGAGCAGTGTAATAAATGTTAACACATTTAACCCATTATCTGCAGCAGAATGACTGAAAGTCTGCACTAAGGAGTTCGTTCAGTGAAAGAATGAAACACCCTAAGTGTATCAAACAGCGACTGAAGTATGTAAAAGACGCTAAAGTGTGTAGAAGAGACGCTAAAGTGTGTAGAAGAGACACTAAAGTGTGTAAAAGAGACGCTAAACTGTGTAAAAGAGACGCTAAAGTATGTAAAAGAGACGCTAAAGTGTGTAAAAGAGACGCTAAAGTGTGTAAAAGAGACGCTAAAGTGTGTAAAAGAGACGCTAAAGTGTGTAGAAGAGACGCTAAAGTGTGTAAAAGAGACGCTAAAGTGTGTAAAAGAGATGCTAAAGTATGTAAAAGAGACGCTAAAGTGTGTAGAAGAGACGCTAAAGTGTGTAAAAGAGACGCTAAAGTGTGTAAAAGAGAGGCTAAAGTATGTAAAAGAGACGCTAAAGTGTGTAAAAGAGATGCTAAAGTATGTAAAAGACGCTCAAGTGTGTAGAAGAGACGCTAAAGTGTGTAAAAGAAACGCTAAAGTATGTAA
>CM035783.1:50304824-50349824 GCA_020466265.1 Siphamia tubifer
GGATGAAACCCTTTCAGTACCCAACCATAGTCATTGCAGAAAACAGGATTGGGTGTGTGTGTGTGTGTGTGTGTGTGTGTGTGTGTGTGTGTGTGTGTGTGGTGTGCGGTGTGTGTATGTGTGTGTGTGTGTGTGTGGTGTGTGTGGTGTGCGGTATGTGTGTGTGTGTGTGGTGTGTGTGTGTGTTTCCTCACCATGAGCATGCAGAAGTCCGGCAGGTGTCCCGTCATTCCGAACACCGTGGTCTTCAGGTACTTCTCGTGTCCGGCCAGGTCGATGAAGGTGATGACTTTAGAGGATTTCTCGCAGATCTTGGTCCAGTCTAAGCCGCCACCGTGGCTGTCTGGTTTATTCACAACCTGAACCACATGAGGCAGAGGCAGGACACAATACAATATGACTGGGATTCAGAGCTTAATAGAAATTCATTAATTAAAACTGATATTTTCAGCTGTTGGAGGTTTTATAAGTGATGATCACATATTTTATAAATGTATTCAACTCTGTTCAGAACAAACCAGCTGGGTTCCACGGCTCAGAAAAAAGTATAATCTCTAAAAAATGATCTGCCTTTTTCTTTTAAAACCATCAAACAATGGAACCATCTGTCTGAAGTTGAATGAATGGATGGATGTTATTAATCCCCATGGGGAAATTCAAAGTACAGTCACTGCTCCAGACAAGAAAAACACAATCACAGTCCATCATCACTTAAATAAATGGATTATCTGAAGTAACCATTTTGATGTACATTGACAATTTTTTGTTTTGCTGTTTTGAGCCAAACTGTGTTAACATGGAAGTGATTAGGACACGTCTTTTTCACTGACATGAAACTCTATTTTCAGACTAACTCTTCTAAAGTTCTAAACAACATCACACTTATATGGTGGTAAGTAGAGGGTCCTTAAAGACAAACCCAAGTGTCCTGAGGTCTTCATGTCCTCAGATAGTGTGTCCACAGTTACTGATCTACAAACATGGACCTCTGTGTTCATAAGACGTCTGAGGAGGAAGACCCAAATAGTCGATTGTCGAGTGCAGTTAAGACGCTCTGGAAATTCGTGATTTCATGGCATTCTTTTTAAAAACAATAACCTGTTAGTAGACTAAGCTTTGCTGTTCCATACATCTTAATTTACATTTCTAATGAAATACTGGACTATGTTTTTTAAAAAGAATGAGGGATGAGTCAATCTAGACTTTGTATTGTGGGTACCGATGGTAGGCCTGTCCATGTACAGAGGACAGCATGAGGGTTAAAAAGTCAAAATTATCAGACATAAAGTTTAAATTATGAGTTAAAATGTCAAAATTCCAAGTCATTAAGCCCAACCAGAATTAATCCAAATATAGGATACTCTGAATTATAAGGCACACTGTCCTTTTTGGAGAAAAATTATTTTAAGTGCACCTTATAAAATATGGAAAATACGGTATTTTATTTACTTGTTGTCAGAGGGGCCTTTTCCCCAGCGTGGCACCTCTGGGGGCTACCCTGTCATTTCCACTCACCTGTCCTTCCTGGTCAAAGCCCAGGATGTCGTTGCCAACACTGCTGGTCCGGCCGCTTTCCATCTCATGTTTGTGTCTGAAGAGTTTCTGGCGAGCGAATCCCCTGCCGTTGTCCAGCTCCCCGTGGGTCAACACCCCGAGTAGCGTGCTCTTACCGGCGTCTACGTTCCCTACAACTGCAACTCTGAGACATAAAAAAAAAAGATAAAATGAAGAAAAACATGAAACAGAATAGACGAATAGACTTTAGCCTCCGTTTTATAAATACATTTGTATTTGTTTAATTTGTTTCATCTGCAAATAGGAGAGTAAATATTTTTGCGATACATGTGCTAAATCATTTATATAAATTAGAAGCCGCAGGGGTCCCAAAATAGAACCTTGCGGAACAAAGTATGACATTGAATTAACAGGTGATTTGAAGATACCATTGGTAACATACTGTTTAAGTTACTCAGACATTTTACAATCTGTACACATTCTGCTTTCTTTAATATTCACCTGACTTCCAAAAAATCCTGCTCGCCCACCCGTCGGCGGATGAGGTAGTCCCGCATTTTCCCGCCAGTATCTGTCCTCTCCCGAAGTAGGATGAGGTCGGCTTCGATCTGTTCACAAAGCGACTGCACCGTTGCCACTGACGCCTCCATGTCCTTCTCATCCAGACCATAATCACCTCCATCTAAACAGGGGCAGGAGTCCAACGAGTAAGAGGAGAAGAATTCAACAATTCAAGGAATTCTAGGATATTTTACTTTTTTTAAATGGAATTCTTTATTTTCAACATTTCCGTGCTGTGGTTTCCATAAACGTCTGAATTCAACATTCATTCAACTGCACTGGTCTGTGCACCATGTTACTGCATTTTCAACAAAATAAAAATGCAAGTTTATTTCGTAATAATCACCTCAAAGCGTAAGAACTTGTTATGTAATGCAGCAATGTTTATTACAAAATACTGCTTCATCACACTAAATATGTGCGTCATGACAAATAGACCAGGAGCATTTAATAATATTAAAGCGGAATTAACTGTTTACAGGTCAAAGGAATTATCGCATTTGGAATTAAAATCACAATAAACCAGTGACTTTATTCGGAAATAAGTTTAACTTGGAACGATCATTTTCTATTAGAATTACGTGTTTACATCTGAAAGACAAATTAATTTTTATTCTGAATTAAAAAGGAATAAACCCTCTCATGTAAACAAGACAACTATGTCACTATGGTAACCATGGCTCATAATCCTTTCAGACTGAAACACAGGCTATATGTTATTTAGTGTTCAGAGCTATGTTTTGCATTTAGCTGCTGGTCACCATTATGCATAGTTGAATCCATCCCACAATGTTTCAGCTTGAATTTAGCTGAACTTCAAACCTCGAGGGCCACCCCAGAACATCATCTTATTGTTAAATGATTTTGCGTGCTGTGTTTTTCCTATGGAAGTGGAATAGTTTCATAGGGTGGCCGCCTTATTCCACAAGTGTCCGTCTGCTGTTACTAGTCTGAGACGGGTTGAGGTGTGGGTGTGGGGGCTCAGAACAGGTGGTCAGCCACTCAGACAGACTGAATTCTACTGACATGAATGGGTGACCGTCCCTTTGCTGAACAGGGGAAAATGACACCCTTTCACACATGACCTCTGACCCCCACACATGCATCACATGGGTCAGACATGTTGCTGTAACAAGCAAAAATAACTCAGGTTGCCAACAAAAGCCCTGTTTGTGTGTGTGAGCTGGGGGGGGGGGTGTCAGAATAAATTGAAATAGCACAGCTGACAGATGTGCGGCCGTTGTGGGTGGGGGTCTCCTAGACATATACAGTCAAATAAAAGCCCTACAACTCTATAAGCATGTGATTGATAGATAGACAAACAGACAGATATGGAGTCATATAACAGGTTATCATGCTCTTCATCCCACAGGCCACATTGGAACCATTGGCGGGCTGCATTTGGCCCCTGGGCTGCACATTTGAAACCCCTGATGTAAAGTGAACACATAGATCATCTTCCAAAAAGCACCTGAAGCCACACACCGTGTACCGTTTTTCTTTTCCCCTCACAAATACAGCATTATAATGTCAGGTAGTGCCATAAGGCAAACACTGTGTATGTAAAGAAAACATGTATTACTAAAGCGAAGAACAAACACTCATCCATACCTGATCCCATTCCAACTACATAGATTGTCTCTCCGCAGCCTTCGTCTATCCGTTCCCTCAGATGTCGTAGTAATGAATCATACTGTTGTCCTGTTGGACTCACCAGAACCAGCTGAAAAGCACCACAAAAAGAGAAATGCGACGGGTGGCCTTGAAATGTCAGTCATACACAGTCAACAGCTTCTATGAGGTGTGGATTCAACAGATAAACCTGCATGAAAGTTTGAAAAAACATTCCCGTTTAACCCATAAAGACCCAGTGTGACTTTAGTGAAAGTTTCCCAATGATTTCGTGCCCATATTTAGTATTTCTTCAGTGATTTCTCACCATTTATCATAATACTATCCTTTAAAGGAGTCATTCCATGGTTATTTCATTAATATTACTGTGTTCTTCATTGTTATTGAATACATTGTGTGTTGGTTCTATTTAAAAAAAACATCTGGATTGTTTTGTTTCCAGTTGTTTTTTCGAACAACAGTTTACCGGTACTTCCTCCATGATGCGGTGATGAGGCGTCTCTGATTGGCTCAGAATGTGTGAAGGAACACTCCCCCCTCCCCTCTGTCTCTGTCTGCGTTTACCTTTTCAGAGTGCCATCCAGCTTGGTTTCGTGCTGTTGCTTGTTTTGAAAACGTGCAGGAAAAAAACAATGCTTTATTTCCACAGAGAGCACATGAACCAGTTTGATCTGCCTTTTTTCCCCAAGTTTGTGCAGCAGCTACTGTGGCGCCGTCTTCTCTTGTAAATGCTAATGCTACTTCAGCTGCGATGGGAGGGGGGGGGTCGAGTTTAACCCCATGTGGGTGACACCAATATCCTTGTAATGTGTAGTGGACAGACTTTTCTGAGTGGCTCATTTCTCAGTGTTGTTTTCTATGAACAATAAATCCAGCCAGTGGAGGGGACAGACCACGTAGCAAATGCAGCATGTGTTGGTAACTCGGGGTGACCCATCAGATTCCAAAAGGAGCTTGGAAAAGTAGTTTTCAGCGTAATCACACCTTTAAATTTAGCATTTTTTCACTGAAAATATCTGATATTTGCCTATATTTAATTTACTGATCATGTACTTTAACCATCATCATATTATTATTATATGTGAAGGTTGTTGTAATTATATGAAAAACAGTGAAAACTGAAGAAAAACATTTACTTTTTCAACAAATATACCATTAATTCAACACAAATCCAGTGTTTCCATCGACTGCCATGGGTTTTACTGAGCAATCAATGTTGTAGAAGATGATGGAAACCAATTATTTACATGTATTGATCAATTGTAAACAGTGTAGATCAGTAGATTTATTTTGGTCATCAGTGTTTTTTGAGGGGTCTTTATGGCTTAACCCTTGTGCGGTCCTTCGTAAAAGGCACACTGGCTGTGTCCTACAATCGGGTCTTAAAAACCCAGATTCCAAAGTTCAGTTCCATAGATTCATCACCCCACCCCCCAAGGATATATTACTGTTTTCAGTAGTAAGCAATGGCATCCTACAGTACGTATAAAAAGGTACATTTGTGAGCCACCGGGTCTCTTTGACCCGAAGGACCGCACAAGGGTTAATCAAACATTTTAAATCCAAACTGACTCAGGGCTGCTATAAACCATTTGCTGTATTTTAATTGTATTTTAACCCATGAAGACCCAGTGCTACCTTTCTTGCTCTTGCCAAATACATTTTTATCTCTATTTGACCCTTATTAAAGTTATTTATTACCATTTATTATAAGATTATCTTCTGTCTTTGGCACTTTTTCTATAAAAATCATGCCTTTTCCTGTATTTAATTTGCCGATAATGTAAATGTTCATAAATGCTCAGATTTAAGTGAAGGGCTATTATATGACACAGACAAAACTGAAGAAAAAGTTACTTTTTCAGCAAATATATCAACAACTGAATGTAAAAACAAGTATCAACAACTGCTGTCATTTACCAAATTCTGTGTGTTTACTGCGAATGGATGTTATAGAAGATGACGCTGTTTTAACAGTAACTCCAGAGCCCCTGAACATCCAACAGGCTCATATCTGATGAGCATGAAAAGATGACAAACTTCATTTTACAACAATTATTTACATGCATTGATAGGTTCGGTTATTTAGAAGTTAAAAGATTTTGCATCAGTAGATGGTTTTTGTTGCCAGTGGCTGTGTTAAACCCCCACAAACATAATGCAAATTTGCAGCTTTTAACATAATAATCCAACAAATTTAATAACTTTCCCACAAACATCAGAGGAGTCACCTACCACTAATAATTTCTCACAGATATATAATTATTATGTTTGTGGGGAATTTATAGCATTTGTGGGCTGCTAAAAATCTTTACTTTCCAAATTATAATAACTTTCCAGCTAATTTACTACAAACATAACATTTCATGCGTCATAGATGACTGCTATTATGTTTGTAAGAAACTTATTACATTTGTTGGACTATTACATTAAAAGTTGTTCAATTTTATTATGTTTGTGCGGTTAACAGGCTGTTTGGGTCTTTATGGGTTAAAATGTATAGTAATTGTGTTAAACTGTAAAGCACTTTTTGACTCTTTATTTATGAAAAGTGTTCTATGAATAAAAAAATACTTAACTTTGTCTAGACAGGTTGCTGCTTTTGCACGTAAATAAATATAGCCCATGTCTGGATAAAGTGCCAGCTGGATGCAGTTACACACGTAGTGCATCATACGTGTCACTTTCTGAGGTTTTTGTACAAGAGGCAAATCGTTTCTTCAAATACTACATGCAAAATTAATTATGCAACATTCTTAACATGTGGAGACATTTCTTAACGTAATCGGAGCAAACTCCCACTTGGCTGCAGAAAGTTATAATAGCTTAACGTTACTAAGTGCTACAGTGAGGCCTACCTTGTTGCTTAAGTCTAAATGATCCCCGGACTCGCAGTTTGTGTCCTCCTCGTCTTCAAAGCCCTCTTCGCCGGATTGCTCGTCAGCACATCCGCGGTCCGGCGCGAACATGCAAGCAGGCACCAAAGACTCGGCTGTCTGTATTGCACCTGTATTGCATATCCCTGGTTCTGTTACTGTTAACGACGCCATGTCTAGAAAGAAAGAAAAAACTGTAAACGTGACAGAAAAATAAACAAACCAACTTATCGTATTTTGCTTCTCCACTTGCTAAGCTAAACAAACAGCTAGAGGACAGAGTACTGTTTTAATGACAGACTGCTTCAGTCAAACTCAACAGCTGCAGCGTCTTTACACGTATAAACAAATGGACACATAAATGACCAACAACGTTAAAAAATATTTTAATTAATGATGAAAAGGAAAACAAGGCATACCAGAAGTCGTTAGCTAGCTGAGAGGCTAACTTAGTCGTCTATGAGGGTATGCTCGCGACGGACACGCCCATCACAAAATCAGAGCAGCTGATTGGCTACAGTACTGAACGCCCCGACCACTAGGATACACAACACTCGTCAGCGTGCAGCTTTGGTGAAACCGTGACCTATTTCCAGCCAAAGCATGACTTCAGTTACTACTGTGACATAATAACACCAGGGGTGAAAGTGAGCCGGAACGAAGAAGGTAGAAGGTAGCTGTCAAAATCCCATACTAAGAAGCTGTGTTCACAGAATGCGTTTAGTGCTGTCTGCGCCAACTTTCAATACAAGTCCCTGTTGAGCGTCAAGAGCGCTAAGCGCCATCAGCGCAAAAAACGTGCGAGAGACATTTTTTTTTATTTGGAAATAGTTCATATTTTAGAACGCTGTGCTCGTCAATGTCACAATTTTCTTCGTGACCAATCAAAAGCAAGGAGGGGGCGGGACAACCACAGTCAACAACCACCGGTTTCACTTTAGGGTTTACCAGGACTTGAGGTTAAAAGCGAAGGCATAGAGAAATGTTGCGGTATCAGTTGCGCTGCCGGTACATTACTGTATTTGTTTGTTTGTATACATAGCTTCGCATGACGTCACCTCATCGCCGAGTAACGCACGCCGCCATTTTAAGAGGGGAAAACAATAACGTAGCAACACTAGACAGATAGCTCTGCTGTGATGTCCTCCGACTATATTGATAACCTTCTGCCCTACGCAAAAGACCAATTGAAAGTAAATTAGCAGGGATCAGACTGGAGAGTTGTCTATATAAACCACCGGCAGGTTCTCGGCAAAATGACCCCACGAAAGTAGCCTAATATTAAGTGGCCATCCATCGATGACTATCTTGTCGAAAGTCCTGGCATATATATACATGAGAAAAAATGTGAACTTATAAGAGCCTGGAAGCATATGTTTTGTTTGAGGTAGGTTACATAAATGTATTTGAAATACTTCTCTGCCCCTCACTCACCCAGCACCCAGAGCATTCCACTTTAGTTTTATTTAATTTTTTAGTTCATTAGCCTTTCTTTAATCATGTTTACTATTTTATTTATTATTGCAGGCTCTCCAGTCTTTTCTGACTCTCATTTTATCACCTCGAGGGGCCTATATTTATGTTGGCCTGTCTAATTTATATTAATTGATTTTTTTCAGCCAGGATGGGTTCAGACAGTATTGTCATTTACCCCAAATGTAGGATAGCTACTAGCTAGCCTTCAAAAAACTACTAAAATGCGTCAATGTCAATTTCATGAAATATTTTTTGATTTTTAGGCACTAAGATAGCCATATAGCTAGACCTACCATTGAGGAAACGTAGGTCCACTTTCAGACTCCAGGACTTGCTATCATCTGGAGATATTCTTCTCAGTGCAATGCTGCACGTTTTTTCACCCTTTTCTGTCAGTACACAGTAAAAAGACATCTTCTTTTCCATCCAAGCATGGTTATTTACGAAGGGAAACTGAAACCTCCCAGACATAAATACAGTACTGTATGTACAGTACTATACGCAACTACGTAATGCTCTAAGGGAGCTACCCATGATGCCTTTGACCCTCATTCATCACGGAGTTACTGTTGTTTCCTGAGATTTTCCCAGTGTGCTCACAGTAATTTCTCCACCTAGACCAGCACTTTTAGCGTCAAAAGTTCAGCCGAACAGTGCAAGAAGAGTATATGACCAGCAGACTATCATCAGTTTAAGAAAAATTGTTGAAAACTTGGACACTCTTCAGCGTTCCAGAATGAAACATAGAACAGGAAACTGAAATTGTTTGGGTTGTTTGGAGGAAATCCCAATCTGACTCGCTGGAATTTACACTCTTCATGCAAGAGCAACTAAACCAATATGACATGTTGCATGGCTACGAATGCATGCATTTGAAATGCATCCAGGCTGGCTTAGTACTTATTCTGTACACTTATACAAACAGCAGTTTTAGATGATCACAATCTGCCTGTTTCACAGTCTGTGTCAACAGTCATTAAAGCGCCAATCAGCATCTGGCAACAGTCAAGTTGACTGAGGGTAGGTAGCCTAATCTAATATGAAATATTATCTCATAATTACGAGATAACTATTTCGTAATTATCAGATAACAACCGAACCAAACCACCATCTTGTCTAAATCCTGAGATATTACCACTCATGTGTTTTAGCTGATGACCTTTAGTCTGACCTTGATCTTTGACCTTTATTGCTCAGAACAGACAGACAAACAAATGGATCCGAATTTAATACTGCCTTCACGGAGAGATAACCTGGTAAAATTTTTATTATTGTTTGAATGCAATGAACCACTGTATGTTTGTCTATGCAACAAATACAAATACTGACCTGTTTTTTTAGAATATTTTATTTTTATTTAAAATAATATTTAAATTATTTTCATTTATTAAATTACTTATTTATTTTATTTATAAAAAAAATATGACACAAAACAGACAGAAAATCAACATTTCAGGAAATGAAAATTTGCTCAACGGCAAATCAGTCAATCATTTTTCAGGTGAGTCATAATTATGTGATTAAAAGTCATATTTATGACAAAACTTATAATCATGAGATTAAAAGTCAGAATTATGACATAAAAACTAAAAATTGTTTGATTAAAAATCATAATTATGAGATTAAAAGTCATAATTATAACATAAAAAGTCAAAATTATTACCCATCCTTAATACCATTGGGGCACCTGTAAGGAACCATGGGTGGCGCCTGGGGACCCACCTCTTGCTGTAGAACCAGGCTAATGATCAGAATCATCTGGCTGGAGGATTTGACCCGAACAAACATCAGACATCCCAAGCTCCAAAAACTCATTTCAGGGAGATGCTTATCGACCCTTCCAACCCCCCCACCCCCTTTCCGATTTATTAAACGAAAACGTGTAATTCATGAGTAAAAAATTACTAGAAAATCAATGAAGTGATATAAATTAAATATACGAGGTGTGTTTTATGTGCCCAGACACAGGGCTATAAATTAAAGGCCTATTGGAGTCCAGAGGTCACATGACCCACATGACCCACACACTATTGAACAAAAACGTGTAATTTGAGTAAGCATTTGCTAGTTAAATTCAATGAATACTTGGTAAGTATTCATTTATTTATGTATTGATTCATTCATTCGTGTATTTATTTATACATTTGAGATGAATATACAATTGATTTAATGGAGAAAAGTTTTGTTTTGTTTTGTTTTTTTAGTGTTGCGAGCCAATTTATTTTGTGACGGTCCCTAAACTCCCCGACAGCAAGGAAGTGTGTGTCTGCTCCTGAAGCCTCTCCACTAGGGTAAGGCTGAGTAGACAGCCGCTGATGCTTGTGGAGAAGGTGCACATCTGTCAAATATCAGATTTAAGCAGCTTACTGGCATGAGTTTGATCAGAGAGTCTGTGGAAACGTGCCTGCACGCTCTCACTTATAGTGTTAAAAAAACTCCCTCTCATAGTCCAAAATCCGGAATATTTATCTGACTCGCGGGCATCAGTGAGACACTATTGATATATTAAAAATAAAGGGGGGAAAGTGGAGGAAACCCACCCAGACACAGGGAGAGAAACAGTCAAACTCCACACAGAAAGGCCCAAATGGTTCAGAAATTGAACCGGGTCTTCTTGCTGTGAGGGAAGAACACTAGCTGCTCAGTCACCGTGCTGCATTTATAATGACGTAAAAAGTCAGAATTATTCGATTAAAAGTCATATTTATAAGACAATAGAATCAAAGTGATTTTATAAATGTCATAATTATGAGATAAAAAGTCTGAGGCCAGTGGAACCACCTGTGAGCAGGGATATGAAGGTAACAGGAACTATGAGAAAACAAATTAATTTGTCTTTATGAGCTAACAGCCATAAAAATGTAAATCCACAGTCGTTCTGGGCTTCTGTAGATATGAAGTGAGATATGAAGAATAATGTCTCTGGTGTCATGACATAAAGTGTTTTATGTGTTCTTTGATAACGCTACTTCCTGCTCCCAGGAAGAACTTCGACCTTTTCCGTCAGATTCAGGTGATGCTTAAACCAAAGTCATTTATTAATTTACTGACTGGAGTAGGAACATGCACAGGAGGACCTATGTGAACACACTTCTTATTCTTTACTTCTAATTGCATAGTTTAACTTTTATAATATGACACACATTTTACAAATACTTGATTTTCACTTAACAATGTAAATTATGAAGCATATTATTTGAATAAATGGTGATAAATCACATGAGAAAAGTTTATTAAAAAATTGAGAAAAAAAATTATTTGAGAGTGTCCTGTGTCTTTATGGGTTAAACTACATCATATTTACACTTTTTTAAAATTGATGTCCAACAACATCACATGCCTATGGAAGTGAATTAGGGAAAATGGGGAAAAAAATAATAAAATGAGGGCCAATATATTTGGTTTGTTTTTATTTTGAGAAAAAAGTCTGAATTCTAAGTTTATTCTCAGATTTCTCATCTCGTACTCATTATCTGAAGCCGCTTTATCCTCACTAGGGTCACAGGGGTCAAATCCAGCTACAATGGGTGAAGGCGGGGTACGAGTCTCCAGTTCATCTCATGGCTGAACATATATAGACAAACAATCACTGTCACATTCACACCTATGGACAATTTAAATTAACCAGTTAACCTATCAGTGCATGTGTTTGGATGGTGGGAGGAACCTGGAGAAAAGCCACGTGGACACAGGGAGAACATACAGAAAGGTCTGGTGTGGGAATAGAACCAGGGACCTTCTTACTGTGAGTTACGAGTGCTAACCACTGCACCACCGTGCCACCATATTCTCAGAATTGTGACTATAAAAAGTGAAATAAAATAATATATTTATTTTTCCCTTTTTCTTTTTCTGATTACAGTCATAATTATGAGAAAAAGTTTGAATTTTCACTTTTTCCTCAGAATTCTGTTTTTTTTCCCTGGAATAATAATAGTACAAAATACATTGTACCTCAAGGAGCATAATATTTGAATAAATCATGATAAAAGTAAAAAAAAAAAAAAAAAAAAGAGAATAAATATCATTTGAGTGTCCTGTGTCTTTATGGGTTAAACCACATCATATTTACACACTTGTATAAAATGATAATCTTTAACTAGATAAAATCCTGCTGTATGTGATAAGAACAGTGTTCTAGTTTCACTGACCGTCAAAGTGTTTCCAGGGACAGGTCCTTTTTTTCTTTTTCTGTCTTTTTTTGGCCTGTTTCCTGTGTCCCGCCCCCGGCATCCCTCACTCTTTGGCTCATATATAAACCTGTCACCTCTGTGCTCAGCTTTGTCACTGCAGGAGGAACCCACTGACGACAGACAAGATGGTGAGTCCTGCACAAACACTCACACACACCTGTGGTTTAGACCTGGAAAAACAATATATGCACTAATATATGATATATAAACTAATATATGCACTAATATGTGATATATACACTAATATATGCACTAATATATGATATATAAACTAATATATGCACTAATATATGAAATATACACTAATATATGCACTAATATATGCGCTAATATATGATATATAAACTAATATATGATAAATATACACTAATATATGCACTAATACTTATATATATATATATATATATATATATATATATATATATATATATATATATATATATATATATATATATATATATATATATATATATATATATATATATATATAGTGCAAAAAGAGTGCAGTATAGTAAAAGTATTAGTGTATATATTAGTGTATATTTCATATATTAGTGCATATATTAGTGTATATTTCATATATCAATGTATATACATGTACATTTTTTACTTTGGCTACAGCCTCAGGAGGTTGGTATAAACTTATGTAGATATCAGTTTCTTGCAGAGGTGGAAGTAAATGTTCTGCACTTATACAACCCTCTTCCACCTTCATGTGCTCAAAGCGCTTTACATTCGCCTCACATTCACACACACTCACTCACACACCAGTAGGTTTGTAAGGTTCTGTCAGTCCTACTGGGAGACTAAGGCAGGGTTCAGTGTCTTGCCCAAGGACACTTCAACATGTGGAAAAACAGAGCCCGACCCACTCTACCAACTGAGCCACGTAGAAGTAGAAGTACTTCCTTTAATGTACTTAAGTACAGTTTTTAGGTATCTGTACTTTACTTGAGTATTTATTTTCCTTCCAACTTTTTACTTTTACTTCCTACATTTTTCACTGTTATCTGTAGTTTATAGTCCTTACTTTTTCAAACTAGACAAATGTGACAGTATGAAAAATAAGTCGCAAATCAGAAATTGTGAATTACTATATATCATTTTGACCCTTTTAATCTCATAATTCAGAATTTTTTCTCATAATTGTGTCTTTTTATCTCCTGATTTAGATTATTTTATTTTATATAGTTATGCTTTTTTTTTATCTCCTATTTATGAATTCCCCCCCCCCTAAATGTCCTGTCCATGACCCGATAAAACACATAATCGACACAGTAACTCAGTTTTAAAGGCTTTATTTTTGTTTGTTTTTTTTCTTGCTTAAATCAGTATTATTTCATCCAAAGCAATAAAAAGCAGTTTTACTTTTTACTTTATTACAATTGAGAAGTTGTACTTTTTTTTTACTTGTACTTAAGTAAAAGTGTTGAATTAGTACTTCTACTTTTACCAGAGTATTTTTTCACATCAATAGCTGTACTTCTACTGCAGTACATGAGTACTTTGACCACCTGTGGAGGCTTGTTTCTCTTCTAGTGGCCTGAACACTGACAGGGCAGAGGTGTTAATGGTCTGGATCAGATGGCCCCTTCTACCAACCGAGCCTTTGGGACGGCCATGGCTCGGTTGGTAGAACGGGTCAACCACTAACTGAAGGGTTGGTGGTTTGAATCCTGCTCTGTGCTAGTCGGTCCGCTGTGTCCTTGGGCAAAGACACTTCACTCACACAGGTGTATGAATGTTTGGTGGTGGTCAGAGGGGAGTCATTCCATGGTTATTTCATTAATATTACTGTGTTCTCCGTTGTTATTGAATACATTGTGTGTTGGTTCTATTTAAAAAACATCTGGATTGTTTTGTTTCCAGCTGTTTTTTCTCGGTAGAAAAACGACTTCAGGTAGAACGTCAGAGTTTACCTGTACTTCCTCATACATGTCCATGACGTGGAGACGAGGCATACGTAAAGGACAACTCCTCCCTCGCCTCTCGCTCTCTGTGTGTTTACCTTTACCAGAGTAGCATCCAGCTAGGTTTTGTGCCTTTGCGTGCAGGGAAAAAAACCAGGCTTTATTTCCACAGAGACACATGAACCAGTTTGATCCGCCATTTTTTTCACAGTTTGTGCAGCAGCTACTGTGGCGCTGTCTTCTCTTGTAAATGCTAATGCTAATGCTAATGCTACAAAGGATTCGCTGCAATGGGGGATGGGCTTAACCCCACATGGGTGACGCTAAAGTCCATCTGACGTCAGATGGACCGGCTTTTTCTGGGTCCCTGGTTCCTCTTGTTGTTTTGTGTGAATGCAGCCAGTGGAGGTGATGAACCACTGTCAAAGGAGCATGTGTTGGTAACTAGGGGTGACCCATCAGATTCCAAAAGGAGCGTGGAAAAGTGGTTTTGAGTGGAATGACACCTTTAACAATTCATTTACAGATCACATGGAAAGTACAGGAAGGTCACACACATCACAGCCACTTTATTTACACAGTCTTATTTATTAAATAAAACATGTTTAAATTGTTTAATTATTAAATTTTTTTAAATCTATGTTTAAATGTATTTTTCTTATTTAAAGAAAATGGAGATATCTAAAACATGCAGGACACTGGGGCACGAATACTGGATTTAAAACAACTGGCTTAATTAATTTTTTTTTTGCATAATTAGTTTAACCAGATTAGTTCCAGATCTATTGTTTATAAATCAGTTCTTCTATCTGACTGAAAAGTTCCTCTGGAGGTGGTTGTGTCTGATTTTAAATCTGATCAGATAAAAAAGTTTTTAAAGTGCATTTATTATTAATTTACAATATACATGTATTTTCCTTTTTTATTGTCTTTGTTTATTGGACAGTTTGACATGTGACAAACAGGACCAACCTTTTGTTTGTTTTTTTAAGTCCTCCTATAATCCCACCATAACCTTAAAGAATATTATTTTTTTATGTAAATACAATATTGACATGTGAACAGGCTTTTCCAGTTTCATGGAAACATACGTGTACATACATAAGTTTCCACCTGACAGTATTTATGCAGTTGTCATGTCAGTCAACATAAATATGAAGCGACACACATAAATATCTGGTCAAATGAATTAGTTTGATGTTAAATATATGTGTAACATTTCTGCTTCATTTGACATTTATAATCATTTTAAAACATTTTTAAAATTACATGAATTTTTTTTATTATAAGGGGAGAAAGAAATGACGTCAGTACTGTGTCTGTGACTGTGTCTGTGACTGTGTCTGTGACTGTGTTTCTGACTTTTATTTAATGGATTTAATTCATTTAAGGGACATAATTTGGTTTAATATGAAACATGTACATTCTAAAAAAATATTAACAGTAAATGGACTGCACTTATACAGCGCTTTTCCACCTCCATGGTGCTCAAAGCGCTTTACATTAGCCTCACATTCACCCATTCACACACACCAGTAGGTTTCTAAGGTCTAAGGTCAGTCCTACTGGGGGCCTAAATCAGGGTTCAGTGTCTTGCCCAAGGACACTTCGACATGTGGACAGCAAGAGCTGGGATGCGAACCGCCAACCTCTCGGTCATTGGGCGACCCACTCTACCAACCAGTATTTCACAGCCAGTGAAATACTGGCTGTTTTTGGCAGAAATTCACAATGACGATGTAGATATATAATCTGGAAAATGCGGTAGCTTAATAGTGTAATTCTTTTGGACTTGGCCCCAAGACATCTGGTGCCCTTGGCGACCGCCTAGTCCGCCTATGCCTAATGCTGGCCCTGTGTGACGTCACATTGTAGTCTCTTACTTTTACACATAAAACCTAACATCATGTTTCTTTCCCATCATAAATGGGTGGTCTACCTATGACACATAAATATTTATTATCAACCACTATCATATGTGAATTTCAGAGCACTTGTCAAACGGAATCAGAATTTAGCTTGATTCGCTCCATTCACTCCCATTCACATTTTTTGTGAGCTAAGAACCCATGGACCGGAAGTAGAAGGGCGTGGCTTAGCCTCTCCATACAATGTCAGGGCAGTATAAGGTCCGCCAACCACTGTACAGGATAGTATGAGCTCTGCCCACCACTCTGACATGAGCCTTTGAGCAACATTCACACTTTTTTTTCTCAGAATTTTGACTGTTTTAAATATTATTTTATCAGTAGTATTGTTCTGAGAATAAAGTTTGACTTTAGAATTTATTTTTATAATCTTATTTTAATTAATTCTTAATTAATGAAATAATTTCATTGTTCTTAGATTAAAGTCAGATGTAACCAGGAAGTCAGTAACTCAAATCAGAAATTAAAAATGTAAACATAAAACACACATTTAGTCCATTTTCTTATTTTCAATCTTTAATTAGTGTGAACAAGTGAAATAATAAACCCTTTTTATTTTTAATTTATACATGAATTATAACATACCCAGTAATTTTTAAAAAATCTGTATGAAAAGAACCAAAGAGTCACAGTGTGTGTCTGTGTGTGTGTGTGTTTGTATTCCTATCTTTATGGGGACATTGATATGTTTACACAGTCACAGTTTCTGACACTATGGGGACCAAAATTCAAGTCCACACGAGGGCTACATATAAATAAATGTCCCCACTAGTAAAATAGAAATGATGTGACCCTATAAATACATTCATTAGTTTTTTTCAGGAAGTCCCCATAAATCATGGGGGGAAACATTTGCAAAGTGAAACATGTATTTTTCAAAGGTTTGAAAATGTGTTTACATTTAAATAGTTTTTATTTATTTTTATGTTTATTTGTAAAGTTATTTGTTTTTTAATGAATTTTTTTATATATTATTATTTCTTTTATTTATGTATATTAATAAATATATTTTCTTTTTAAATTATTTTTCTGTATTTATTCATTCATTTTTATTTATTTATTTTTAATTGAATTTAGTTTTCTAATTTTGATTACTATTATTTCTTTTTTATTTCATTTTATCAATTTGTTTTTTTAAATGTGTTGACATTCACTGGCAACTTGATTAAAAACTTGGTCCTCATGAGACATTTAAACAAGTGCATGTGTGTTCATTAAACACACTTTGACCTGCAGTCAATCATCCACCAGTAAGGATCTGACACACAGGAGATAGGAGGTTTCTATGGCAACACAGCAGGTGGTGGATGGACTTATCAGTGGGTGTGGGTGTGGGGGGGTGAAGTTAATGCAGACCCAGGTGATATTTGACACACAAAAGATGAAGTTTATGGGTTTATTGATCTGACGCATAAACTTCTGAACTCTGATAATGACTTTTTTTCCCATCAGCCTTTGCCAAAGAGCAAAGAGCCTTTTTTTTCCTTTTTTCAATGTGTTGGGACAATTTATTACAAAATACAGTACTATAAAGTTAGGACATTTTGGAGGTTTCTTAGAAAAACAGTGTCTTTAAACGTGTCATTCTCCTGAAATCCACTTTTCTACGCTCCCTTTGGAATCTGATGGGTCACCCCGAGTTACCAACACATGCTGTGTTTGATGCGTGGTGTGTCTCCTCTACTGGATGGATTCACCATCATTCATAGAAAACAACAGAGAAACCAAACACTCAGAAAAGGTCTGTCCACTACACCTCATGAGGACATTGGCGCTGCGTCACCCACATGGGGTTAAGCTCGTCCACCATTGCAGCGAATCTGAAGTAGCATTAGCATTAGCATTTACAAGAGAAGATGGCGCCACAGTAGCTGCTGCACAAACTGGAAAAAAATGGCGGAGCAAACTGGTTCATGTGGTTTCTGTGGAAATAAAGCATAATTTTTTTTCCTGCATGTTTTCAAAGCAAGTGACGGCACCAAACCTAGCTGGATGTTACTCTGGTAAAGGTAAACACACATACCCAGAGGGGAGAGGGGAGTATTCCTTCACACATTCTGAGCCAATCAGAGACGCCTCATTACCGCATGAGGTAATGAGGTATGAGGAAGTAACTATTCGACCTCGTGTCATTTTTCCACCCTGCGAAAACAGCTGGAAACAAAGCAATTCAGATGTTTTTTTAAATAGAACCAACACACAATGTATTCAATAACAATGGAGAACACAGTAATATTAATGAAATAACCATGGAATGTCTCCTTTAATAATAATAATGGATTAGATTTCTATAGCGCTTTTCAACCCATGAGTGACCCATTATTCATTCACTCTCACATGCTCCCTCTGGTGGTGGTGAACTACATATGTACCCACAGTTGTCCTGGGGCAGACTGACAGAAGTGTGGCAGCTATTTTGCACCTACAGTCCCTCTGACCACCACTAAACATTTATACACCAGTCTGAGGCAGGACGGTGAAGTGTCTTTGCCCAAAGACACAACGGACTGACTAGGAATCGAACCCTTTGGTTAATGGACACTCTACCAACTAAGCCATGACCGTCCAAAGCGTCTTTAAACTTTGTCCAATGTGAATCCCATTTGAACTCTTTGATCCAGTTCGACCAGTTCAGCAGAAGTTCCAGAGGAGCCCATGTGAACGTGCGTTTATGGTTTTACGGCCGTCATGTGATGATGTCATATATGTGCTGACAAACACAGAACCTTCCCGTTTCTATTGTTTTACAAGCGTCAGTTGGTTCCACCCTGGTAAATCATCAACAGCTGCGATAAGAAGAACACTGCTTCATCTTCAGACCACGAAGCACTTCCTGTTCTGTACAATATAGTCGATAGTAGAGTATAATCATGATGATAGAATATTTCTAATAATAATAAATAATAATAATAATAATAATAATAAGTATCTCGCATTAATAACATCATCTGGTCTGCCTATTTCCACCTGCAGTCCATCAATCGTCTCCGCCCCTCGCTCACCCCCCACCCCATCGCCATCCTCGTCCATAGTCTTCTGTATTACTGCAATTCACTCCTCTTTGGCCTCCTTCAAACGCCCCTCCATAAACTCCAGCTGGTTCTACCTGGATCATCACCACAACACCGTCTTCACACCACATCACTCCTGTCCATCAACAACTCCACTGGCTCCAGTTAATCAACCAATAAACTACAAAGTCCTTCTGTACACGTATAACTCCATCCATAACCTCGCCTCTTTCTACCTCTCTGACCTTCTGTAAATTGTCATTCCATCCCACGCCCTCAGATCCTCATCCTCTCTCCACCTCACAGTTAAAAATGCCCGTCGATGCTATGGAGACGAGAGCTTTCAGTTGCCCCGCTCCCCAACTCTGGAACTTTCTACCACCTGACCTCTGTAACTCTGCCACCCTGTCCATCTTCAAATCCAAACTCAAAACACATCAAGACTTACATACCCCCCCCCCACATCCTTATTTATTATATTATATATTGTTTTTTTCTTGCTACAGTCCTGTCACATTCCTCCTCATTTATTCTATTTTATTTGTCTCCACCAAGGAAGTATTACATTCGGGTCCGTTTGTCCGTCTGTCTGTTTGTCTGTCAGCAGGATTACGCAAAAAGTTCTGAACGGATTTTGCTGAAACTTTCAGGAATGATAGATAATGGGTCAAGAAAGAACCCTTTTGATTTTGAACAATGAAGGTCAAAGGTCAAGGTCACACTAAAGGACATCATATGGGTCGACACCTGTGGCTCCATCACATCACGTTTTGACGTAATATCAATCCTTGGCAGAGGTCTGCTGTCTCTGACTGCCTTGTATTGTTTTTGTTATATTGTCTTATCTTGTTACATCCCTGTACAGCGACCTGAGGTGTCCTGGAAATCACTTTCAAATAAAATACATTATTATTATTATTATTATTATTATTTCCAGGCACAACGAACCCCACCCCCCATTTTAGCTTTTAATAGACCTTTCTCACAAGTTCTGTATTTCGTACCAGAAATACGCAGTCATAGTGATACTTCATTAGTCATTGCAGTCACACGATGCATCTGGGGCAAGGGTCATACATAGAGAACACAGGGTTGTTTTGGTCAGGAGGGAAGCACGTCAGTGTCTTTAGCCTCAACACAAGGACGAGTGGAGACAGGGGAAACAGAATGTTTTGGGTAGTGGAGACAGGGAAAGATAAATGAAAAGAACAACAGAAACTGGGGAGGTGGCACAAACTCAAAACACGACCCAAACCCGTCATCACAGATGGACTCAATGGAAGCTCAACACGGACAGGGTAACGCCCACCCCCCTAATCTGGGGGGGGGGGTCAGCAAGGGAAAAATATATTGCAGAAGACTTTGTACACAAATGGGGTGTGATATGTGTGCTATGGTTTGTGTTCCTGTCCATGTGAGCTGTAAATAAACCATAAACCTGAGAACGACTTATCCAGATTCCCTCTTTGGCTCGATTCCAGTTTATACTCAGGTTAGATCCATCTTCGGAGATCTCATCAAAGAACTGGAATTCTAACAATAGTGTAACCCTACTTCCACACAAGTTTTTTTATGAACAGTAAAACAAAGTCAGAGTATGGTAACTATGAGGCGGCACAGTAACATGTGTTTTATGAGTGTCAGAGTGTGGAAACTGGACATGAACGTTCAAAGCCAAAGAACTGTAACTGCAGTTGTGTCTTTCTGCCATGGTTTCATGGTTTTAAAAGTTATGGTGAACACAAATAACTAACTAGAAAAGCACTCTAAGAGCGCAGACCTCCGCCAAAGTAGACCCCCTACCCCACCCCGATCACCCCCAAAATGAAATCACTTCTTCCTGTTCGCATTTCAAACATATCCTAAAAATGTAATCAAAATCCGTCCATAGGTTTTCGAGTTATCTTGAACACAGACAAACAAACAAACAGATAAACGCCGGCAAACACATAACCTCCTAGATGGAGGTAATTAGGACCTTTAGCCTTTACACACCAGTACATCAGTGTTAACAGTATCATTGTAAGGAAAGAGTTGACATAGCGATCGAGCTGCAACTGCAGCCAGTGAACAGTAGTTACTGCAACAGCAGTGAAGCCTAATTTCTACCTCCAGAACTGGACAAAATTACTCTTTCTCTTCCTGAAGTTGCTCCCGGAGGTGGTATTTATACCTTCGTCCGTATTATGGATGTGTTTGAAATCCTCTAGGGGGCGGTAACGAGTCGCATTCAAGAAACATGGCGTCTATTGAAGCTGTGATTTTGATGTATTTACTGTGGAGGCACGAAAAACAGACCAGAAATAGGCGCACAAGATGGTGGAGTGTGCGCCCACTTAATACAAGGCAGATAGTTGATGGTGAATTCATCTTATTTGTGCTACCTATGTGTCAGATGGATGAAGAGAAGCATTTTCAGTGCTTCTGTGCCCAGACACCGTTGCATCATAGACACTGATATATCCTCTGACAAATTCTATCCTCCATCACTATTTTTAAAGTCCTAGCGGGAACCTTCTTTGTGGGTGGAATTCTGAAATTTTACACTTCAGCCTCTTTACTGCCCTCACAATTTCCTGTGGTATTGCTCTGTTGCACCCAGAGCTCACCAGATTGCTAAGCTCTTGACCAACAGACAAACTGACGGGTGAAACTACCTCCGGAACCCGATGAAAACGTCTGTTTCCGTAATTAACAGATAAATTAGGCTGAAGTCACAGGACACTTTTGGTCAAACTTCTAGTTCAGACATGGACAAACTCTTCCATAAAAGGCTGGTGTGGCTGCAGGTTTTTGTTCCAATGAACCATGAGTTCACAGTTTGACCAATCAACTCTCTGAAGACTCAGATCACTTGATTAATTGAACCAAGTCTGGTGTGCTGTTGCTCAGTTGGAACAAAAACCTGCAGCCCTTTGGGAATGGTTTTCCCATGCCTGCTCTAGTTTGTGAGGGTTAGCATCAAGCCCTCACAAAAACCTGCCTGTCGACTACATTTGATACTTTGACAAGCAAACACCAACATAAACACACACTGCCAGAGAAAAATGTTAACTGATGATGATAGCATCCGGCTAACTTTAACATTACTTTAACAAGACGCTGACTTGAACCATAGAAAATAGTGAACTAGTACAAGTCCAATACATATTCCTGTGGTTCTCAAACTTTTTTCAGTGATGTACCCCCTTAAAAATATAGTTTTAGACAAGTACCCCTGACATGGGCAAAACATTTTTGTAAGAAAAAAGAGGTACAGTGCTGTAAAATCTGTATCTGGTTTTTTTTTAATATCAGCTTTTATCTTACAATTTTTACTTTTTGTTTTCCAATTTTTACTTTTCTCATAATTAAATGACATGTTCTATGGCTGGACTAAAGAATATTTGTTGGTGAAAGTCTTTCTGTTCTGTTTTATCCTTTTAAATCTGGCAGATGTTGTGGTTAAAGTGTCTGTAGAAGATTCTTTAGTTCATATTCACAAACTTAACTTCTTCTAATTCCACTTCCTGTTGCAGAGAATCACTGACATGTCGTTTAAGGAGGGTCATGAGCTGAAGATCCGAATCAAACCCAAAGACGACTGTGCCTCGTGAGTAGAAACAACATTCTGTACTGCAGTAGAAGTACAGTTACTGGTGTCAAAAAATACTCTAGTAAAAATACAAGTAGTGATTCAACTCCTTTACTGAAGTAAAAGTAAAAAAGTACAACTTCTCAAATGTTATAAAAAAAGTAAAAAGTGGATGAAATAATTTTTTTTTTAAGCAGGAAAAAACTGAAACATTTTCAAAAATATCAAAAAATAAAGCCTTTCGAAGTGAGTTGGTGTGTAGATGGTGTGTGTTATTGTGTCATGGTACAGAGTTTAGTGGGTATGGACAGAACATTTAGGAAAAATTAAAAAGTCATGAACAGGAGATTTAAAAAAAAAACATAATGAGGTTAAAACAATCTAAATTGTGAGATAAAAAGTCAACATTAGGAAAAAAAAGTCAATTATAAGATAAAAAGTCTGAATTGTGAGATAAAAGTAAATTATGACAAAAAATATAATTATGAGACAAAAAGTCACAATTATGAGAGAAAGTGAGAATTATGAGATAAAGAGTCAAAGTATTTTTTTTTCTGTTGAATTTCCAACAAAATATACATTGAACACATTTTTATTGCACTTTCAACATACTTTTAACCCACTTAACACACATTTTATGCACTTTTAACATATTTTAAAGCAGTTTTAACACTTTCTACAGATTTTTACATTACTTTTTATTGCCACTTTAGTTGCTGTGCATTTTAAAATAATAATTAAATGTTTATACTAATTTTATGGGGGAGGGTGTTGCTTTTATTAATTTATATTCATTTTGTATTTTTAGTATTTTAAATATTGTATCAGTGTTCGTGGATTGTTGCTTAAAACAATATTTTGTTTGTGTGAATACTAGAATAACAAATAAATTGACCCCCCCCTCTCTCTCACACACACAAACATGCAGATTCGCCATCAACATCGGTCATGACTCGGACAACATCGCCATGCACTTCAACCCTCGCTTTGACCACGAAGGCGACTGCAACACCATCGTGTGCAACTCTTTATCTGGGGGGTGCTGGGGGGACGAGGAGAGGGACATGAACTTCCCATTTGTGCGTGGAGAGGAATGCAAGGTGCGTTTGGAAAGTTCCAGCTGCCGAGGGAATAAGTCCAGGCTGTGGAATTTATCACAGTGCTGTTTAAATTCAAACATGGAGTCAAATAGTACAGGGGGTTAAAACCCACATGACTCCTACTGGCGTGTCCGCCATGGAGAGGCTAAGCCACGCCCTTCTACTTCCGGTCCATGGGTGCTTAGCTCGCAAAAAAATTCATGCGAGTGAATGGAACGAGTCAAGCTAAAGTCTGATTCCATTTGACAAGTGCTCTGAAATGCTCATATAATAGCAGTTAATAATAAATATTCATGTGTCATAGACAGAACACCTGTTTAAGATGAGAAGCACATATTGTGCAAAGAGTCCATTGAAACCACAGTGTTCTGGTGCGGATTGGAAGTTCTAAAGTTATATCCAAAATTATATTTTGACCTTTTTTTTAATTTTAACCTCTGTTTTCCTTCCTTCAGTTTTACATCAACTACAACAATGAGCAGTTTTACATCAAACTTCCCGACGGCAGCATGATGAACTTCCCCAACCGACTGGGAGACGTTAAATATAAATACTTCAACGTCACCGGTGGAGCCAGGATCAAAGGGATCAAACTCAAGTAGAGAATGATGGAGAACCTTCTGTTCATGTAGAGAACATTGGAGAACCTTCTGTTCATGTCTGTGTGTCTGAAATAAAGAGTGGAAAAACAGTCAGTCTGGTTCTGAGGGTTCCTCTGGGTTCCTTTATGTTCATTGTGGTTCCTCAGAGGCCTGTGAGTTATTGTAATGTTAGACCTGTTCCTCCAGAGGGAGCCAGACCACAGTTTAAACTACTGTTTGTCCCAGAATATATATATATATATATATATATATATATATATATATATATATATATATATATATATATATATATATATATATATATATATATATATATATATATATATATATATATATATATATATATATATATATATATACTAGAGAGAGAGAGAGAGAGAGAGAGAGAGAGAGAGAGGAGAGACACAATAAAGGATATTCATTCATTCATACATCTTTTAAAAAAAAAAGTCATTTTATTTTTATTTAACCACTTCATTTAAAAAAAATCTCATTATTTTTCAGAATTCAAATCAGGTCAAAAATCTAAACTTGTTCATTTTACATGATCCTTAAAATTCTGGATATTTACTAAATTTTACACATTATCAACAAAAGAAAATTACTAGAAAACACACTATTACTTCCATTATAAACTCTGTTTTTGATCCATAAAACATTATAATGCAAAAAAGTATGTGTTTTTAATCCAAAAATATGATGACATGATCAATACTGGTGTGAAAAAATAATCTGGTAAAAGTTGAAGTACTGATTCAACTCCTTTACTTAAGTAAAAGTAAAAAAGTACAACTTTTCAAATGCAATAAAGTAAAAAGTAAAACCAAAAATAAAGCCTTTAGTCATTAATAGAAAAGAAACCCACATAAATATGAGATTAAAAGACATCTAAATTGTGAAAAAAGTCAAAATTCTGATAAAAAAGCCAAAATTATGACATAAACAGAATTATGAGATAAAAATCTGATTTACCAAATCATAACTTCTTTTTTTTTTTTTTCTTTACAACTTTGATCCATTTGTATATTATTTTGTTGATTATTCATTTTTGCTGTTTTTTATTTTTTATTGCTTATTTTATTCCTTTTGTTTTAAACTATAGAACTGCTAATGTCTCAGGAGTTTTAAATAAAGACGTCCTGGTCAGAGAAACTGGACAGAAATAAAAGAAAGCAGAAGGAGGGGGATTGAAGCAACGCAGTCCAACAGGTCATTTACACAAAGGTTTAAAAGTGCTGTCACTGGAAGACGAGGAATTTATCAGGAAGCGACGAAATTCTGTAGAAGAAGAAAAGAAGAAGAAGGAAGCCTAGTGGTAGCATTAGCCTAGTGCTAGTATTAGCCTAGTGCTAGCATTAGCCTAGTGCTAGCAGAATCCATGACCAGCATGTGTTTTGCACTAATCTGTTATTTTAATCTGGAACTGCTTCAATGAAAAGAAAACTTCATCAAACCAGTTTGTCAGTCGACAGTTCTGTCTCTGGGGTGGGGGTGGGGGTGGGGGGGGTTACTCAAATTTCCCACAAAATACTAAGAAACACTGAGAAATGCAGAAAAAACAAAATGAAGATTCACACAAAAATAAACCAACACAAAAGAACTGATGAAAAACCCAAAACATATTCAAAAACTCTTCTAAAATATAGAAAAAAAACACCCAAAAATTTGATAAAATATTCAAAACAAATGCAAAAATATGCATATATATGAAATTAACATTTTTATTTAACAGTTTCAACAAAACAACTATAAACAACTGTTCAATTGAGTTGTGTTAAAATATAAAATATTTAATCAGATTAATCATGATGATGGATTAATCTGAATTAACTTTAACCTAATTAAAGTCTATTTTTTTTAACAGTACCGACTACAGACCAACCTGCCAGACTTAAAAAAAAATCATGGTAAGTGCAACAAAGGTTAAAAAGCTAAGCTTGGTCCATCTGGTTAGAGTTCCTGTAGCGGCGTGCTAACAGCTGAGCCCAGGTCGACTCGACTCGACACCACCGACTGACCTTTCTGGGACAAATAATCCTTATAGTTCCGAGTCAAGAGTGTGTAAAGAAAGGGATTTATACAACTGTTCCCGTAGGTCAAACACGTCACAAAAAAATTTACATAATTGTGAGCAGCTGGAGACAATGCCTTGAGGGACTCCGGAGAAAACAGTTTGGCTAGCTGCCATCCCCAAAAAGGCAAGAAACAGGCCCAGTAGGCTACCACGATGCTAAAGACCATGGATATAACCTTTTGTTTGAGACCCCTCCTCCGGGCTGAGCGGCTGCTACCTCCTAAAGTTGCCTGTGCCGCCCAGTAGCGCCTAGCTAACCCTGTGTACAAACAAACTATTATCAATCCTGGAAGTAGAACGCTTGTAAAAAACAGGACAGTGATGTAGCTCTTGAAGGCCTCAGGGGTCCAGGTAGGGAAGCAAATCTTTTTAACCAAACCTGCCACGGTGGGTTTTCCTTCCCGGAGTCGAATCATCACCATCATGGGTAGAGTTAGCATGAATGCTAAGCCCCAGATGGTTCCTGCTACTAACTTGCGTCCACGGGATGAGGATCGGTGAGCACTGAAGGGTCTAGCTACAGCACGGTAGCGTTCGGCACTCATGGCAACCAAAATAAAAACACTAGCGTGCATGGTGAGGAGGTCCAGACTTAGCAAAATGCGACAACCGGCTTCCCCGAACAACCAATCGTGAGCGAAGTAGGTGCAAACCACGAACGGGATGGTGGACAGGTAGAGCAGGTCGGCCAAGGCCAAGTTGACGATGTAGATGTACATGGAGCCGGTGCGGCGGAGAGCGGCCGAACGTGTTATCGCCAACGTGTACGCGTTTCCGACCACGCCCATAACGCACATGATCATCAGAGTAGCACCGAGTAGGGAGGTGACCCAAAGACCTCCACCTCCTGCAGGACCGCCCCCCGAGCCAGGGGGGGAGGGGCCTCCACTTCCAAGGCCCAGCTGTGGACTGATGGTGGCATTCACAGAGCAGTTCATGGCAGGTTCAGAAGGTCAGAGGTCAAAGGTCAAAGGTTGGACTCTGACGTCAGAAAGCCCAATGTTCCGGAGCTTGTTGACAGAACGCCCACGCATGGAAGTGGATGGTTTATGGTTTAGAAAGGTGGCAAGGAAACACCAACAGACGAATAAGCCAAAAATATCCTGAATTAAGCAAAAATAATTTTAAAAGAATCTTGAATTAAGCAAAAAAAAAATGTAATCAAGCAAAAAATTATATTGTGAATTAAACAAAAAATAAACCTTGAATTAAGTGAATTTACAGTTTTGCGAGTCAGTCGAAATATAAAGACGGGTGGAGTCACCAGACAGGAAACATCAACCAACAGATGTAACATTTATACGTAAATACTCCAGTGACCCTCCGCAAACAATTCAAAGGTCAAAGGTCAGGCTCTGACGTCAAAGAGCCCAATGTTCCAGAGCTTGTTGGAGTAAAACTGAATGATTTCCACTTTAGAGAGTCAGTGAAGGGCGATCAAATGGAAAGACGGGTAGAGTCGGCGGACAGGAAACACCAACAGACGGAATATTTATCCGTAAATACTCCAGCGACCCAAAACAAATACCACCTGCATTCTTTACTTCCTCATAGAAAGTCCTCAGAACATCCACAGTCTCACACTCCTTCACTCTAGGTTCTCTGAAATGTGGGTTTTTTTTTTGGGCAAAAGCAGATAAGTGCGACTTCTGGAGGTGCCAAAGGAGGTTGAGGAGTTTACGGACAGTAGATTCCAGCCGGACCAGTTGATCGCACCTCCGAAAAGACTCCCACCAGGTGGAAAACTTCCATTTGACTCCTTTTTTTATCCGCTCACATCGTCCGTTTGTTACTTTTTCGGTCGTCCAGTTGTACCGCTCCCTCTCTTAAACCTTTTCTCCCAAGTCATCGGCGTTAGACAGATCCCGATGTTCCATGTCAACGCACGGGAGCAGCTCGGCATGGTGGTCTTTGATCCGGAACGCTGTTGTAAAGTCTGCCGGAGCGTTTCCTTCTCCGCCTCCTCCTCCTTTAGCACCCAGGTGGAAAAGTCGCAGCGACCTATAGATGTACGTGGTATTCCTTTCATGTCCGAGCACCAGGGTGTCGTTTTAGACCAGGGTGTCGTTTTAGACCAGGGTGTCGTTTTAGACCAGGGTGTTGTTTTAGACCAGGGTGTTGTTTTAGACACCCTGGAAGTGCTGGCAACCACCACGTGTTCACACCTGCACAAACACACACATATGGAAGCACACATTCATCCTGGAACGACCAAGACAACCTCCACCACTGAGGCGACGGCTGCACGGCAACGAAACAAGGTTTTTTTTTGTACCAGGTAAAAAGGTGTTTATCACGTAAACATGGCAACGAAACACGTGCTGAAAACGATGCAATGTACATGACACACCTGTAGGGGCGCTATGAGACAGCAGAACAATAGAAGAAGTGTTTAGGTGTCAGTGACTGCCTCATTTACCCTTAAACTGCCACATTGACCCTTAAACTGCCTCATTTACCCTTAAACTGCCACATTGACCCTTAAACTGCCTCATTTACCCTTAAACTGCCACATTTACCCTTAAACTACCACATTTACCCTTAAACTACCACATTAACCCTTAAACTGCCACATTTACCCTTAAACTGCCACATTAACCCTTAAACTGCCACGTTTACGCTTAAACTGCCACGTTTACCCTTAAACTACCACGTTTACCCTTAAACTGCCACATTTACCCTTAAACTACCACATTAACCCTTAAACTCCCACATTGACCCTTAAACTGCCACATTGACCCTTAAACTGCCACGTTTATGCTTAAACTACCACGTTTACCCTTAAACTGCCACATTTACCCTTAAACTACCACATTAACCCTTAAACTCGCACATTGACCCTTAAACTGCCACATTGACCCTTAAAAACTGCCACACTGACCCTTAAAAACTGCCACACTGACCCTTAAACTGCCACGGTGACCCTTAAACTGCCACAGTGACCCTTAAACTGCCACATTGACCCTTAAACTGCCACAGTGACCCTTAAACTTCCGCAGTGACCCTTGACCTGCCACAGTGACCCTTAAACTGCCACAGTGACCCTTGACCTGCCAGTGACCCTTAAACTGCCACATTGACCCTTAAACTGCCACAGTGACCCTTAAACTGCCACAGTGACCCTTAAACTTCCACAGTGACCCTTAAACTGCCACGGTGACCCTTAAACTTCCACAGTGACCCTTAAACTGCCACGGTGACCCTTAAACTTCCACAGTGACCCTTAAACTGCCACATTGACCCTTAAACTGCCACAGTGACCCTTAAACTGCCACAGTGACCCTTAAACTTCCACAGTGACCCTTAAACTGCCACGGTGACCCTTAAACTTCCACAGTGACCCTTAAACTGCCACATTGACCCTTAAACTGCCACATTGACCCTTAAACTTCCACAGTGACCCTTAAACTGCCACGGTGACCCTTAAACTTCCACAGTGACCCTTAAACTGCCACGGTGACCCTTAAACTTCCACAGTGACCCTTAAACTGCCACATTGACCCTTAAACTGCCACAGTGACCCTTAAACTGCCACAGTGACCCTTAAACTTCCACAGTGACCCTTAAACTGCCACGGTGACCCTTAAACTTCCACAGTGACCCTTAAACTGCCACAGTGACCCTTAAACTGCCACGGTGACCCTTAAACTGCCACATTGACCCTTAAACTTCCACAGTGACCCTTAAACTGCCACAGTGACCCTTAAACTGCCACAGTGACCCTTAAACTGCCACAGTGACCCTTAAACTGCACCATTGAGTCAATTCACTATCATTTATCGAGTCCCAAATCACAACAACGTCATCTCACAGGGCTTCACAGGAGAGAACAATCAAACACAGAAATAAAGTGAAATTTTGAAGTGATTTTAGTGAATTGTAGCTGAAGCCAATGATGCCGATGGATGGACAACAGACGCAGCATGATGGCAATAGCTCATCCCTGGATGAGCTAACAATAATAAAAACTATGGTTTTGGGGTAACCCAAAATGCTGTTTCCATGTGGACACAAAACAATAAAAAACTTTATCAGATTCATTTGAAAACATTTCCATGTGAACTAACCCTAATTTAACCTGCAGACTCACATCACTAAATAAATCATCATAAACTAAAGTGATTATTAGCACTATACAATAATACCTTTTGTGCAATAACTGCAATATGTGCAATATACGGTAATGTGTAATCAACTCTGATGCAAATGTGAAATATTTTAGGATGCAATGTACACTTATATCTGAATGTGAATATTTTTGTCCTTTTTCTTCTTCTTATTTTTTATTATTTTAATATTTAAATTCTCTTAAAACCAGCACCTTGTGGAGCAGCACTCCTAATGTCATTATATGCTACTGTTATATAATGACAATAAAGGCTTTGATTTGATTTAATGAAACTGAACAAGATTATTTTCACTTCAATTAAGCAACTTAATTTAATTTATCGTTAATTAAATTTTTGCTGAATGAAGGACCTTTTTTCAAAAGTTTTCTCTTTTTTTCTTAATTCAAAGTTTTTTAATTCAAGATTTATTTTCCTAATACACAATTTGTTTTGCTTAATTTGAGCATTTTTACACTTCAGATTTTTTTTTCTTAATTCAAGATTTTTTTAATTTAAAAGTCAAGAGATTTAAGGGTTTTCTCTTTTCTTTGCTTAATTGAAGATTTTTTAGGTTTTACTCAAGATACAAACACACACGTTTCTATATGTATATATGTATACAATATTTATATTATATTTATTTATTTTTGCTTAATTCAAGTAAAACTAAATCTTCCATTGAAACCAGTGAAAACCATCCATTATTAAATGAGTTCAGCAGATAAATTATATTTAAATATATCAGGTAAAGAAACATACGTACCTGTTCAAGAAAAAGTCAAATAAAAGACATTTGTTTTGTTGTTTCATGTGTATTTTAAAAAAATCAAAGTGAACACAGTGAACACATAGACTTGGTTTAAGTACCTGAAGGCCACATGGGGGCGCTGTTGGACTGTTCATGTGTGGTTTTAACACGTCACTGCAGCTTTTACAGGCAAATACAAAAACAATTAAAGCTCTGCTGAAAAAAATGTACAAACTGTTCATGCAGGTAGTGTTTCTGAAAGTTATTATTATTAATAATAACATTATTAATATTATTAATAACATTATTAACATAATATTATTATTGCTGATTAGAAAAGAAAAGACATTGATTTAAAGAGCACAAAACACTGTTAAAAATATATAAATCTGACCAAGTTTAATTTTCATCTTTCTAGTCCAAATATCTCTACCTTGAAGGACACATTTGAAGAATCTAGGTCAAAGGTCACAATAAAGGTCAAATTAAAATGTTAAAATATAACTTTTCAACTCTTCATTTTACATACCTCCAATCAGCACCAAAACACTGCTCTTTCAATTCCACATTTTGTGTGTATGGATTTTAACCTATTGTTGACCCAAGAGGTCAAAGGTCACTGGTTCAATACCTAAAGAAAAAAAAACTTAAAATGGACTATAGCAGAAAAACCAGTGGAGATAGAGACTTAGTTACTATTAGTGACAGATAGGAAACCTGCCATGGGATTTAAAATGGAGTCATGACCTTTGACCTTGTGTGAACTTGAAAGATCAAACACGTTTTGAGAAGGAGATGCCCATTAAGAGCTAAAATGTTTGCAAGGGGGCAGTTTGTTGTGCCTGAAACCCCTTGTAAAGCTGTGAAACATTTTCCGCCAATAACAATAATAATAATAATAATAATAATAATAATAATAATAATAATACCGTAAATTCCGGATTACAAGCCGCTACTTTTTTCCTAAACTTTCAACCTTGCGGCTTTTTCAGTGATGCGGCCAATTTATGTAATTTTCCTAACGGCCGCCAGAGGCGCTCGAGTAGAAAAGGTAAGATTTAGACCGGTGGAATATATGCGTCGAGGAAGACTGAATGAAAAAGGAGGGGCGGAACAAACGCGGGGTGACGGGTTTAAGTGGGGAACGGTAAAGTTGACGGACAGGTGTACAAGGGGTAAAAAGTTGCTTAAAGAAAAACCCGCGGCGGTGTGTGAGAGAAGACAGAGGCTCGACCAGACCCTGTGGATTATTTTTGCACGTTGGCACGGAGGAGTTTGACCTGAACTCTCTGCGAAAGAGAAAGTTATCGCTGACTCTGTGATAGATGAGGCGAGGCGGCGAACAGCCACCTGTTTGTGGATGCGGCGGACAATAGTGGATATATAATTTTTCCTCCCTTACCTTTGGAAATATACACTTTTTTTTCCTTGGATTACTTTCAACAGGACCCGGACTCTGCAGGCCTGCATCAAACCTTAAGTATCATTTTCCCTTCATTTTGCCGGCTGTGATTTTTGGACTGTGGACTTTAACCCTTGTGCGGTCCTTCGGGTCAAAGAGATCCGGTGGTTCACAAATGTACCTTTTTATACGTACTGTAGGATGCCATTGCTTACTACTGAAAACAGTAATATATCCTTGGGGGGTGGGGTGATGAGTCTATGGAACTGAACTTTGGAATATGGGATTTTAAGACCCGATTGTAGGACACAGCCAGTGTGCCTTTTACGAAGGACCGCACAAGGGTTAATGAAGGACATTCAGTTTCATTCGCGGGACTTGAAGTCGGGTTTGGGTTAATTTTGTGTTTGTGTTACATGTTTTAATGTGGGCACATGCGGCTTATATACAGGTGCGGCTTGTGTATGTACAAAATCGATTTTCCTCTTAGAATGAGGTGGGTGCGGCTAATAATCAGGTGCGCTCTATAGTCCGGAAATTACGGTAATAATAATAATAATAATAATAATAATAATAATAATAATAATAATAATAATAATTAGAATGATTATGATGATAATGATGATGACGACAATGACGATGACGATGATAATAATAATACAGTTTTGGGTCTCAGGAGGTCCAAACCTTTTTTCTTCTAAACTATCGACCATGACTGTACATTCCATGATAATTCCACAAACACAGAGGAAGTCATATTTCACACTCGAATGTAAAACTGGACTGGATTTAAAATGTGAAAAAGCCTCAGAAGAATTAAATGCTGCTTCAGAATTTAATCTTCAAATGAAGTTTTCCATAAATTCTGTTCTGTTGAAAGTCGACTACACTTTATAGAAACTTTATAGAAAACAATTATTATTATTATTGTTGCTGGATAGTTTGGTTCATTACTGTCTGGACCATCTTGTTCTTTTTTACTGATCACATTCAGAACTGCACAGATCTTTCAAGTCAATAAAGACTGAACAACAACTATAAATTTTTTTTTCCATATCCTTGATTTTGCTGCAATTCTGAAGAAGAACCAGATGTGGGCGGGGTCAGATGATGTATGGGTGGGCGGGGTCAGGTGACGTCTAGGTGGGCGGGGTCAGGTGATGTCTAGGTGGGCGGGGTCATGTGGCATCCCTCAGGCTGTGGGCGTTCAGTGTCTGTGCTTGAACAAAGCCTCCACTGGAGAAAACAGAGTTCAGTCAGAACGTTCATATACTTTTACACAAACTGATGAAATCTATATAAACACAGAGAGCTGGAAGATACGACCTCAAGTTATTACAACCCAAAATTACGTAATAATAACATTTTTCCAGCGTAGGTCATGGTGACGTTAACAGATTAAAATACATTATTATTATTATGTTACTACATTAACTGGACTGAAGAGAAAAGAAAAATGAACAGTAAAATATAATAAATAGTAATAAAGTAATAAATACATTACAAATACTGTTCTACTGAACTTGGCAACTCTAGTTTTTTTGTACTTGTGAAGACGTATTTTTTCATACTAGTCAACTCTTTGTTTTTTATACTTGTAAATACTTTTTCCGACATGTGAATTAAGTTTTTTTGTACTCGTGAACTCACATTTTTTCATACTTGTCAACTCTTATTCTTTTGCATTTTTTATCTATTTATTTGTGAACTCTTACTTTTTTGTAATTGTCAACTTTTTTTTTGTACTTGTGAACCCTAATTCTTTCGTACTTGTGAACTTTTAGTTTTTCAGACTTGTGAACTCTAGTTTGTTCGTACTTGTGAACTCCTGGGGGGACATCTGAGCGCTCATCACATCATTGAAGTGTTTCAACCAATCCTGTTGGTCGCTCTCCGTCTCACAGGTAAACAGGAAGCAGCGGTCAGGCGTTACTATGGTGATCCCGTGTTGCCAGGCGCCGTTGCAGTGGGTACCCGCGGGAAGACCGGCCGAGGCGCTGTACCCGTGGTCCCTGTTCCCCAGAAACACCTCACCCTTCGCAAAGGCGTCCTGGAAACAGAAGAACGACACTGAAATAGACGAGCGTTCACAGAAGAAGCTTTACCTGCAAGCTTTACCCAGGGCTCATTTCACCCACTAATACAGACGATGCTTTGGTACCAAACGATGCAGAATGAAGGTTTCTACATTTCTTATAATTGGTGTTATCACCTACGACCAAAGGTTTTTCAGATCTTTGGAGGTCAAAGGTGACATGTGGTCAAATTAACTTGTGTATCACTGTGTCAAACATAGACATATCATGCTATAACTTAATCAATACTGGATATATGATCATAATATTACATATACACACATATATACATTTAATGAATTTATCAATATTGAAAAAGGTCAAAGGTCAAGGTTTAATTTAGCAGAAAGGTCAAAATCACATTATTGTCTCTAATTCAAGAACAGGTTGTCATAGAAACTTGACATTGGCACAAAATAGGAGAGAGATTAAACATTCTGTGAATACTTGTATTGTCTTTTTTCCTTATTTTTCTCTTTTCCACCTTTCTTCTTTACCTTTTTCCTCCTCTTTTTTTTGCTTCATCCATCAGTAAATCGTAGCATTTATTGTTTAAATTGTATTCCGTCAGTTTCTGTGACGTTCGCAAATGTTGCTCAACGACTGAAACTGGATTTGAAGAAAATTGTAAATGAAATCAAAGTTGCAATAAGTGCCCAGAAAAATCGCAATTCAACCATTTCTTAAAATTCTTCAGCCCTATTGTGTTGCATAAAACTAAGTATAAAATAGCTCCTTCATGTTCCAACGCCACTTCCTGTTCCTGTCATCTACCACCTTTTGTCTTTGTGAGTCGGACACATTAAACCTGTAATTATTATTGCACCTCTGCCTTTAGCTCTTACATCACAGACAGTTTTTCACCCCCCCCCACCCCACCCCCCACTCCCCACCCACACACACACACACACCAATCCATAAAGACTTTGTACAGTGTGTGTTTAAGTGCTGTAATAAAAGCCCCACTGTTCAAACAATTGACACTGAACACATCAAATCTATTCAGTAAAGTTTCAAATGTCACATAGAACCAGTGTTTCTGCCAAACTGTCACCTATCACCACTGTCAGTTGATATTTTATTCACTTATCGGACAAAAAAAGCAGGTTTTGTGGGTCTGGAAAAAATTATAAAAAAATCACAAGTTCCTTCAGTTAAATTATGGACATAAAATCCACCAAAAAACCCCAAAACATATTCAAGAACTCTTCTAAAATACAGAAAAAAACCTCACCAAAAAATGTGAGAAAGTATCCAAAACATATGCAAAACTAGATAATAGAGAATATGGGTTTGTATGGATGTATGGGTTGGAATGTTGGGCTACGTTAGAATCTGTGCATCATTACTTCATTCGTTTTTCAAAATTAAACCAAAAATGAGACAAGGAAAAAAACAAGTTGTTTCTTCATTATTTGTCTCTAAAAACAAAATGAAAAAACAGATAATGTGGTTTTTCGGTTTTCCTTTTTGTGTTTAAATGAATAATAGAACTTTAAGAAGTGGGGAAAAAAAGTTTACAAAACATGTTAAAATTCACCAAAAATAAATAAACTAATACAACAAAGGAATGAAAAATAATATTTGTATCATTTGTTTTTCAAAACATAAATGGAAGCAAAACCTTTAGGTAAAAAGTAGGTCTGTCAAAATTAACATATTAACTCAGAATAATAAATAAACTAAAAATAATTTTTAAAAATTAACAGTTAAATGGAAAAGTTGTTTTGTTGAATAAACATTTGAATACCTTTAGAAGAGTTTTTGAAAATTATTTGGATTTTTAATCTGTGTATTTTCAAAATAAAACCAAAAATAAGAACTTTCAGATTGGTACCAAACGATGCGGAATGAAGATTTCTACAATTCTCATAATTGGTGTTATCACCTACGACCAATAGTTTTTGAGATCTCTGGAGGTCAAAGGTGAAATGAGGCCAAATTAACTTGTGTAAAACTGTTTGTGTCAAACATAGACATATGCTATACCTTAATCAATACTGGATATATTATAATAATATTAAATGCACTGACGCATATATACATATACATACCACGAAATTATCAATATTGCAAAGGTCAAAGGTCAAGGTAGCATTCAGCAGAAAGGTGAAAATCACATAATTATTAATTCAAGAACAGTTGTCATAGAAACTGGAGATTGGCACAAAATAGGGGCGAAATTAGACATTTTCTGAATACTAGTTTCTATGTTGTTCGCTTACAACATTTAAGCTAATTGTCGTACAGTGGCTAACCATTTAGTCTTAACCCTGTAAGGCCCTGCGTGATAATTTTACAACATTTTTATTTTTTCTAAAAAAAGGTAGAAACATTTTGTTTTTCTTGTTTTTTTCCACATTAACATAGTCATTGGGTCCTATTGATCAGTCTCACATTGCTATTGGATAGGACATTTGTGTATAAGTCTGGTCCACAGGTCCTGAACTTTCACAACCTGCGAAATTTTGGCTGAGCAACAACACTTTGTTTCATTGGACCAGATCTATCAGATTTAAGTAAGTAAAATGTCTTAAATATTTTTTTTGGTGATCATTACACTGTATAGAACATGTATATATGTAGTTTTTGTGAAATGCATTCCTCAATTGTAAATTAGAGCATGATATATAGTTGTTGTAATTTTGCCACACCGTGCCTAGATGGTAGCAAAATGGCCATGTAGTAAGAATTACAGGACACCTTGCTAAGTGTAGTCTAAATATACATCTTGACAAGAACCCTCTATTTTTTACAATGTATTTTAAATTGCACACATTTTGGACACATTCCAGAACCTATATTATATATTATGTAGACTGTAAATTTATTTTTTACTTTAATTTCCGATCCAATACTATTTTGAACCCATTGTACTAGAGCCTGAATTGCAAAAATATATTGCAATAGCCTATCACTTACTACTGCTTATAATGATATAGTAATCACCTATAACAGTTTCCCTATTCTGTATGTATACGTGTCCATTGTTTTGTCTCCATTCATAGTCAAACGGCTCGTTCTGGGGGGATGATGGGTAATACTTGTTGCATTGTACTGGAACAGGTGAGACCAGTCCTGGGGGGATACTGGGTAATGTTTGTCTCATTGTTGAGGAACAGGTGAGAATGTTCAGGAATGTGGAATTATCATCCCAAAAGCAGTGCTACATGCTTTCATTTTAGAATGATAATCAGAGTACAACAGGTTGGCCAGACAGTATTGTGTGACTAGTGAAATGTGTAAATAGGGTACTTTAGTGGAAAAACCTTTGCCCCTCCACCCACTAAATATCTTTCCTTATTTCAGAATGTCAACGGCAAGCAGAAAGTACAGTGTGCAGGATGTGATCGATGCAATCCAGAATGGAGAGAGTGATGTGGACATAGGGCATGATGATACTGATGACGAATCAGATGATGAGACCTATGAACAGGTGGACAAAGAAAACCAAGCACCCATTGACTGCCCAGCCGTTGTGCAAGTGTGAAGTTCGTTTTTGCTTTTCAGAGGACAAGGACTATTTTTGGGACTATCACTCTTGAATGATCACTGCACTACTCACTTATGTCTATACTGTACATATTTGCCCATCCCTACATGCTTGCCTTGCATGTGTTCCTGTTTTTTTAGTTAGACATTGTTTTAAATAAATTCGGCATTCATAAAAATATGACTTATGTTATTATTAATGTTATATACTGTTCTGGGGCTGAGTAATAAGCAATCAACCATACAAATGAACCCTTAGGTTGTTTTACTGAGGTACAAACACTTGCACCTTGCTTTTCAGACAATGGGTACAAATAAGCCAAGAGGAAATTCTGCTACCCATTGGGCCCTTTGAAGTAATATTACAACGTTTCCCTAAAACCTTACAAAAAAATAATTTTTTTGCAAACACTTCATTTTCATCTCCAAAGACCTCCTACAACACCATCTAAGTGGTTGAATTATTTTTTTTTTATGTTTTATTATGTCTGGGTCTTACAGGGTTAATAGCCTAGTTAACCTAAGCTCGTTATATTTATTAACAATGAACATGTTGGTCAATCCTCTGATTTAACCAAACGAAAACTACACAAGACGTGTTTAAAAGCTACACTTTACAAATGCAAATAAACAAAACTAGGACAGTATGTTAACAGATGCTCATTTCTAATTCCACAAAAAGGAAAGGGGGGTGTTCGCCTTGGGCACCAGAGTGACCCGAACCGGCCCTGCAGAGAGGTACATGTCCGTAGATCAGTAACTGTGGACACACTATCTGAGGACATGAAGACCTCAGGACACTTGGGTTTGTCTTTAGGGATAACATGCCCTATTCAGTAACAAAATAAATGAGGGTTTTTCTTGTGTTCACTGTGACTGGGCTGCTCAGATTGGTGTGTGTGTGTGTGTGTGGGGGGGGGGGGGGCAGATTTGATGGGGGCCTTAGGCAATTGCCTGGGTTTGCCTAATTGACAGTCTGCCCCTGGCTAACCCATGTGTCCTCATGTCACATTCCAATGCTGATCATCTCGAATGTCGTTGGACTTTCCACACATTATACTTTCACACACTAACTTACCCCCCTCCCCTCCCCCCCACCCCCTCCAGCTCTCATTTCACACCTTTATCTTTGTTTAACCCTGTGTGACATTTTGGGTAAATGAAAAATAAATTCCATCTTAGAACAATAAGTACCGTATCTAGTGTTTGTGTGATTTTTGTGCTGTGCTTTGTTTTCTGTTTCTTATCGATTGGTAGCGTCGTCATGGTTACATGACCAGCAAAACTGGATTTGGTTTGATATGTCCTTGTGACAAATGACACATTTTTTTGTGTGATTCTGAAAAATAGGAATATATATGGAATTAACATGTTTATTCAACAGTGTGTTAAAATATTTAAACAAATTAATCATGATAATGAATGTTGACAGAACTAATTTTTATTAGAATTTAAAAATACTTAATTCCATTATATTAGTTATAATTAGAATGTATGTGACCTTTAGTACACTGGAAAAAAAACATCTAAATCATCTTGTTTTCACAGGGAAATTTTTTCCAGTTTCTTCTGAAACCATTTACATTGTGTTGCTATAGCAACAGATGCCTTATAAATAATGCAGCTCCTGTAATTAAATTAGTTTATTGTGTTTCCATCTGAGAAATGACTTCATCTGTGAATATTCACTACTTTATCTAATTTACTGGATGAAGAACCCCCCCTCTTCTCTCCTCCTCCTCCTCCGCCTTTTCACCCCCCCTCTCCTCTTCACTCCCTTTCCTCCTCCTCCTCCTCCTCTTCACTCCTCCTCCTCCTCCTCTTCACCCCCCCTCTCCTCTTCACTCCCTTTCCTCCTCCTCCTCTTCACTCCTCCTCCTCCTCTTCACTCCCCTTCCTCCTCCTCCTCCTCCTCTTCACCCCCCCTCTCCTCTTCACTCCCCTTCCTCCTCCTCCTCCTCTTCCTCACCAGTGGGTCTTTAAAGTACATCAGTCGTCTGTGATCCAGAGTGAACCAGCGTTTCTTAAAACCTTCAGTTTGCTGTTCAGACAAAAACAGAAGCAGGAAATGAGTCACAAATGGTGAAAGAGACACACCCACTGACACACCCACTGACACCTGCCCCCATGTGGAGCCCCGCCCCCTCTGCCTTCACCCTGCACACATTTGAAAAATATTTATTATTTTATTTTTAATCAGCAGTTTTAAACTGGAACAACTTGAAAATTCTAAGTCAAGTAGTCAGATGTGAGATGGACCAGAATATGATTCCATTAAAATTTTGATGAACTTAGGTCAAAGGTCAAGGTCACCAAAACTGCGTTTCCATGATGATCAGATAAAGGTACAATCCTTTTCATTCCTGTATACTCAGTTTAGTATATAGCTTCTTTTTGCTCCCACTGTTGAATTGCATTGACATCAGATCCTTGAATGACTTCTTTGAAGACTCTAGGTCAAAGGTCACAGTAAAGGTCAAATTTGAATTTTGGATGCAACTTTGGAACTCTTCATCTTACAGACTTCCAATCAGCACCAAAATACTGGTCTTTCAATTCTGCATCGTGTGTGTATAGATTTTGGCCTATTGTTGACCCAATAGGTCAAAGGTCACTGGGTCAATACCTAAAAAAATAAAATAGACTATAACAGAAAAAACAGTGGAGATAGAGATTTAGTTACTATTATTGACAGATAGGAAATATGGCATGGGTTTCAAAATGGTGACATGACCTTTGACCTGAAGTGACCTTGAAAAGTCAAAATCAAGGTCACATGATTTTAAATGTTCATAACTCCACACAGAGTATATTATTATTATTATTACTATTATTGACAGATAGGAAACTACATGTAGGCTTCAAAATGACATCATGACCTTTTACCTTGAAAGGTCAAATAGATGAGAATAAGAAAAATAAGACATTTTAAACCAATAATTAATAATTGTTTTAATTTTTATGCAGGATTTTGTTTTTCAGTGTTTGTTTAATACTTAACAAGCTAAAAACACAGATTTACTTTCTATATATAGGTATATTTCTGCTCTACGGTGCTAACATTTCATGCTGGTTAATGATAGATGTTAGCATATCAAAGGCTTATATAGTTAAGTATGCATATATTAGCATAACAAAACATGACATGTTCATGTATTTCCTTGTAAACAAAACATTTATTAATTATTTTCACACTTCATTAACATTTAATCTAGACTTTTTTTTTTTTTTTAAAAAGATGTTTGTATTGTATTACATTTTTTGTTAGATAGAAATGCACTGACACTGCAATTACACTGCACAACAAAGAACATTCTCTTCTATTCTATTATGTAGCAGTATCTATAGTAGTTTGTAAACTCACTTTTGGTCCAGTTTTTTCCATGTGCCCTTCTTTTAGAAAGTTCCTGGTTAGTTTGGGAACCAGCTGAAATGAACAAAGAACAATAAGGTAAGGTAAGGTAAGGTAAGGTAAGGTAAGGTAAGGTAAGGTAAGGTAAGGTAAGGTAAGGTAAGGTAAGGTAAGGTAAGGTATGGTAAGGTATGGTAAGGTAAGGTAAGGTAAGGTAAGGTAAGGTAAGGTTGCATGTTGTGCTTAAGGGCGTGGTTAATGGTGTGGTTAAGTTTAGGGGCGTGTCTTGGGCTCACCTCAGCGTCTGTGGCTCCAGGAAAGGCCACTTTCAGATAATGGAGCTGAACGGCTCGAATGGAGTTAAACCAGTCCACGATCTCCTGGTGAACCAGAGACAGAAAACCACAGTCAGAAATGTTTAAAACATCACACTCACATATTCTGTCCAATAATGATCATTATGTGAGTGAACTCTGACAGGTGACGTCATGTCACGATGAATCAAAGTATGAGACTTTTTTTGTGTGTATGTTTTTCAACTAAATGTTGATAATATTTTTTTCTTTCTTATCTTTCTTTCTTTTATTTTCACCTAGTTCTCCTTCTGGATGTTGTTGTTAATATCAACATTACAAACAATATCAACTATGATAATGTCTTGTGAGAGTTTTTTGGAGCTTTTCTCCCCTGCACCCCCTGCCTTTTTTCTCCCTTACCCCCCCCCCCCTCTCTCTCTTTCACCCAGGCATTGAAATGTGGTTTAATCCAAACCCTTAATAGTTTCAGTATCAAACCAAACTGAGCTTCATCCACAGTATGAAGTCTACCTTAACAAAGCTAATTAACTTTGGCTTTGTTAAGGCAAAGCTAATTAGCTTAATTTGGCTCCTTTTGGCATTAAAAGGAGCCAAATTAACATTCTACTGTTAAGGACATGACAGGTTTAAATAAAATAAAAAAAAATAAAATGAATACACACACACAAACACATTTTATTATATATATATATATATATATATATATATATATATATATATATATATATATATATATATATATATAAGAAAAAATTTGATGCCTCAATGATGAAATGCAGTAAACACTTTTATAGTGAGACAATTCCGAGAGTTCCAACAGTGATGTTATGCTAGCATTTAAAACGTACATATACCACACAAAATCTTTCATAAACAACTAGCCAGTGTTGTACCTAAACAAGTTCATTGAACGATCGTTCACGAACGATATCATATTTTTAACGAACATGAACGACTCGTTCATTTTTGCCAAATGAACAGGAAGTTGTGAACGCGGTTATTCTGGCATTTATTGAACTGCGCTCTTATGTAGTTCACATTTCGTTCTTATCACGTTGCAATTATTGAGTCCTACATAAAACACATAAAATGGGATCAAAACACAGCATTACGGTACTACAACCAATCAGTGTAATCTTTAGGACAACATAGTTAGAGCGCCACAAGGTTGATGGAGGAGTCAAATTTCCGGTGCTCTAACTACATCATCTATTACACTGATTGGTTGTAGTACCATCCTATTGCATACAGAGGGATTTGAAAGACAACCTTTTAGCCCCGCCTCCCCTGACTATAAAGCACCACTAGACCCATACATGGAATGAATAGGGATAGTGATGCTAGGCTAGGAAATTTGAGTACAAAATAAAAAATAACCTGAAATCGAACAGTTGACCTTTTCACTGAAGAACTTCCAGCTTGAAATATCACAATAACATGGAGCCTACATTCGTTGGGGATTCTGTTAGCACTAGGCTTATGCCAGCAGTAGGCTAATGGTAAATGGACTGCATTTATATAGCACCTTCATGGTGCTCAAAGCACTTTACATTAGGCTCAAATTCACCCATTCACACACACACTCATACACCAGTAGGTTTCTAAGGTCTAAGGTCAGTCCTACTGGGGGCCTAAGACAGGGTTCAGTGTCTTGCCCAAGGACACTTCGACATGTGGACAGCCAGAGCCGGGACGCAAACCGCCAACCTCTCGGTCATTGGGCGACCCACTCTACTTAGCGAACTGAGCCACATAGGGCGGCTGTGGCTCAGTTGGCTAATGTGTTGTCTAGTTTGGACAAACATGTTCATTGCAGATATATTCACTATATATATATATATATATTATATTCACAAATTTTTTTTTATCATTTAACAGCCTTATTTATTATTAATCTTTAAAGGTTAAATGCACACAGTTACCTATTTGTGACACAGACAGACACATAGAATAGAATAGAATAGAATAGTGATCCAAACCTTGCCATTTTCATGAAAAACAAAGATGTTGCGGGTGCTGTAGTCTTTGAGGTAGGTGATCTGCAGACCGTTAGGGTTTCCAATTTTCTCCGGCTGGAAGGTGGCATTGATGGTGTCCACTTTAATCACTGCTTTTGGCTCCTTAGCCTGTAGGAAAGAAGGGGATGGAATTAGGGTTGAAAAAGAGATGGAGTTAACAGTGGGAGGAGCATATGAGGACATACTGGATCTGCTCCAGTTTATTTTCTAACACCATGTTTCCACGAGTATTGGCTCAACTCTGCTTAACTAGCCTCACTTTGGTGCGTTGACCCGTTACCATGGTACCCAGCACTAGATTTTTTGTTTCACTTCTGCCGAGGTTCCAAGCAATACTATAATGTCATAAATCATTCTTGCGACATATGAACTTTGTGCTCCAGGTGTAACGCTTAAAGTTCAAATGTTGCAAGAATGTTTTAAACTTACATTTCCTCCACGATGATGAATAGAGATGCTAATGTGCATGAGCTGCCTGCAAATGTCTAATGGTAATCAGGTCTGTGCAAGTTTTAAAACAAGTCTTTTGGACCTTCACTGGACTCTGGCCTGAAGACCTGAGGGGGAAGACCTGAGTGGGAAGACCTGAGTGGGAAGACCTGAGGGGGAAGGCCTGAGGGGGAAGACCTGAGGGGGAGGACCTGAGGGGGAAGACCTGAAGGGGAGGACCTGAGGGGGAGGACCTGAGGGTGAAGACCTGAGGGGGAAGACCTGAGGGGGAAGACCTGAGGGGGAGGACCTGAGGGGGAAGACCTGAAGGGGAGGACCTGAGGGGGAGGACCTGAGGGGGAAGACCTGAGGGGGAAGACCTGAGGGGGAAGACCTGAGGGGGAGGACCTGAGGGGGAAGACCTGAAGGGGAGGACCTGAAGGGGAGGACCTGAAGGGGAGGACCTGAGGGGGAAGACCTGAAGGGGAGGACCTGAAGGGGAGGACCTGAGGGGGAGGACCTAAGGGTGAAGACCTGAAGGGGAGGACCTGAGGGGGAGGACCTGAGGGTGAAGACCTGAAGGGGAGGACCTGAGGGGGAAGACCT
>CM035783.1:50354824-50397324 GCA_020466265.1 Siphamia tubifer
TTCATTAATTAATTACATTTTTGTAATCTGTGTGTGTGTGTGTGTCGGCAGAGACATATCATGCTATAACTCAATGAATACTTGAGGTATCACCATGAAATTACATGGGCATATACACATAGCTAATGTACATCAGATGCAATGATTCATTTGAGTAAAGGTGAAAGGTCAAGGTCACAATTAACTAAAAGGTCAAAATCACATTATCGATCATAACTCAAGAACGGAGGGTCACAGAACTTTCAGAATGGTAACAAACGATGTGAAATGATGATTTATATCATTCTTATACTTGATGTTATCATCTATGACCAATAGTTTTTGAGATCTCTGGAGGTCAAAGGTGACATGAGGCAAAATTAACTTGTGTAACACTGTTTGTTTCGTGTCAAACATAGACATATTACGCTATAACTTAATCAATACTATAATATTAAACACTGATATATATATATATATATATATATATATATATATATATATATATATATATATATAATGATCATCAATATTATTAGCAATATTGCAAAAAGTCAAAGGTCAAGGTAGCTGGGGTGAGGCAAGTCTGGGCTTCTTTACTGGGGCTGCTGCCCCCGCGACCCCGGTTAAGCGGAAGATGACAACAATGGTGACAACAAAGGTCAAGGTCGCATTTAGCAGAAAGGTCAAAATATTGGCTCTAATTCAAGAATGGATGAGATTATACTTGTTCTTTGTGTATTTTATGTGAAATTTAAGTAAGACCCCCCCACCCCCCCACCCCCCACCCCCAGTCGACCGACAGTGTTTTAATCACAGTTAATCTGAAAAACCTGTGATTAATCTGATTAAACATTTTAATCATCTCTAAAAAAAATATGTGGAAGGTTCCAACATTTATAATCATGTGTTTTCTATAAATCCTCTGCTACATTTTCATCAGAAAAAAAAGATTCTGTACAAAAAAGTGCTGTTGTCACATTTATTACAACTGATAAACGTATTATTCAGCAGGTGTTAAAAGTCTTTAGCGTTCCACACAGAAGCCATTTAATCATTTTACTGTGTTTGTCACATCTAAAGCACTTTCCTTCTACACAAACGCTCTTTTTTATTCCAGGACAATTGAGAAAATGAATGACAGCAGAAACATCAGTAGACTTTAAATCCACTATTTGCATCAGTTTCTGCTGAGAACATGATGAAAGACGTGAAAAAAGTGTATTTTTTTTCCCTCAGCTTTGGCGCTTTAATGGAGAGGATCATCTCTGTTTATCTTCTGTGTTCAAAGAAATGGTTTCCAACCCTAAAATCTGGGCAGAAACCGTCTGTTCTCATTGATTCCTTCTCATTTAATACATTTATTTTTTTAACTAACAGCACTTCTTTCCCGTTCATCGTTCGTTCAAGGCTGTATTTGTGTCTTTGAGTGTCTGTAAAGTTTAAAAAGCTGCTCTTCAGATCATCTCACACTATTATTTTTATTTTATTTGAGGGACATAAACAGAGTAGATGAAGCAGACTGAACGTTTTACAGTCATTTAACCCTTTGTCAGGAAAATGGACATTTTTGGCTTAAATGTGGGACCAGTCCTGTCCTTCAGTGAAGTCAACAAGAACGTGACCTGGACTAGAGGAGTCACCAGTCTGAGGCCCAATGTGGTCTACAGGGTCTGTAAGGTCCACTTTCAAAGTCCAATGTGGTCTACAGGGTCTGTAAGATCCACTTCCAAAGTCCAATGTGGTCTACAGGGTCTGTAAGATCCACTTCCAAAGTCCAATGTGGTTTCCAGCATTTGTATGGTCCACCTCTGAGGTCCAATGTGGTCTACAGAGTCTGGAAGGTCCACCTCTGAGGTGCAATGTGGTCTACAGGGTCTGGGAGGTCCACCTCTGAGGTCCAATGTGGTCTACAGAGTCTGGAAGGTCGACTTCTGAGGTGCAATGTTGTCTACAGGGTCTGGGAGGTCCACCTCTGAGGTCCAATGTGGTCTCCAGGATCCGTAAGGTCCACCTCTGAGGTCCAATGTGGTCTAAAGGGTCTGTAAGGTCCACCTCTGAGGTCCAATGTGGTCTAAAGGGTCTGTCCGGTCCACCTCTGTGGTCCCATGTCGTCTACAGGATCTGGAAGGTCCACTTCCAAAGTCCAATGTGGTCTACAGGGTCTGTAAGGTCCACCTCTGAGGTCCAATGTGGTCTACAGGGTCTGTAAGGTCCACCTCTGAGGTCCAATGTGGACCAGGATCTGGACCAGCTGCATGGTCTAATGTTCTAATGTTGTAAAATACATGTTCCTTTCAAACTACATGTGTTTTATTGTATTTGTTAAATATAATTTGCGGATTTTGTTTTTTTGTTTAGCGATAAAACAATAGTTATTAATATTGTGAAAGAACTTTTACTCAATAGAAAAAATATCAGACAATTATGATAGAATTAACATCAACCCAGAGTTAAAGGAGTGGTAGGAAAACCTGGAAAAACATCCGAGGCTTCATTTTCTGTAGTCGAGATACAAACCTCAAATAATAAATGATTCATACATTAAATGGATGAATGGATGAATGGTTGAATGGATGAATGGGTGAATGGGTGAATGGGTGGATTCTTCATCAGCCTTCGTTTTTAACATGACAACATCAAAGTTTGACAAATGTCACAAAATGAAGTTTTATGCCACTGAGGTTGAAATGTTGAATTCTTCAGTATTTCAATGAGTGAACTTTAACCCTCTAATAAAACCTTAACAATATATATAAATTATGGGATGTCAGTCTCACCTGCAGCTCATGGTCCTCCCAGTGAGACAGACTCAAAGACTTGACTTTACTGATGTCTGGGATGTTCCGGTGGATTCCAGAACATTCCAAACAGATGAACACTCCAAGGGTACAAGACCCCCACCCTGGATCTGCACAGAGGAAAAACAGAGAGCATGATGGGTAGGATGAATATTAGTCACTTAATTTTCAATGAACAGATTCAAGAAATAATAATAATAATGATAATACTACTAATAATAATAATAGATTACATTTCTATAGCGCTTTACATTATTGATCCATTATTCATTCACTCTCACATTCTCCATCTGGTGGTGGTAAACTACATATGTATCTACAGTCATCCTGGGGCAGACATTTTGTGCCTACCCCCCATCCCCCACCACCACCAAACATTCATACACATTCAGGCAGGAGGGTGAAGTGTCTTTGCCCAAGGACACAAGGGAGTGACTATGACAGAGGTGGATTCAAACTGCCAACCCTTCGGTTAATGCATGAGCCAAGTGAATATATCTGTACTGAATGCGTTCATACACGTATTAGGCTAATGCTAGGACTAGGCCAAGGGTCTGCAACCCTGGTCCTCGAGGAACACTATCCTGTTTGTTCTAGATGATTCCCTCTGACAGTCGTTATCAGTCTTCTGCAGAACTGGATGGTAGGTTGATCATCTGGATCAAAAAAAATAAATAAATAAATAAAAAAATTATATATATATATATATATATATATATATATATATATATATATATATGTCTGTGTGTGTGTGTATACACTAACCATCAAAAATTTTAGAACACTGCATTTTTTCCAGAATTTCATTGAAACTGCCGTGAAAATATCGCAGTTCTCTTCCTGTCATCATTTCCTCCAGTTTCAGTTTGATGTTGTTGGAAACTGTTCTTAGTGACACCTGGACTTTCTTGGTCATTTCTCTGTAGAACAAACCTACATTTATAAGTGTTATGATGGTCTGTTAGCCTTGCTGTGCTAACCGCCCCTAATAGCAGTAAATCTAATGTGCTACCGTAGTAGTCTAGTTTCGCTCAATGTAACTTTTGGTTAGATTTCCGTGAAACTGGCCGACCAATCACGGTGAAGTATAGAGTCAGAGGGTGGGCGTAACAAAGTGACGCTGCAATGATTTGGAGAAACAACCGGAAACAACCATAGAACAACAACAACGGGTGTAGATTTCCTTTTATCACAGATGAGTGAAGAATGTGAGAAAATGTCATCAATCTTTACATTCTTTTTACAGAAGTGACAACAGTCGTTCAGCTCCATAATCCACCATTTTGTTTAGTCATTCCTAACTTTCTCCAGACTCCTCTGTCAACTTTCCGGCACTCTAACTACGTCATCCTAAAGATTACACTGATTGGTTGTCGTACCGTCCTATTGCATACAGAGGGATTTAAAAGACAACCTTTTAGCCCCGCCTCCCCTGACTATGAAGCACCACTAGACCTGGCTAGCGTGGCTAGGCTAATGGCCAGTCTCTTCTAATTGTTCATTGTTTTTTCCTTCCACTTTTACAGTAACACATAACTTTCTGCAGGACAATACTGTTAAGATAATACTAACACCACAGTATGTTCCAACACTACACTTATGCAGACATGGAGGTTGTCAGTAATTCAGAAATATTGGGACACCTGTGGGAGGGGGTATCAGTTTAATCCACCTCCAGTGCTGCAGAACTGCTTCAGGTGGTTAACCCATTTCAATCCATCCTAAAAGGCCTTTCTGTATATTTCTGAAACATTATTTTTCAGATTTTTTTAAACCTCTACCAGTTCACACTTGACCTTTGTACCATTTTAATCTGACCCTGTGACTTGAAATACTTGAATTTCCAAAGATAACTGGAAAAATCAGGGTGTTCTAAAACTTTTGCTGAGTAATGTATACGTGTGTGTATGTATATATATATATATATGTGTGTGTGTGTGTGTGTGTGTGTGTATCCTGATCTACAGGTTCAAACGTGTCTCTCATTGCTTTGCATTTTTCTGCTTCTTCTTCTTCAGTTCAGTGTATCCTCATGTTCCTCCTCCTCCTCCTCTTCCTCAGTCTCCACCTGTGCTACTCTTACCTGCGCAGACTGAACTTAAGCCCCGCCCCTTCCTCCTCAACTCTCACCGTGTTCAATTTAACTCAGAAAAACTATAGTAAACAAAAAAAAAACCCTCAGTCCTGCAGTTTTTCCACAGTAAATGTTTTAGTTTTAGTCTCAGTTTTCACACACACAAACTCTCCATAAAGAATTGGCTTTTTTCTGTCCCCACACAGTCTTGTCTGTCCCCACACAGTCTTGTCTGTCCCCACACGGTCTTTTCTACAATTTTAAACAGCTGTGAAAATGGAGGGGGGTTTGGCCCTCTTACCTGGCACCCCGCAGTCTGCGCACGTGTCATTTCCAGCCTTTTGCAGGATCTCCTTGAGCGCGCGGACCGCTCTACTGTTCCCCGACATGGCACGTCTGTTCCACGGGCGCAGGGTGGGGTGCGTAAGTGGGAGGAGGGAGGGGGGTAAAGGAAATAAGGTGTGTCCTTGCAGGTCTGGACTCCCCCCACCCCGCCCCCTCCACTTTCAGTCCTGCTGCGTAACGGGATGCGGACAAGTCCACACAGGCACGCGCCTTCAAAGAACGCGCAACGCGAACCAACGGCGGAAGTTTGGAAAAGTTTACGCACAAAAGTGTTGGTTTGACTTTCTTCTTTTGTTTAGTTGCGTCTTAAAATCATGTGATCATAACGAAATAACAAATAAAACTAAAAGTTAAATGTACTATTGTGTGTGTGTGTGTGTGTGTGTGTGTGTGTGTGTGTGTTTTCTCGCGTGCAGAGGGTGCGCCCTGTGCGTCTGCGCTCAAAGCAACAGGAACTCAAGCTCATGTTTCCGCATAATCACAGGTTAGAGCACAAGTGATAAACATGCGGCCCGGGGACCAAAATAGGGACAACCAAAAGGGTCCACTACAGCCCCTGGGATGAATGTGTCAAAGGTTAAACCAGTGGTTCTTAAATCCGGTCCTCGTGGCCCAGTGTCCTGCATGTTTTGCATAACTCCCTCTTCTTATTTATTTATTAAAAAAAAATAAAAAATCGAATAAACTATTTTAAAAATAATTTTAAGAATTGATTTAAAAAATATAAATACATAAAAAAGAATAATTAAATTGAAATTTAAAATATTTTGAAGGCAAAAAATAATGAATAAAAAATATCTCTTCCACCATAACTGGAAACAATTGCATTATTATCAGGCTTCTGAAGATCTGATCAATGATTGAACTAAGTGATAAAAGAGGGGAATATCTAAAACATGCAGAACACTGCGACATGAGGACTGGACTTGTAAAACACTGAGTTAAAAGAACATTTTTATACAAGACTAAAACTGCTAAAAATAAATAAATAAATACATCATTAAATAGTTAATTAGCAAAGAGAAATTAACTGTTGTCATGACAGAGGAATTGTTTAATTCAGAATTATGATCAGAATAATCCAGTGACTATATTCAGAATTAATTGTGAATTATCATTTTTAACTGGAATTGTTTGTTTACATGATTCATCTGAAAAGAGGACTGACCTGTATTCTGAATTAAACAAGAAGAAAAACTCTCATGTAAACAGGTCCAGTGAGGCAGTTTCATATGTTCACACTCAAGCCCTGCACTCCTGCTGGACCCAATGTGAAGCAGTGTGGTGCGGGACCAAATTTAAAAGCTCACTGCAGGTGTGGGTGGGAGGGGGAGTGTACATTGCAGGAGCGGTGATGAGCTGCAGTCCCGCAAAATAAAAACATGTTGGAAAAAAAAGATTCATTGTGACTATAATATATATGTGAGATGGGGGGAGGTCCCATTAGGGGTTCCTCCCAGTACCGAGCGGCTGACCCTGTGACCTGCCGAGGTTAAATCCCCCAGACAGACTGCGATGAACTCTTTTAAATGGATAGTTCACTATTTTTCACATTAAATTGTATGCGATCACCTCATAATTGCTTGGAGCTACTTTCTCTCAATAGCGATCAATAGTCGTCACTGCTAACAGCTGTGTGCCTTAGTAAACTACTTTCATCAGTTGTTGGACAGTGTTTGCGGCTGCTATGTGTAGATGGACAGCTGATAGCAGTGACAACGACCATTGATTGCGTTTGAGAGATAAACGTAAAGTACTTTGTCACTATACACTGTACAACGACATTTGTCCTCTGCATTTAATCCTTTGTTGGTCACACTACAAAATCACAATCACAATTTTTTTTTTGCTTTTTCCACCTCACAGGGACTATTATAACACAAAACATAGATTTTTTTTTTTTTTTTTTTACTGACCCTTAATAAGTATTAAAACTCAAATATTACTCCTTTACCAATCTTACCAACATAATGTGTGACTTGGTTCCAAATAGATGCATTATCTCTTTGTGTTTGTATCATTAGTGATTAGCATTAGCAATTAGCATCAGCATTTCATGACCCTTTACTATCATCTCTACCGTTTGATTGAGCATGTTTTCAAAAAAAATATTATATGACTACCAATGTATTTCTGAAACATGATGAGGATTATTTATGTAAAATAGACTCTCTATAAGTTAATAAAATGGGAAAAAAATCAAACTTGCCTGCAATTTTGTGTCCAAAAGAAAAGATCATAGCAGGGGTGTTGTCACAGTTGTGATCTTCTTCCTTGGTGGTATACTAGTATAATTGACTGCCCAAGAAGTTTGGTGTCAAAGAACTTAAATTTAGATTAGATATCAGGGTTCAAATTTACCTCTACCAAACGGTTGAGCTGACCAACAAAGGGTTAACCTATCCTTGATGCCATTGGGAACCTGTAAGGAGCAGTGGGCAGCCATGGGCGGCACCCAGGGACCCATCTCCTGCTGTAGATCCAGGCTAATGGTCAGATTCACCTGGTTGGAGGATGTGACCCTAACAAACATGTTTTTGGGTGATGGGGGAAACCACAGCAACCAGAGGAAACACATCCAGACATGGGAAGAGACACATGCAAACTCTACACAGAAAGGCCTGCATGGTCTGGGAATCAAACCCGAGTCTTCGTGCTATGAGGCAAAAGCGCTACCTGCTCAGCCACTGTGCCGCTAAAGTGAAGAAAGACAGAAAGTAGCTTCAAGCAATTACGACGTTTGAGTTTTTGTTCCGTGACAGTTTTGTTATGTAAATAAATCACTTTGTCTAAGGACAGGGGATGCTTGTGACTGTTCATATCTCTGTAGCTGATTGTCTTTCTGTAAAGCCCTGTGAGATGACTTTGTTGTGAGTTGGGTCTTTATGAATAAAATTGAATTGAATTGAATGAAAAAAATTATAATTCTGTTCCTATTTTCCTATCTGCTCATTTGTTGTTGTTTTTTGTACTGTTTTTTTGTATATATGTATATGTTTAGTAATTCAATTATTTATTATTATTATTATTGTTATTATTTTTATTATTATCATCATTTTTGTACTATGCACTCTATCGCTATAAGATGAATTCAGGTTATTGTGTATTATTATTATTATTATTATTATTATTATTATTGTTGTTGTTGTATTGATTATTGTTGCATTCTGCACATGTTTGAAATAAAGCATTCAAATCTAAATCTAAAATCTAATGTGCCGCAGATACGTCGCAGACAGTTGTGGGAGTTGCACGCACCTCAGAGAAAATGGAACTCACCGCAGACAGTGTCACAGAGAAGACCAGAAAAGAGGCCTGTGATTGGTCTATTCTACAGCCGCACTCCTGCTTCCCTACTTTTCCATCTTGTTTTGTGAACACGAATGTCATTGTTGAAGACGACTCATGTGAATATGAATGTGGCTGAGTGCGTGAAGAAGTGGAAGAATCTGCGACATAAGTTTGTTTTGACAATGAAAGGGCCTGATGTCAAAAAGCAGTGGGTGTCCAAGTGGGAAATCCTGGAGAGTTTGTGAGAGTGCTGCTGTGGTGGTGAGTAGTGAACATAAATGTATGTACATAAATGACAAATATCTGCGACAAGTTAACTGTCACATTTTGCTATGAGAGCATGCAGAGGCCTTTAGAGTCGTTTTCTTACAGGGGCCACATTCAATCTGGTTTGATTTTGGGATGAAAAAACATTTGATTTAAAAAAAAAAAAAAGGAGTGGGGGGGGGGTTGTGATGGACATTTACTGTCACTGTCATTGGCCGGTTGGGTTTGACTTGGTCAAATCTGTTTGGGAACTAGTTACTAGTGCGGATGAACATCTTGGGAATCCTCCTCCTGCTGGTGTGTGCGTCGGCCAAAAGATAAAATGACGAAAAAATTAATTAAATAAAAGACAAAAAAAGATTTTAAAAAATACAATAAAACATAAAAACAAAAAAATAGAAAAAAAATACAACATAATACAAGCCAAAAAACAATAAAACACAATAAAAGCTCAAGATACTAAAAATTAATATTTAATCATAGTTCATTAAAATTAATCCAAAGAAATCATGTGATGAATCTGAATAAAACCTAATAAACAAGTAAAAAACAGGTGTTTTTCCACTGGCTCCTCAGCGGTAGTTTAATATTTGACCAGTAGGTGGCAGCAGTTCACCACCTTTAACCTTCAAACGATCATGTGGGGACATTTATGACCCCACTCATGTCATTTGTCCAAGGAATGTCAGAGGTTATGTAATCACCTGGGTTTGTCTGTGTGTTTAAATGTTACCAACATGACACAGAAGGTTATTGAGGGATTTGGCTGAAATGGTCAGAAAATGCTGATATAGGAACACGGAACAAATGTTAAAATTTTGGTGGTGATCGGTGGAGGTATGTGGGGAGTGTGGGGAGGGGGGAGATATATGTGAATTATATCAAGATAATTCAAAAAGTTATGGACAGATTTTATAATGCATATACACACACACACACAAAAATATCCATAATAATATATATGTGTAATACCTCAATTTACGAAAGACCCAACTAACGAATAATCCAAGTTACGAAACAACTTTACACAAAATTTTTGTCTCTGAATATGAAAGAAAATTCAAGCTATGAAACAAAACCCCAAAAATGTAAATACAGTACTGTATGTACTGTACATAAATATGTATGTACTGTACACTTGTCCATAGCATCATATTTGCTATTTGATAGACTTGCTCTCCCATTGGTTATCTCCCAACACCCCTGTGGCCTCCCATTGGTTAGGAAGGAGCTACCCATGATGCTTTTCGTGTGTCTTCGACCCTCATTGGTCACAGAGTTCTTAGGGCAGTCAGTGATGAAGCACCTTTACTGTAGTTTGGTGAGTTTTTCCAGTGTCCTCATTACAATTTTATTATTCGTTATTCATCATGGGCCCAAAAAAAGTGATTCTTGGTCCGTTAACAAACACTGTGGAAGGTGAAAGTGGACCCATCAATGTAATGTTGTTATTAAAGTCTGTTTTATTTTCTTGCAAATAAAAGTATTAGTATTATACACATTTGACATTACAACATTATAAAATACTTTTCTTAAATACTAGGAGTAGTTTGGTTTTGATAAACCCCCAACCAGCTGTTCATAATAAAGACCTCTGTACAGAGCACCATGGGGAGCGGAAGTCTCCACCCCTTCCAGGAGGCTCATGGGGCCTGAGATCTGAAAATTAATGAATGGTATTCAATGGGAAATAAAATGTTAAAATGGTATCTGGTTTGTCATGTGCCCTGAATCACACACATGTTGTACCTCATGTACCTTAAATGATAATCATCCATATGTGTTTCAACTGTTTCTGTTAACCAACAGCTGATTCATTTGTGAGTAAAACCCATTAATAATTTGGACTACACACCTGGAGAACATGTGACGTCACCACAGACTCCACAGCTGAGCGGAGTGTGACGTCACATCCTCCACTCATTGTAGTCTCTTACTAAACCCACATAAAACCTAACATCACATTTACTTCCCATCAAAAACAGGTGGTCTGACTATGACACATCAAATATTTATTATTCACTTCTATCATATGTGAATTTCAGAGCACTTGTGAAACGGAATCAGAATTTAGCTTGAATCGCTCCATTCACTCCCATTCAAATTTTTTGTGAGCTAAGCACCCATGGACCAGAAGTAGAAGGGCGTGACTTAGCCTCCCCATAGGGTCAGAAATGTCCCCACGAGGTCATTTCAGTCAGTAAAATAACTTGGTCGCTGATTAAAAACCACTGAACAGGTTAAAAACAGGTGTTTTTTTTCTTCCTGGTTAGTCAGTGGTAGTTTAATATTTGACCAGTAGGAGGCAGCAGTTCACCACCGTTAACTCTGTGTGTTTTTCTTCTCTGGTTGTCAGTCCATGAGCCTTCATCATAAATACAAGTGCTTTCTGAACAAGTATGACAGAGTTGCACATATTGACAGAGTGGTTGAAGAGCTGCAGAAAACCCAGAGTGATGGAAGGAGCTCAGCGTGACGGCGGCTTCACAAAGCAGCAGCTGAACAGGAGCGCTGCTGGACCCCATATCGCACCCGAACAAACACAGAGTGTGTTTGAAGTGACTGGGTCTGAACGCTCAAGGGGTCCTAAGTGAGACAGATGGTTGTGCAGCTCTGACAGGAACACCAGCAGGGTTTGATGTCAGTGCCGCATTTCCCTTGTGACTGCCAACGGCTAATGCTAATGCTAATGCTAATGCACCGTTACCAAGCTCATTTCACAACACCAATCCAACAGGCGCTGTCTGATCTGACGGATGGTCGTACGTCTTGGTCTTTTCTTGTAGGGTTTGGTGTTTTGTTGAGGTCGTCATGGAAACCACCACACTGCAATAACAGAGCATGTGTGTATGCTATATACAAGCTTTTCTGCATGCTCCAAAACTAACAGCAAACAAAAAAAGGATTCAGACAATGCCTAATCTCGCCCCTATTTTGTGCCAATCTCAAGTTTCTATGACAACCTGTTCTTAAATTAGAGCCAATAATATGATTTTGACCTTTCTGCTAAATGCGTCCTTGACCTTTGACCTTTTACAATATTGACAATTCTGTTATATCTATATATACGTCAGTGTGTGTCATTTTATGATAATATATCCAATATTGATTAATTTATAGCGTGATATGTCTATGCTTGACACACACAAACAATGTTACAGAAGTTAATTTTGCGACATGTAACCGTTGACCTCCAGAGATCTCAAAAACTTTTGATTATAGGTGATAACACCATGTATAAGAATTATATAAATCATCATTCCGCATTGTTTGGTACCAATCTGAAAGTTCTGTGACCCTCTGTTCTTGAGTTAGAATCGATAATGTGATTGTGACCTTTTAGTTAATTGTGACCTTGACCTTTGACCTTTACTCAAATGAATCATTGAATCTGATGCACATTAGCTATATGTATATGCCCATGTAATTTCATGGTGATACCTCAAGTATTCATTGAGTAGCATGATATGTCTCTGCCGACACACACACACACACACACACTGATTACAATAATTTAATTAATTAATTAATTAATTAATTAATGATTAATGAATAATTGAGATATCACCATAAAATTATATGGGCATATACCTATAGCTAATGTGCATCAGATGCAATGGTCCATTTGAGTAAAGGTCAAAGGTCAAGGTCACAATTAACTAAAAGGTCAAAATCACATTATTGGTCATAACTCAAGAATACAAGAAGGAGGTCAAGGCCACAGAACTTTCAGATTGGTACCAAACGATTTCGAATGAAGATTTAAACAATTCTCATAATCAGTGTTATCACCTACGACCAATAGTTTTTGAGATCCCTGGAGGTCAAAGGTGACATGTCACATAATTAATTTCTATAACACTGTGTGTGTTAATATAGACTGTGATGGTAATGGACCTAGTTCATTAAATGTCACTGATCACCATGAATCATAAACATTAAGCTTATGATTATTCAGCAGCTGAAATATTTCAATCACAGGTGGAGGATCAGTGATGGGTGACTAATAATTGATTTTTGATGGTTTGACCAACAAACACATCAAAAGCAAATAAGGATGGATTTAGTAACTCTGTGAATAATGATAGAAACTGGATATAAAAAGGAACAATGAGAAGAAGTACAGAAAAATTATTAGGATTCATATCAAATATAGTCACAAAGATGAATAATTTCTTGGATTGTCTTATTTTACAACTGAAGCCACAACATTATGTTAAACTCAGACAATTTATGAACATTCCAATAAGACGATTTTTTACAACAGTTTTAAACAAGGGGCGAGGTAAGGCATTCTCTGAATACTTGTTTTTTCATGATTCTTTTCTCCTGTTTTTCTTTGGCGCTTCTGCATCCCCCAAAACTAACACCAAACACAAATGAATTCACAACAAACTCACAAAGGAATGAGGGTCAGGGTCCTGAACGCCGGCTCAGTCATATTTGTACCAACAGTTCGCAACTCAAATCCACACTGACGCCGAGGATGATGATGATTTATCTGCACGACGTCGGTGGCATTTGAAGACACGCTGGCGACGACGGCCGCCAAATGGCATCACGTCCAGAGCATTAGTATGTGTCTTTGTTGGGTGGGGGGGTGACATATCATGCCCCGTCTGTGGCCCCGCCTTACAGTCTGGATCCTCATCTGTTCTATGAAATATGAGGCTCTGGTCAAAGCGCAAACTTTCCATCAGTCAAATGGAGCTGTCGGACGGATGACCACCGTCCCCGGAAACAAATGTCACATGTCTGGACGTGAAGCTGAAAAGAAGAACTTAAACTAATAATTACATCAAAACATAGCATTAGCCTCAGAGCCACGGGTGCCGCTAACGATGATGAAAGTATCATCTTACAGTAATGGACTGTCTGTCAGACCTGGGGGGGTGGTGGTGGTGGTGGGTGGGGGGTGATCCTCCAAGTTTAATACAGTAGAACCTCACCGTATCAGTTTTGATTGCTCCATGACCAAAATCATCAACAAAAATCACCAAAAAACACCCTAAAATAACACAGAAATCACCCAAAAAACTACCCTAAAATGACCTAACAACCACCCCAAAACCCACCAACACCCCACACAAAAATTACCCAAAACTCACTCTATAACCCCATCCAGAAGTGACCTCACAACCATCCAAAACCACCAAAACCCCATACAATAAAATACCCCAAAGCCCCATCCAAAAATGACTTAACAACCACCCCAAAACCCCACACATAAATGACCTGACAATCACCCTAAAATCTTACCAAACAATTACCCCAAAACCCCATTCTAAAAATGACCTAACAATGACACAAAACCACCAAAACCCCATCCACAAAATAACCCCAAACCACCAAACCACACCCAAATATTACTCACAAAACCCCATCCAAAAATGTCTTAACAACCATTCTAAAACCACCAAAGCCCCACACAAAAACTACCCAAAAATCACTCCATAACCCCATTCAAAAATGACCTAACAACCACCCAAAATCAGCAAATATGGACAAAAGAGAGAGTAAACAGCCTGTAGAAGACCAAGACAGAACCTCCTTAAAGACAGAAATAAAGGAGGACGAAGGCTGGAGGAGGAGGAAGAGGAGGAAGAGGAGGAGAAAGAGCACTGCACTGAAGTGAGATGAATAAAAGGAAGCTACGCAGCCCAAACTAAAGCAGAACATATTAGAGTTGGCAGGTTGTGTGGTGGATTTAATGGGCTTTTGCCACTTCTTATCAGTCCCTTCTGAACCGTGGCCTTTGCATACAGAAGGATCATTAAGTGGGAGCTGGGCCTCTTGGGCCCCCCCCACTCCTCCTCCTCATCTACACCTGGATTTGGCAGCGACCCCCCCCCCCCCAATACAGATACTAATACGATTTTATAGAAACACAGGTAACACTTTACAACACAGATCATTAATAAGGTGGTAATCCTATGGTATTTTTTATGTAATTTCATGGTAATAATGCCTTTATAACCACTTATTACAAGTAACAGATCATTAATAAGATGGTAATTCTATGCGGCAGAAGTGGGAATACTGGTATGTTCCATTTATCGGTGTTTGTCATGTTTATCTACATTTGTTTCCACCATCACACACCGACGCTGACAAAACAAAAGCTTGTGGTTTGTAATCCTTTTTGTGTCTGACTGGAGGCCAGCTGTTTGATAATGTACACGTGGAACTTGTGGGTTTTAATCCACTTAAACCTCAGATAAGAAGCTTCTTCCTGCATCTCAAACATCAGCTGCTGAATCACACTCACATGATCAAAGTGTGTGTGAAGCCTCCAGTCACATTCAGGTGAAGGATGATGGGAAAGAGCTGAACTGGGGAGGAGACGCCAAGGGACGGATGTAGGACCAGGACCTCTGTTTGGTCCTGGTCCTGCTTTTCAAAAGGGTTTTCAAAGTGTGAGACAGTGAGTATAATATTTATATAGTGGAAGTGGTATTATATGAAACTATAATGCAGGCAACTTTTCACTTTTTTGCCTCAAATACATAAAAACAAGATGGCGCCACGCAGGAACCATATATAACGTCTTATGTCACCAGCGCTAATAAACTATTATGCAAAGTACAACACCAAAACCAACAATATGACACATAACAGAACACATGTATGAAGGTGAATATTGCACATACCCCTATGCCTTAAGAGCAATACACTATATATATATATATATATATATATATATATATATATATATATATATATATATATATATATATATATATATATATATATATATATATCTGACAAACGGGGGAAAAATAATAATAATGAAAGCTCAAAAGCAGCTCCTGAAAATAGGCTGATACAAAATATGTTTTTTTTTTTACCTTCTTTAACATAAAGTGATAATGTGGTGTAAAATAATATGTTTGTAAAATTACAAAATGCTTGGGAACTCTAATCACAATTAATTGTGCTAAAAAATATTTGCGATAAAAAAATACATAATATATCAGCCCTAATATATATATTTACAATACAGTGAAGGAAAGGGTCCAAGAAATTGTCCACTTAGTCACAAATACAGTTTCTTAAATAGTGATATTTATTTTACCTTTAGCACATAATGAACAGTTTGTTATTTATAATGTCAGCTGAGCAGGAGCCAGAAAAGGGAATATACGATGAGTCTGACAGGAGCAAAGCATTTCATCAAACAGAAATAAATAATTAGCAGGTAATTAGGTTTGAAAAGCAGTTAATCACAAGAAAAACATTTACAGGTTCCATTAAAAATGCCCTTTAGTCAAAGTCGAAAACATGACTGGGACAAATTCATCAAGCTTTAATGTTTTTCTGACAGATTGAAGTCATTATATGAAGTGACTGCAACGACAACAGGCCACAGCTGGATTTAGGGCTTTTATTCTGAAAGGGAACTCATGTTTTTGGAGTTTATCTGCAGATGGAGATTCAATAGAGCTGTCTCTCTGCACACACACACACACACGCACACACACACACACACACACACACACACACACACACACACACATATATATGTATATATATATATATATATATATATATATATATATATATATATTGACCTGAAGCAAATTGAGTAAACCAGAAATGACCTGCAGTGACAAAGATATAAACTTACATCCTATTTGGGGAAACTAAGAGGGTCACCCAAAGACCTGAAGATATGACCACTGGTGTCATATCAGACCATAATGATGTTCACATCCAGTGGACATGTTTCTGTGGGTTGTAAAGATTCATTTCCAGTTTACTCAATTTGCTTCAGGTCAAAATTGGATAAAAGGGGAAACAGCCATTTTCAGTTTTTTCATCATTTCATCATCAACACAAAAAGGGAAACTGAAAAAAACACATAATCTGTTTTTCCCATTTTAGTTTTTCATTGATCCTTATTGAGAGAAAGTAGCTCCAAGCAATTATGAGGTGTGAGTTTTTGTTCTGTGACGGTTTTATTATGTAAATAAATCACTCATTACAACACATACTGTTTTGAGAAGAAATACATTTTATTTTGTTGACCCCAGGAAACCTGCTGGGACTACTTTGGCTTTGACCAAAACCGGACCAGACCTGGGCTCACAGGACACTGTTGGGTGTAAGTCACTGTGGGCGCAGCAGAGTAAAGACACTAATGACAAACACAAAGTATCCCTTTAAGGTCAGAGAAAATGTCTTTTTTTTACAGTGTATTTTACTCTTTCACTCATACACTGTTCCCATGCCGGGCACTTCCAGACTCTACTGGGGGTGACTGAGGGTTCAGTGCTTCGCCCAAGGACACTTCAACATGTGTACAGTCTCATCCTTTAATCACTGGGACCCCCCCCCCCCCCCCCCCCTTTATAATCATGGTAAATATCCTCCTGTAGCCCACTGACTTCAATCCAATTATAATAATAATTCCTGTGAGTAACTGTGGTAGGGGGCCCGCTGCACGGCTTGGCCCGGGGGCCCATAACACTGTAAGACCGGCCCTGCTTTGTACATGACAGTGGTCAGATCAGTTGTTTTTATCCTGAAATGCAGAGGTGTAGAATGTAGAGTGACAGGAAAGGCTGTAATTGTGTTCCATTAGCAGATAAGAAACGTTCCCAAACTCTCCTGGTCGGATAAATAAACGTCAGACAGCGGTGGCGGCAGGAGCAGCAGTGGCGTAAATCCATGTAAATCCATCACATCCTCAAATACAATTGCATCTGCAGAGGAAAAGCTACATCCTCTTCAGACACGGTGCAATTATTTACATCCTTGACATCTCATTTTGAAGATCACCGCCGCCGCCTTCGACACGTATAGATTTTCCTCCTGGCGTGAACACGATATGCGCTCGACAAACACACATTCCTTTTTATCCTGGATGGTTCCTGTGATGGATGGTGCGTTCAGGGCCACGACACACGGATTACTGTACACGGGACGGAATAATGCTTCTATTTACGGAGGCTTTGATCAACATGTTTATTATGTGTAATGTGACAATAGGGACAAACCAGACCAGAGGTGTTAAAAAAGTACTGCACTGAAGTAGAAGTACAGCTACTGGTGTGAAAAAATACTCTGGTAAAAGTAGAAGTACTGATTCAACTCCCTCACTGAAGTAAAAGTAAAAAAGTACAGCTTCTCAACTATAATAAAGTAAAACTCTTTTTTTTTGTTCCTATGGATGAAATAATATTCATACCTCAATTTACGAAAGACCCAGCTAACGAATTATCCAAGTTACGAAAAACATTTTTGTCAATTTTTCATCCCTGAATACGGAAGAAAATGAAATTTATAAAACGAAACCCCTGAGACCACTAGCGGAGCGTAGGGGGGGGGGGGGTCGCCCCGGGCCCACATGGATCAGGGGCCCACATGGACTTAAGCCACAACTATCTGATTTCTTAAAAAAAAATATATATTATATTTATAAATGCTTATTTCCTGATTGCATTGGGAAAAATAAAATAAAACAACTGTAACTGTTTATGTGCCCTTGTTGAGTGTGTTGAGTTCGTAAAGTTAATCTGACATGCTTCACTTTTGCTACAAAGTAACAGTCACCACCTGTACCCTGGCTTTTTAAAATTCCCACGGTTCGTGAACGCACCTTGCCTCACGCACGCCGTAACTGACATGTTTGTAAACTAACCGATTGATCCTTGGATGCACGCGCAGCCAGGACTGTCCGTAGTTCGATATTAAACTGTCAAGACTATGCTATATCTGTCTTTTCCAGATCTAGAATGCTACATAAATAAATTCGCACTTAAAAGTGAGCATCACCTACCGGATCCTTACTTGTTAAAAGAGTGGACAGAGGATGTCGGTAAGTTTCCTAGTATACAATAGTCTGACGTATACGTACTTAATTAACAAACCTTCTATGAACACTGATGAAAAACTTCGCGCCTAAAAGTGTTTGGACACATACGACTGTTATGTGTGTGTATGTGTAAAACATGTTTTACACATGAGGTGGTGTTAATAACAGAAGAGGCTGGAGTCATTATGGTCTTAACTAGAGAAAGCTAGCAGGCTAATCTGTTAGCAGGTTCACTAGCAGTATCACCAAAGAGCGTCTATATAAAGAGGTCTCACTCAGCCCTGTTTACGGTGACATGGCCTCTATCGTGCTATATCTGATAAATTCTTTATAAATAATTCTTTTAATAATTGTCAACTTTTGATGATCATCAATCTCAATCAATCTATCATAAGTCGATTTTATTACTCTAATTGAAACAGCTAAATTGACACTATTCAAATCAAGTAGTGTGATGGTTTGATGTGAGTAATAAGGAGTCTACCAACTGGATAGAAACAAAAGAACAAGCCGCGATTAATTGTCTTTCCTGAAATGTTCATTTGAAAAACTTGAAAACAAGTAAGGCCAATGAGTTCTTGTATTAATTCCAATCTTATTTATCAATCAATTGATGAATTAATGATGGATTTGACTTTTTTATGATCGTGCAATTATGCTATTCAAAGGCTGGCGGCAGACACTTGCTGGCACTGGTTTCCACGCTCGATAGAGGGCGCTGTGGAGCTATACCATGACACTGAAAACAGGGCTGTGAGGAGCAGAGTTAGACCTATTTATATATACGCTCTTTGGTATCACTTCCTCTGGTTCAATTTACCAGGTTAATCACCTAACCACCTATTTGGATATGGATATTTTATTTTCAATCTGTACTTCATTGTAGGTTTGGGTCATGCTGCAGCAGTTTTATTCAAGGTCCAGATTGTGGTTAGAATAGGAAGGACAGACAAACGGACATTCCTGATCATGCTCTCATCCCAGTCCACATGCTGGATGTTTGTAACCATAGATGTTGTCTATTTTTTTTTTGAATGGGTCAGATCCAGATGGAATTCTATACAATTTAACTCTGTCTTTGTAACGATTCTGACAACTGACAAAACAACAACTAGACATTTGTAGTTCTGCTGTAGGTCTGTCATCTATATAAACAACAGCGTTTCCATGTAGTTTTCTATAGTCCAGTCTGCGTACACAACTTCCTCTTATGTTTGAATGACGTTGACTTTGAAGGAGTCTATAAAGGGCCCACTACAGGTCATCGCCCCCCCTACAGTGAATCAAACACTCCACCCCTGCCTGAGATGTAAATATATACAATACTGTACATAATGTACGTAAATGCACACTGTATGTATCATCCCATTGATGATGAGGGAGCTACCAATGATGTTTTTGGTGACCTTTGACCCTCATTCATCACAGAGTTACTGTTGTTTGGTGAGTTTTTCCCAGTGTGTTCATTTAAACTTTATTACATTACGTATTCATTATTCATCCAACCAAAGAAAGTAATACCTGGTGCGAACGAAAAGAAGAAGCGACTGCGTTATTAATAGAAGTGAAACAGGAGATGATAAAAACAGGGGGAGGAGCCGTCATTCCATCAGCACCAATAAAAGACATGCTGGTGAAATCTCATGAACTTTCCAAATTCGTAGAAAAAAAACCCATCCTGAAAAAACGTTCACGAGTCGTGCTATCGCCCACTTTGACCCCGTATGACGACTTTGTATCTGTTGTGGTGCACTACTGCCACCTTCTTCCGCCCACGTTTTCAAATGGTCAGGTCGCTCCTCGTCTTCAACCTCCCCTTCGACCTTACTGCCATGGGTGACCCTACCAGGAGCGAGGCTCTGGACGGCATTGATGTCAGGTTCATGGGAACACACAAGGTTCTCCGCCACTACGAGTTGGCCACCCACGGAGCCCATATTATATCTGATTCTATATGATCCTAAAAGTTGGAATGGGGTAGGAATCTTTACAAAAAAAAGGCTTTGCTTCTTCCTACTTCTTTTTCAAACTATATTGTTTTGTTCCGTTTTTGTTTATATCATTAAGTCTTTATTTGGTTTGTACATATCGTTATATATAGGATTGAACTGAACCAGATTGTGGAGGTGACGGTGTGTTGATAAATAGTTATGGATACTTGTACTGATCGGGAGTGGATATGAGGTGTGCTGGGGCATAGGAAGAAGAATCTAGTGGATTATTGGTTTGTAATAGAGGGGTGGGAGTTTGTAGGTTTAACTTTTTCCCACTCCTTTTTGAGTAGAAAAAAAATGTTGACATGTTGATTGATGTTTTGATGATGTTGTGTGCTTGAAATAAAATACATTTAATTGAGTTGAATTATATATATAATTTTTTCAAATATCACATTCCATATACAAGGATAAATTGTGTATCATACTCAAATATTAGTTTTGAACAAGCAAAACAAACCCCACCCCCTTGCAAACATTTTAGCTCTTAATGGACCCTTCCCTCTCAAAACATGAGACTATGGGTTTGACCTTTCAAGGCCACTCAAGGTCAAAGGTCATGATGCCATTTTTCCTTTCTGTCAATAATAATAACTAAGTCTCTATCTCCACTACTTTTTATGTCATATTCCTTTTTTAGGCATTGATCCAGTGACCTCTGACCTCTTGGGTCAACAATAGTTCTAAATCTATAAACACAAGATGCAGAATTTGAAGACCAGCATTTTGGTGCTGATTGGAAGTCTGTAAGATATCCAAAATTTGATTTTGATCTCAACTGTGACCTTTGACCTTTGACCTAGCGTCTTCAAATATGTCCTTCAAGGTTGTGATGTCAATGCACATCAACAGTGAGAGCAAAAAGAAGCTATATGCTAAACTGAGTATACAGGAATGAAAAGGACATTCATGACCTTTGACCTGTCTTTGGTCATTGTTAAAACACATTTTCGGTGACTGTGACCTTTGACCTACATTCATCTATTCTGGACCACCTCACTTATCTAATAAAACAATGTCACAGAAATCCACTAGTCTAGTAAATGTGGCACAAAGTTGCTGAGCCAAAAATGATCAGGGGGCGGGGCTAATGGATCCATGTCGATACTTTTAATGGTTGTATTTTGTTGATCTGACGTACAAATATTTTTGTTCACGACAGGAACATTTTTTCCTGTTGTATTATATGTTTGTTGTTTTCAGTGCGTCTCTTTCTTCGCACTAATATTTCAGTCACAGGAGCTGGTGGGTGTTTTTTTTCCTGTTGTGAAGAAATGATTAATGAAGCAAAGTGATCTGATGCATTTGAGACACGACGCACGCTGGAAAACCCAGCAGCGCAAATGAAAGTCAAGGTTAACTGGTGTCATTCTGCATGTGTGTATGTATTATGAGCTGCTGTTGCCGGCGGTAACGGCCAGCCCACACCTGTTGGAAACATGGTGACATTTGTCCCATTTCCTGTTTTGTTCTGGAGCTGATGAAGAGTCTGCATGTGGTCACTGAAAACCATATGTCTGTGTGTGTGTGTGTGTGTGTGTGAGGGGGGGGGTATGTCTGTAGATGTGTCAGTGTGTGTGGGGGGGGGTCTGTCTGTAGTATGTGTGTCAGTGTGTGTGTGTGGGGGGGGTCTGTCTGTAGATGTGTCAGTGTGTGTGTGTGGGGGTCTGTCTGTAGATGTGTCAGTATGTGGGGGGGGTCTGTCTGTAGATGTGTCAGTGTGTGTGGGGGGGGGTCTGTCTGTAGATGTGTCAGTATGTGGGGGGGTCTGTCTGTAGATGTGTCAGTGTGTGTGGGGGGGGGTCTGTCTGTAGATGTGTCAGTATGTGGGGGGGTCTGTCTGTAGATGTGTCAGTATGTGGGGGGGTCTGTCTGTAGATGTGTCAGTGTGTGTGTGTTGGGGGGGTCTGTCTGTAAATGTGTCAGTGTGTGTGTCAGTATGTGGGGGGGTCTGTCTGTAGTGTGTGTCAGTGTCTGTGTCAGTAAAACAACTCGACTGTAATAATTACAACCATGAAGAAGAAAACCAGCCAAGACAAGACTGAAGAGCGAGAGAAAAGAGAGGGATTACACTAAGGGGGGGGGCAGAGGGAGAAAGAGGGGGGGGGGGGGGGGGGGGGCAAAGGGAGAGGGGGGGGTCAGAGGACATAGATACAAGTTACAAAGATAACTAGAAAAGCACTCTGAGAGCGTAGACCTCCGCCAAGGTAAACCCCCCCACCCCCACTCCGATCACCCCCAAAATGAAATCACTTCTTCCTGTTCACATTTCCAACATATTCTGAAAATGTCATCAAAATCCGTCCATAAGTTTTTGAGTTATCTTGAACACAGACAAACAAACGGATAAACGCTGGTAAAAACATAACCTCCTTGGTGGAGCCACTATTCTATTCTATTCTATTCTATTCTATTCTATTCTATTCTATTCTATTCTCATCACTTCTGCATCACACCAGGATTTTGAATTTTGTAAAAGGTGTAGGTTTTGTCAAGTTTATCATGTTTTCACTTTATGAATAAATCATCCAAATTCAGACATTATATTAAATATTATTATTATTATTATTATTATTATTATTATTATTATTATTATTATTATTATTATTATTATTATTATTATTATAGTTTTTATCTATGGGATATAAATACACAGAAATGCATTGGGAAATAATTAATCACACAAATAAAATGAAGATTCAGAGAAACTATTTGCATCTATTTGTATTTTTTGTTGTTGTTTTAACTCTTCTCTTTTTAATCCAAGGTCATTCTATTCATCCAGACTTTCTACAGGTTCTTGATTTTCCAGCAGAAACTCAACCTGACACCATGAATAAATGTGTCATTAGTATAAACAGAATCTGTCACAGTGAATCTAAAGACTGTTTTCAGTATTCACACCTTTTATTCTAGCTTTTTCTATAATCACTCACTTCTATCAGTCTGAAAACAGAGGCTCCACAAACAAACCAACATCTGACTGAAGACTCTTTATTAAGAGTGACAGGGGTGTAAAAAACAGATGGAGTGGGATTCATCTGACCTTTGCTGCCAAATGTTAATATTGTTCAGATTTAGTGGATCACACACACCCTGTCCTGGATAATAGTCTGGTTGTTTTCATGTTCTACCACCACCGTGGAACCAAAGATAAAGTCTGGGTTTGAACCTGAGGCTGTGATTTTGAATTACTGTATATTTGAATTTGGATTCTAATGATACCATGTACAGGTTTGAATATTAAGAGCTGCCTAATATTCGTTAGAACGTCTCTTTTTTTAAAAAAATATAATAATCAAATTTGAATCTGAGTATTCAAACCTGTATACAGTATCATTAGAATCCATTTATCATTCATTCATTAGTTTTTCAAAAATAAAACCAAAAATAAGACGAATATTCAGAGAAGACCGAATCTCGTCCACTATTTTGTGCCAATGTCAAGTTTCTATGACAACCTGTTCTTGAATTAGAGCCAATAATGTGACTTTGACCTTTCTGCTAAATATGACTTTGACCTTTGACCTTTACTCAAATGGATCATTGCATCTGACGTGCATTAGTTATATGTATGTGTCCATGTAATTTAATGGTGATATCGCAAGTAGTCATTGAGTTATAGCATGATATGTCTCTGCGGACACACACACACACACACACACACACACACACACACACACACACACACACACACACACACACACACACACACACACTCATTTCTTCATTATTTGTTTCCAAAACCAAAACGAAAAAAACAGATGAGGATGCGGTTTTTAATTTTTGTGTTTAAATAAATAGAAAAAAAAGAATAATGGCTGTTTTTCATTTTTATCCAATTTTGACCTCAAGCTAACTGAGTAAACCAGAAATGACCTTTGACCCGCAGTGACGAAGATGTAAACCTATGTCCTATTTGGAGGGATACTAAGATATGACAACTGGTGTCATATCAGACCATAATGATCTTCAACTCCAGTGGACATGTTTCTGTGGGTTGTTAAGATTAATTTCCGGTTTTAATCAATTTGCTTCAGGTCAAAATTGGATAAAATGACAAACAGCCATTATCCGTTATTCTATTATTCATTTAAACACAAAAAAACTCCCTGAAAAAAACACATCAGTATTTGTTTTTACATTTTGGTTTTGGAAAGATGTTTTTTGATTGTCTTATTTTTGGGTTTTATTTTGAAAAACAAATGAACGAATGATAGACGGATCCCACACACCCTGTCCTGGATAATAGTCTGGTTGTTTTCATATGCTACCGCCACCGTGGAACCAAAGATAAAGTCTGGGTTTGAACCTGAGGCTGTGACATTTGAATTATATTTGAATGTTATAAAAAAGAAGAGACGTTCAAATTAATATTAGGAAGCTCTTAATATTCAAACCTGTATATGGTATCATTAGAATCCACGTATCATTCACTTTTCAAAATTACACCAAAAATAAAACAATGAAACGAGTCATTTATTTCCAACAGATAACAATGCGGTTTTTCAGTTTTCCTTTTTATGTTTAAATGAATAATTCTATTTCTATGAGTATTGTATTGTATTGTATTGTATATAGCAGTGGTCCTCAGTCCTGGTCCTCGGGGGTCTCTATCCTGCATGTTTCAGATGTATCCCTAACACACCAGCCTGTCGTCCACCTCTGCAGGACAATGATAATGATCGTCAGGTGGGTTCAAAGAGGGACAGTGGACCTCGAGGACCAGGACTGAGCACCCCTGCTCTATAGTAAAAAGACAGATGGTCCTGTGCTCATCCAGACCTCACAGCTGTGATGACTCGCTATCAACAAGAAGAGGGAGTCATTCAATAAATGATAAAATGAGAATTGTTGAGAATTGAGGAAGGAAAAGTGATTTTAGTGACAGACTGGAAAAATATACAAAGTTGTGAACAAATTGTTTGCCATTTTAAATTTCGACGAACAAAGTGATAAGAGTTGTGCCTAATGTTTACATCTACCTAATGAATCAATCAGAATTTAAATCTGTTGAGATTTGAGGGAGAAGCGATTTTAGTAAATTGTGGACGATGGACGGACGACGTGCAATGGCAATAGCTCATTGCGACTTCATCCAGATGAGAAAAGCACTCAGAGCGCAGACGTCTGCCAAGGCCGACCCCCCCCCCCCCCCCCCCCCCCGATCACCACCATAATGTAATCTTTTCCAGATCTCCCCATTACCAACGCAGATATCCCAAGTCTCCTTGATATCGATAGTTGATCATTGATGCCTGTGAGTCAGATACAATATGGACGATATGAGGGAGGTTTTTTTTTAACATCGCAAGTGAGAGTGTGCAGGCAAGACAACACCTCGTGTATATTGTTTAGATTACTTCTGTTACATTGCGGAGGCACCAGAGACAGCGAGAGAGCGAGAGAGCGAGAGAGTGAGAGAGAGTGAGAGAGAGCGAGAGAGAGCGAGAGAGTGAGAGAGAGCGAGAGAGTGAGAGAGAGCGAGAGAGTGAGAGAGAGCGAGAGAGAGCGAGAGAGTGAGCGAGAGAGTGAGGACTGTCGGCTAATGGTTGAACCTGTGCATTCATTCACACACTGCGGTCCCACCAGCCACTGTAACATTTTATGTGCACTTTTATTACAGACTTTATGGTAAAGGTACGTCTCCACTGACCCTCTGATTAAACTGATGCCAGTGAGCTGCTTCAGTCTGATATTTGACAGATGTGCACCTTCTCCACAAACACCAGCGGCTTCCTTACTGTCGGTGAGTTTAGGGACCGTCACAAAATAAATGGACTGAAAAGACAAAAAAAAAAAAAAATGCTCGATAAGCATCTCCCTGAAATGAGTTTTTGGAACTTGGGATGTCTGCCAACCTACCCTGAACAGTTCATCACAATCTGTCCATAGGTTTTTGAGTATCTTGCTAACTAACAGACGGACAGACAGACAGACAGACATAAAGTCTTTGGTGGAGGTAAAGAAATACTCTTGAAAAAAAAACCATCTTGAAACAACATCATGAAAATAAGCCACTTGTTCAGATGTTGTTACTTCTACAGTTGTGTGGATGTAGACGCTCAGAGTCAAAGCCTTTTCAAGTCAATTCAATAAAAAAAAAAAAACAACAATTGTCCACATGAAGGACACTTGACGAGGACAGAAGGAAAAGCTCTTCAGCCTCTAACACTCAGAAGCAGATGATACGACAGCAGGACCGGACTGGATCAGGATTTCAGGCCGGGAATATCCCACAGCATCCAGGCAGGAAAAACAATCCCCTCCAAAAACCACACCTTTTTTTTGGGGGGGGGGGGTTTCCTTATAGCAATGAAAGCAGCACTATTCCACTGGCTGTGACACAACACCACACTATTAAACGACAGGACAGTTCTGTGTCTCATCCTCTGCCTGTCCTCATCATATTTACTGTTATTAAGAACATGTTTGTATCACTTTGTCTTCTGTCTGTCCTTCCCAGAACCCAACCTGCCCTTTGGACCCCGACCCATCTGGATTATTGGTTACCGAACCCTGGACTGGACTGTTTTTCCTTTTTAAATAATCCTTTTACATTGTGTTTAAGCTTTTGGTAATAAACCTGTTTTTTTTTTACTTGACTCCTGGACTGTCGTCTGTATTTGGGTCCAATAGCTGATAATCAGAAGTTTCCCTTGATTGTTCGGTTCATTTGTTCTGTGTTTCCTACATTGAAAGTAAATTGGGAACAGGAAGTGACTCATCTAGGAAAGAAGAAGGACTTTACATGTCACATATTAGACTAAATATTGGGGGGGGGGGGGGTTCCGCCTGTGTGTGACAGAAGGTCTAACACATAAAGGTTCTGTTCTACCACATACCTGTGACCTTCCTTCGGCAGCGCCATAATAACAAGTGTGACACTCCACTGCTCTAGTGTTATCGATCTAAAGAACAGGCAGCGGCTGGTAAATACGAGTGGCTGTTCCATTTTTATGATGTGTAGAAATAGCAGAAGATTAGATTTATTAGAATTACACTCAACAGTCTGTGTTTCTCAGATTGTTGATGTAATAAACATTGATCTGCAGAGTTAGAGCTGCACCTTCTGGGTGACCTTCACCCACCTCCACCTGAAGCCCCGCCCACTTTTATAGACCCATAATGACTGCACGACTAACACTGGTCTATAAGTAAGAAGCTTCTGGAATCAAACTAATGAAATGTTCCCACATGTGTTAGTGAGAAATAAAATGAAAAGTCTTAAATGATGGTTGGATGAAGTTTCCAAGATAAGTCTGGACTGAAAATGTGACTTTTACTTTTTATTTTACTCAATATTTGTGTTAATTTTATCGATTATGTTGTTCACTTAACTGAACATATTGATCATTTTTGTTAATTTTATTAATTATTTAGTTCATTTTTGTTAATTTTACTGATTATTTTGGTCATTTTTATTCATTTTACACAATATTGTGTTCATTTTATTGAATATCTTGGTAAGTTTAGTTAATTTTATTGATTATTTTGTTCACTTTACTGAATATTTTGGTAATTTTTCTTCATTATGTTTTTTTTTTGCTTATTTTACTGATTATTTTGGTTGTTTTTGTTCATTTTATAAAATTGTTTGATAATTTTTGTTAATTTTATTGATTATTCTGTTCATTTTTCGAAATATTTTGGTTATTTTCATTCATTTGATTGATTATTTGGGTAATTTTTGGCCTTATATATGTGAAAAATAAAAATCCAGTGTACTCTGTAGTGCAGTAAATACATTATGTTAAAATGAAAGAAAGCATCACATTCACTGTATTTAAGAAAAACCCACTTATTTCAAAGTTAAATATGATATAAATATTTCTTAATTAAATCTCATTCTTTGTCGTCCTTTTACAGCGGCTGGAGAACAGACGGCAGAGCCCTCACACCCCCCGCCATCTTATTAAATCACAAACCATTCAAAAATATAACTTCTGTTTCCTTTTTTTTTGTTCAGTCAATGCCACTGGTTAGTTTTCCTGAGTTACCATGGCAACAAAGGTCTTAGATGTCATTTGGTGCCAGTTGCTAATTATAACTTCTATGTTAGAGAACAGAAAAATAAAGGCTGGGCTGCTTCGAATGGATCCAAAAATGCAGACAGTTCAAAGACATGAAAGTATTCAGCTGTGTGGCTTTGACCTTTAACCCTTTAACCCCAGACGTGTCCCTGTCAACATTCTGAATGGACCATTTACTTTCAATATTTACACAAATTCAAACTTTTTACTGATTCAAATGGTGCTGAAAGAATAGACCTGGTTATTTCTACAGACAGGGCCGTAACTAGCTTTGAGTGTGTGTTTGTAGTGTATGTGTGTTTAGTGTGTGTTGGTTTTTAGTTTGTGTGTGTGTGTGTGTGTGTGTTTGGCTGCACAAACCTGGAGCACATTGTTATTTACTAGACCAACCCTAACCTTGGCAAACTAAACTAATTATTAATATCTTCATTTCTATTTTTGCATTTCACTAATTCATCCTCAGGGCCGGATTTGGCCCCCGGGCCTTATGTTTGACACCTGTGGACTAGAATCAATAATGTCCTATTAAATATATCGTCTCTGGGGTTAAATTAATAATGAAACTGATTTTGCGAATAATTGGAGTCTCACTTTTTCTTGCATTTTAAGGTTGTTCACATGTAACTGACCTCATTTACATCAGATAAATGTTATAGAATATACTAGTTAATATCATTAACTTGTTATAGAAGATAATTTTTGATGTCATTAACTTGTTAGTGAATTTAATATTTAATCTCATTAACTACTGACTGTTGTCTTTAAAACTACTGCAGAAATTCCAGATGATAAAAAGGCATAAATGTCCCAGAGTGGAGCTAATGAAGCCACAGAGGCTCCAGTTCAGCATCACTTACCCTTTCAGTAACAGTAACACACACACACTTTCCTTTAAAAAGAGACATTTCTTTTGGGCTAAAGCAGGCTCCCTGTGGTGCTCCAGCTGATCCTCGACAGCTCTGATCATCACTTTCATTCCCACAGTGACGTTTCCTTCTTCGCTGCTGTTTCTTGCTTCGTCTGTTCAACTGTTGGACTTTTACCGCCAACAATGTGTGCAACAGTTTGGAGAATATCTGGAGAAATGGTTCAGTTTATGTAACGAATGCAGAAACAATGGTGTTTTCTGTGCATGTGTGAATTTTAAATTTTTTTTTTAAATTTTCTAACAGTATAGTTCAGCAGTAGTCTATATTTTTCAGATGAATGTGTTTGTCATCAGTGTCTTGACTCTGGTGCACCCACACTGACCCCCCCCCCCCCCAGTGTCCTGTGAGCCCAGTTCTGGTCCAGTTTTGGTCAAAGCAAAAGTAGTCCCGGCAGGTTTCCTGGGGTCAACAAAGTAAAACGTGTTTCTTCTCAAAACAGTATGTGTTGGAATGAGTGATTTATTTACATAATAAAACCTGCAAACAGCTGTGGACCTTAGCAAACTACTTTCATCAGTGGTTCGGCAGTGTTTGCACCTGCTACGTGCAACCCTAACCCTTAAATACCCAAATGTTCACCCTTAACCCCTTAAACTTCCAGTCATTTTTGTGTAAATCTCACGTAAACGTCTTAATAAAAGTCAATTTTATATATATATATATATATATATATATATATATATATATATATATATATATATATATATATATATATATATATATATATATATATATATTTCTGTGTGGAGTTTACATGTTCTCCTCGTGTCTACGTGGGTTTTCTCCAGTTTCCTCCCACCATCCAAACACATGCACTGTTAGGTTAACTGGTTAATCTAAATCACCCATAGGTCTGAATGTGACAGTGATTGTTTGTTTATATATGTTCAGGCCTGAGATGAACTGCAGACTCATACAGGGTGTACCCCACCTTCACCCATTGGAGCTGGATTAGGCCCCCTGTGACCCTAGTGAGAATAAAGTGGGTTCAGATGATGAGTGATAAAACAGTAAAAATATAATGCAACAGCCATTTGTGGATATTTATAAATTTTTTGGACAATATTTGGACTATATATTTTTTGGTTTGGATGTTTTTGTTGAATATGAATGAATATTGTTCCTCTGTGAATAATTCTGAGAGATATAAGGTAAGCTATGCCACTTCCTGTTTGGTTTTAATTTGAACATGTTTGAACAAATGAGTCATTTTTAGCTGCTGTGGTTAATTAATCTGAAAGTGGTTAATATCGGTCGATCTGTGAGAAATATAAAAATATACTGAGTTCATGACATGTTGAACCCACAGGTTCTGTTTACAATTATAAACTACATGGGCCCACATGTGAGCCCTTGGAAGTTTGAAGACCCAAATGTTAACCCTTACCTTCATATATAACCCTTAAAGATGCCAAATGTTAATGTTGTTAGAACGCTGAGGCTGTAGCTGAACATCTTGACCAACGCACAAACACACTGAGTCACACGTACAGTAACAGACGTGGACTGAAGTTGACGTCACATCAGTAGGTGAAGGTCCAATTAGAAGACAGAGTCACATGATGTTGCGAATTCCAACCCATTTGTTGGTGTGTGTGTGTGTATGTGTGTGTGTGTGGGGGGGGGTATTGTCACTTTTTGGGTGTGATCCTTGTTGGGTCACATGACTTTTGTGTTTTCCATGTGACCTTTGATAAAAAATGATTAAACTGAGACCAACTGAATCTGGAACAGTTTTTGGATCAAATCAAAACGAACACAGATTTGAACAGTTTCATGGCGGGTGTCAGTGTTGTTTTTGCTAAGAGTACGTTTGTAATAGTTTTGACATTGGGATGTGAGGAAGTGCAGATCAAACGTTCTGGAGGAAGGTTGAGGAAAAGCAGCTGCGACCGAGCGTGTTTGTTCCGTCGTCAGACTTCATTTATCCCAATGCTCCGAGATAAACATGATATTTGGGAAGCAGAGAAAGTTATTGACAATTATAGTAATTTACTGAAATACTGCAATTATGATTCAGCACAGAGGGGTGGGGGGGGTGGGGGTGGGGGGGGGGGCTGCTACTGAAGGTGACGGCACATGAGAAAATCCAAAGAAAACATCTGTGGGAGGAGTCAGCTGTGGGTCGACCACACTGTGACTACTTTCACCCTCATGTTCAGTTAAAGGTGGAGTCCATTCGTTAATTCGTTTTTCAAAATAAAACCAAAAATAAGACAAAGGGACAACAACTCGTTTCTTCAGTGGGTAATCTGAATGAGTGTGTGAGTAAAAGGTGAAAGGAACAGAAGAAAGAGTCGAGCAGACGGAGGCGGTTGAAAAGATTTTATGACATTTAAGTCCAACAGAAAAAAGAAAAGAAAGAACCACATGCAAGAAAACCAGGACGGGGGCGGGGCCAGGCTCAGGGGGCGGGGTCAAAGAGAAAACACACACTCTGACACTCCACAACACATGAACACATCAGCATCCTTTCAGTGACCTTTGACCTTTGAATCAGGGCGACATTTTCTTCTAAAACACGAATTAAATCTGTTTCTATAGGAACGATACGACTATAACTATACAGAGGAGGAGGAGGAGGAGGAGGAGGAAGAGGAGTGGGAGGAGGAGGAGGAAGAGGAGGAGGAAGAAGAGGAAGAGGAGGAGGAGGAAGAGGAAGAAGAGGAGTGGGAGGAGGAGGAGGAAGAAGAGGAAGAGGAGGAGGAGGAGGAGGAAGAGAGGAGGTGAGGAGGACCAAGAGGAGGAGGAAGAGGAAGAGCAGGAGGAGGAAAGGATTCTAATTATTTAAATGTTTTTTTTATTCCATATTTGGGTCGTTGTTGGACATTAGTAACTTTTCTGTCGTCAGAATAAAAATGTCAATATCTAATTAAAAATCAATAAAGATTTTATAATAACTTTTTATTATAGTTTCACAGCTTTTCAATAGAATAAACAGAAAAATATGTTTATTTTACATTTTAATCACCTTTTATTTTCCCCCCAAACATATAATTCAGTTTTAATGAGACATATTTGACACAGAATAAATAATAAATATATAATTAGCTTCATGATGTTGAAAATAAGGTTATTATTAGTCTTATTACTAATATTTATTTATCATTGTTATAGAGGCTGTGGGGCTATTTTCCTACTGCCGTCAGGTTTGTGAGGTCGTGTTTCATTGAACTAAACAAAGTCGATGCTAATCAAAGTTTTTTATTTTTTTTTTACCCAAATGAGAATCGATAACAAATCAAATCGTTAAACAGAATCGATAATAGAATCAGAAAAATTGTATAATTTCACATCCCTGTAATGATTTCAGTTCCTTGTGTCTCGTTTGTGTCTTTTTTTTGCACGTCTTCCTGTTTTTTCTGTCATAATTAATGTTTTGGGCTTTTATTTTGGTATGTTGGTACATGTTCACTCTGTCTGGTTTTACTTCCTGTCACTGGTGTTTGCCCCCGCCCTGTTCATTCACCCTCATGTGGTCCACCTGTTTCCCTTATTATTTAAACACCATGTTCTCTCCTCTTCACCGTGAGTTTGTCTCCCTGGTTGTGATGGTTGAGCGTTTTATTCCTTATTCTAGTTTGTTTGATATCGATAATGTTTTCATTCCTGGATTTAATTTTTTTGTCTGGGTTTTTTTACCTGCCTGACCCTAAACGGAACCCTTCTCTGACCTGTTTCTACACACCGGTAAAGTTTTCTGGTTTTCCTCTGACTTTTTTTTTTTTTTAACAAAAGTTATGACGAAGAAAAGTCACTGATATCCAGGACTGACCCACTTCTTCTGTTAGTTTCATTTTCTGCTGCAGCTTCTTCTTCTGTTGTTGTTTTTTTTTGTAGTCCAACTCAGTGGATGGGAAACAGCACATTTATTTTCTTGCAACATTTTGAACATTTGCACTAAATTTGTTTGGTAATTCATACAAAAACACAACTTTCATCTGATACTTAAACAGAATCTGGTCAGAACCAAATGCGCTGTGTCGCACTTTTACAGCTTGTGTTATTTCACATCCCCACCAGGCGGAAACCTCTTATGTCCAAATACTTATTTTTCAGAAAAAAACTGAAAAACTGCTTCAACCCAATAACAATAAATGTATCATATTTGATTTACGAGTTTTGAACCATTCGATTTAATGACTGTGATTTTTTTTTTATCTCGAAAAACCTGATGTATATAATTAGATACATACAGTAAATGGATATCACACCAGGAAGAGGAATTCATGTCACACTATAAGAAGACTGTCATCAAAACTTTACTAATTTGGAAAAGGAAAAATCATTGTCATTGGACTTTGACCTCTGACCTATAACCTGTCCGTCCATAGGTGTGGATCTATCCTTCACTGTGGTTCTACCCATCATTTCTTCTTTCACACTGGGTTTTGGTGTTTTTTCTTGTCGAAAAGGAGGTTCTAAGGACAGGGGATGCTTTGGACTTCAGGGTTCATACACACTTTAACCAATACTTTTCGGCAAATTTTCCATGACTACGTACTCCTAAAAATGCAAGTGGACTTTACACAATCAAAGTGTTGTGTTAAAGTTTACCCTCAGGGTTTTAAAAATAAAATAAATGACAATGTGTGGTTCCAGATTAAATTAACATTTATGTACACGCCCCCAGTGAAGACACACATTGTTAAATCCACACTTTCCTGGCATTTACATTTAATTTGGGTTAAATTTTAGTCCACACCCACTCACCACATGCGGCATGCTACATCCCAAGAAGTGAGTGAACAGGAAATGAACTGGAAATTAATTTCCAACTTCATTTCCTGTTCACTGAATAGAACGTTAAGGTTAAGACGACATTAAATAAAGTTTTTATTCACTCATTCAAACAATTTTTTTTTTTATTAATTAATCACACTTTATTGTGCCGTGTAAAAAAATCCATGACTTTTCCAAAACTTTATTTGTGTTTTTAATTTTCCAACCTTTTTTCAGGCCTGGAATTTGCATTTTTCAAATTCCAAGCCCAATCAACCCTGTGAGATGACGTTGTTGTGGTTTCAATTTCAATTGCAATAAAATTTAATTTAATTTGAAAAGAAATAAAAACTGGACTTACGAGGTTTCCACCCGACACCAGTGACATATTCCACTCCATTTGCCCCAAAACAAGGACTCAGTTTTATCCAAATCCCCAGAAAGAAGTAAAATCTAAAAAAACAGATTAAATAAAGGAAACAGTGGCAGCTTAATTTTAATGGATAAAAAGTGAACTCTATTCTTGAATCAACTTAAATATCGTATACTTTTGTGCAGGTGTTAGCGCTAAGCTAATGTGTCAGCTGCAAAAATTCTAACTTCAAAGTCTTTTAACTTTTAGGAAATATTAAACGTCGTCAGAAATATCCACCGCGCACAAATATCTATTTTACAAGACAACGTTGGTGGTGCTAAACTATTGCAGAGATACCAAACATGCGGCCTGGGGGGCTAAATCCGGCCCCCAAATGGGTCCTGTCCGGCCCTGGAGATGAATTTGTGAAATGCAAAAAATTACACTAAACTTGGGCTCTCAAACTCATTTCTTCTTTCCAGGGGCCACATTCAACCTGATTTAATTTCCAGTAAAATAATAGAATAACATGTAAATAATAATAACTGCAAAAACCCCTATCAAAATATGAAAATATTTTCTTTTACCAACTATACAAATAAAAAAGATGGAAATAACCAGCAAAAAACTAGAAAAAAATAAATGCGATTTTAACAATGTTTTGCTTCAACATATTATTTTTACATGAAGAAGTAAAAAAAATGGTTAAAATTATTGTGAATTTTTTTTTTTTTTACATTTCATGTTGTTCATACATGTTCAAGGTTATGGTTATTATTATTGGCAGATACGAAACCTGGCATGTGCTTCAAAATGACATCATAACCTTTGACCTTGAGTGACCCTGAAAGGTCAAACCCATAGTATGAAGTTTTGAGAGTGAGCTGTCCATTAAGAGCTAAAATGTTTGCGAGGGGGCGGGGTTTGTTGTGCCTGGAAACACTTGTTTTATGCTTTTTAACAATATTTGAGAATTGTATACTTGCACAGTGGTACCTCAACTTACAAAATTATTTAGTTCCAGAAGTGGTTTAGTACCGTGAATTTTTCGTAAATAGTCACATTTTACATGTAAAAGGCCTGATTGGTTCCAAGGCCCCCAATATTACCCCCTAAACCCTTTAAAAATGATTAAAGTATACACATTTAGTATGAAATATGTGTTAAAAGTGAAAGAAAATGTAGATTTTAGGTGTAATGTATTGGTCTCAGTGGGTAAATGTGTCTTCACTGACTGAACATTAAACATTAAACCATTAAAATGACCCAGACATGTGGGTCATTTTCATACCATTGAGTTTGTTTTAATTGTCACTTTCACCTTCAACAATGTTTGTTGACGGACGTTTGGTGAAATATTGTTCCAAAGACGACTGACTTTGACGACTTTTCATAACCTTACTAAAATGCACATGGCATACGTCGTCAAAGTGGGCGATAGCAGGACTCGTGAACATTTATTCAGGATTTCTCCCCCCAAAAATTTGGAAAGTTGATGAATCCATAATTGTCATAATTTTGACTTTTTATGACATAACTTTGGCTTTTTTCAGATAATTTTGACTTTTTATTGGATAATTTTGACTTCTTATTACATAAGTTTGGCTTTTTTCAGATAATTTTGACTTTTTCAGAAGGACTAATAAAGAATCCCATTTCAAAGAAGTGGAATTATCTGTCAATGAATTGATGGTTCGGGCGTTACAGGATTGACTTTTTTCTCTCTAGAAACATAGAGGAAAGTTTGGAGTTGATCTTATTTCCACATTATTCTGTTGGTATTTGACTGGCCCGACCTGTTGCAGATCCACTTTGGCTTCATGTGGCCCCTGAACTAAAATGACTTTAACACCCCTGCCCTCATGTAAACGGTTTCATAAGAACAGTCTTCAAAGCCATCGATTGGCCTTAAAGACGCTCCACTAGCGTTTGGCCCAGGTTGGCGCTGGCTTCATTTTAGCCCTTTCATGGGGATGTAGAAGCACAAAGAGTCCACTAAGGCTTGGGCGAACAACCCACATGTATTCTCAGCAGCATTCACACATCTGTTCCTCTATTCATACAGGCCTTTTGTTGACTCTTCAGACTAGCCGAGCTTTCTCGCTCTCCCTCACACAGACGTGTCTACATTCACACAATTGTGATACGTGGATGTTGAAAAGGAACAGAACATATTGAGGGCCTTTCAATTTCTCCATCACCCGTCGACTAAGCTAAAGAGGGAAAAGAAAAGAAAAAGAAAACATTAGTTGATGCTACTGTCAGTAGTGGATATTACAAAATAAAGACAGAAATCTGTACAAAGTTCAGTTCTTCCTCAAAAGAAGCTTCGGAGTCGCTCATCAGGTCATCGATCGTTGGTCCGATAGCAACAACGCTGTTTTTGCGTAAAGACTTCGGAGGGAACGTAAGGTCAACGCATGCCCTGTTCCTTTAAACATTTATTTTTATTTTGTCAATGTTCTAACAGCTCTCTGATTCGGCATCATCATCGCTCAAAGGTAAAACCAGGATCGCTAAGTCCTGGTTTAGGTAACAGTGCCAATGCCCTGTTCTTGCTCTCCTTACACAGTCCCCCCTGAAGGTACTGGAACAGTGATGCCAGTTCTGTTATTGTTGCTGCAGACTGGACATTTGGGTTTGACACTCATTCTTGTCATCTTCCACTTTATCCGGGTCAGGGTCAGGGTCATGGGGGGCAGCAACCTCAACAAAGTAGCCCGGACAATGGTTTTATAACTAGTTTTTTATTATTTTTATTTAATTTTAGAAAGGACCTTGTGCACCTTTTTGGTGTTGTAAAGTGCTATATAAATAAAAATTGATTAATTGATAGCTTAGATAGGTTTTCTATCTTCTATTGCTGGCTGCACAGGAATAAATAACGAGGGCGGCCATGTCCATTAACTGAAGGGTTGGCGGTTCAAATTCTGCTCTGTCCTAGTCAGTCCGTTGGTGGTCAGAGGGACCGTAGGCGGAAAATGGCTGCCACGCTTCTGTCAGTCCGCCACAGGACAAGTGTGGATACGAATGTAGTTCACCAGAGGGATCATGTGAGAGTGAATGAATAATGGATCAATAATGTAAAGTTCTTTGGGTGCCTTGAAAATGCTATAGCAATGTAATCCATTATTATTATTAATTATTATTGTTATTATTGTTACAACATTTAAAGGCTTAATCAGATCATTTTTATATTATTTGACTGTAGATAATATTGGTTTGTAAGTGGAACCTGAACTAAAATCAGTTCCACAGCTTTGACTTTGGAATTATTGACCTTTGAAAATTCATCCCAGAACCTTTGGCGGGCTGTAGTTGGGTCCCGTGCCTCATGTTTGACACCCCTGCAGATGTAAACACCTGGAAATAAAAGCTGAAATGTCGAATTCTTATCTCATGTTCATCTTTTGGTGTCAAAACCCAAATGTTTTCCCGTTCCAGTACTTTTGGAGGGAACTCTGAAGGCCTGTTTCCACGAAGCAGATTGGGACAGTTTGGTTTGGTTTGATATGCATTTTTTTTTTTTTGCATTTCCACTGCAAACGGTACCAAAATAACTGATCCAAACCGTTCCACTTTTTGTCACCCTTTCCTTGGGGTGCCAACTGGTCCAAAGTGATCCAAGTGGGAGGAGATGACAACACCACAAACAATAATCACCACTTGATAACGAGCAAAAAAAAAAAAAGGTAATCATGTCAACCTGCAGTTGAATCTGTACCGCTTTGGTTGGCGGGTCAGTTCATAACACATTCTTAGCAGCTGTCATAAACTGCTCATAAGGATGAGACATGACTCAACATTCGTACCAAACCTTTCATGAATGTGAAAGACAGAATGAGAACAACTTTTCAAAATAAAATTGCAAAGCAGTCTTACCATCACATCACATCTGAGTCAACGGGCTAGTGTCCAGTCCAGTGCCAGTTTGTTTAATAATGTAACCTACGCTAATGATTTATCTTTTGCTCATGGGAACGTCCAACCAGGGCTCTATACTAACTTTTTGCACTGGTGCGTCTAACTTACTTTCTTAGATACATCAGCACAAATGTTAGGTGCACCCACAATTTTCATTTAACAACACAGTTTAACACCACTTTTTTCTCTTCTTTAAATCATTGTCCATACAGACAATATTGATGTTTAAATGATTAATTAACAATTTTGATAGCAAAGTTCTTTATTTTGGGGCACAGCTCTACAAGAAACATTAACACTGAACTGAAAAGTGTTATTGCTTAAAGTGCTTCACTGAGCTCAAATTTACACTAAAAATATCTCAAGATATATATATATATATATATATATATATATATATATATATATATATAATCTAAATTAAAGTCAAAGTGCCTTAAAGGCTCCAAACTGAACATCTCAATATCTGAAAATCTGAACAGCTCCATATCTTATGGACTGTCCTCCATTACAGTCACATGACTCTCAGATGTACTTACATCAGTTTGAGTGTGTGTGATGCTTGTGTCTGTGCTGCAAATGACAGCTACACGGTGCAGAGGATAGCCATTAGCATATAGCTGATGCAAGTGTTGACAACTCATTAGAATGTTAGAATGTACACTTGGTGATGTGTACAACTACGTGCAACCTAAACCACACCCATCTGGCACGCAAAATAGTGAGTCCCATCTCTTGTGGATCATCTGGATACTTGGACAGTTATAGGGCTGGTCGCACTGGTGCGACCTCAAAATTTTTTTGTCGCACTTTTGAGAAATTTGGTCGCACTCTCGAGCCCTGCCAATCGTTCCTGGTAGAGGCCTGCAGCGGGATGGCACTCTGCAGAACCTCTGTTTTGTGATTGTTGGACTTTTATTTTGAAAAGTTGTCGTTGTTCCGTCTTCCACATTCCTAAAAGGTTTGGTATGAATGTTGAGTCATGTCTCGTGAAACAGTCATGAATGTTTTATGTGCAGTTTATGACAGCTGCTATGAATGTGTTATCAACTCACCTGTCAACTAAAGTGTTACCGTTGTATTTCATGGAGCAACGAGGAGGTGCAGATGCTCCTTTGTATCGTCGAGGAAGTCGAAGTCCAGAGGGACCTGGATGTCGTCATGAGGCTACGCAGTTGCATTTATTCCGCCTTCAATCTAAGGGTGCTGTAGGCAGTGGAAACGCAAGCTCAAGAGAGACAAACTGTACCGAGGTGATCTGAACTGGACCAAACCATCCCAATCTGCTTGGTGGAGATAAGTCCTATACGGGGAAGAAAAATAAAAAAAATAAAATCCACATATCCTGTGGTAACAGAAAGGATGCTAAAACCCAGAAGCAAATGTCATCTTTTGAGAAACGACTGATCTGAGGCGGTCCCTTCCGAGACAGAACGGACAATTCAAAGACAGGTACGGGTTTATGGGACGGAAAAAGTCTCCTGTTCTGGTGGGTCCAGAAAAAGGTCAACGGATCCCAACAGTTTGACTAAGACGAGCGTTTCATCTGTTTTTCCTGGAGCCTGTGTCCATTCGACGAACGCTGCTTTTCGCTCGGTCCTCGTCCCCGTCCGTCGCCCCTCCCTCCGTCCAGGGGCCGGACAGGAAACCGTGAGCGTCTATGCTGCAGAACTGGCGCCCGTCTTTCCCCCTGGTTTGGTCCAAGGAGCCCGTACTGTTGCATTTCTTCCCCAGGGGAGGAGCCAGAGAGCTGGGCGACAGCAGCGACGTCAGTGATAGGCTGTTCAGAGTGTCCGACAAGTGTTCGCTGTTGAAGCTCTGTCGGCAGCCCTCACCCCCCGCCCCTACCTCCACCCCCACACCCACATCCTCATCTGACGGGTCCATGGAGTCCTGCCGGGGGCATCCGGGGCTGGTGCTGCCCCCCCCGCAGCTGCTCTGACTCCTCTGGTGCCCCCTGGTGGCATGTAGGGTCAGCGTGGTGCTACGTCTTTTCAGTAATGGGTGGCGCTGCTCTGCGTCTGTGGGCGGGGCTTGCGGAAGGGGACAGAGGAGGGACGCGGGGCGGTGTCGAGGCGGGGAGACGCTGAAGCTGAGCCCCTCCTCCAGGGTGGTCTGCAGGCTGCCCTCTGAACTGCCTGTAGCCAGGGACGAGTCACTGTGGGACGGGTGCTGCATGGCATAAGGGGGTGGAGACATGCGGGTTAAAAGGTGGAGTTAGTGGAGGGACGAAGACAACCAACGTTTGACATAAATACCTTAATATATGTTTTGTTTTAATTCAGCGTTCATACACACTTTAACCAATACTTTTCGGCAAATGTCCATGATTACATACTCCTACAAATACAATAAACAATAAAAAGTAAAAGTTTACCATCAGAGGTTTAATAAAATTAATGACAATGTGTGGTTCCAGATGAAGTTAACATTTATGGACATGTCCCAGTGAAGCCAGACATTGTTAAATCCACACTTTCCTGGCATTTCTATTTAATTTGGGTTAGATTTTAATCCATACCTTCTTCACCACATGCGGCATGTTACATCTCAACAGAAACAACTGGAAACAACCACAGAAGAAGAACAACACTCATCTTCACTCAAAGATGAGTGAAGAATGTGAGAAAACGTCAGTAATCTTTAAATTCTTTTTACAGAAGCAACAACAGTCATTAAAGGTGGGGTGGGAGATCTTTGGAACATTTTTCAACATATTGCTTGAAATCCACTTCACGATCCCATATCACGAACTGAAATAGAATATGAAGACTAGAAATGTTTTAGTCCAGTCTAAAGGGTGGAACCAGAGGAAAACTTGTACTGATCATCTTTACACTGATTGATTTACTGGTACGTCCATCAAATATCAGTCCACCAAACGCTCTCCCCCCACCCCTCCCTCCCCCTTCTACATGTTCACATAAACAACTATGGCAGAAAAGACGACAACCGGCAGCAAAACCAAAGTAAAAAGTGTGTTTGAAAAAGCTATGGCCATGAGGAAGAGGAGCGAAAAGTGGAACAGGACAAGGAAAAGGAAAAGATGCTCAAAACTGATGCTAAGATGACCATGTTTCTACTCGACAGGTAAGATGATACCGTTATGATTCGATAATATTTGGACATACTAATGGGTTATGGGAATCGTATTCACCCCATCAGTGAGAAAATGTCAGATATTGACCAAACAGAATGTTCCAACAGTGTGTGTCAACTGCTGGTGTAACACCATAAACTATTGTCCTTATCCATTTGTTTTCTCATGGTGTTTATTTCATGCTTCTAAACCTTTTGTTAGCTAAGCTTCATGTGACACAAACTGCTAAATGTTGTTTTGTTTTCTTATTTAGGATGATAATTGACGTTTAGTTCTGGTGAATGCTTGTGAACCTCCGTGATCACTCCAGACAGCTGAGAGTTGGTGTGTTTTTGAAAGCGTGGTTTCAAGGGGTGGGCTGATGAAGAGGCATGGGTGTGTATAAGATATAGCTTGTAGGAACCATTTTCCAAGATCTCCTACCCTACCTTTAAGCTCCATAATCCACCATTTTGTTTAGTCATTCCTAACTTTCTCCGGATTCCTCCGTGAACTTTCTGGCACTTTAACGACATCATCCTAAAGATTACGCTGATTGGTTGTAGTACCGTCCTATTGCATATAGAGGGATTTGAAAGACAACCTTTTAGCCCCGCCTCCCCTGCCTATGAAGCACCACTAGACCTATAAATGAACTTCGCATTCGCTTCTGAAAAGCTCAGACAAAAACAGAGTGCCGCTGAGACATCTTGAGCTGAGGCTGAAGAATCAGCTTTTTGTGTGAGTGTCTTTAATGTTTGGGTAAATGTTATATATCTCATCCTGAACCCATTCGACACAGCGTTTCCAAACATCAAGGTGTCATTTTTTGTAATAGTGGGTGACGCTATGATCATGCAAAACAAGGCCAAAAGGGAAAATGGAGCCAA